>JAKLTH010000051.1:185000-527500 GCA_025175895.1 Wurfbainia villosa | reverse complement strand
AACGAATGGAACTCGGCAGAGCGTTCCCTATCTGCGGATAGTACGCGCCATTCGTAATTCCGATCTTCTTCTTTAGTCTTAGGAGTTGGATGGAATCCCTTCTCTGAATCGTTCGTAACGGAGAATTTCCCTCTTGCTTTCGGGCGATTTAGTTTACATTGTTCTCACCTAAAAAAGCCTGAATTTCAGAAGTAAGCCCTGCTCAAGGTCTACGTCTCGTCCCAGACGCTTCGTAGGCAAGAGTCAAGCTATCACGTCAACTATGTGTGATCTTGCCAATTATCATCTAGTTGATCTCTATTAGTTCTACTCGAAGCGGAGGCACTCCCTGCCGCCCTTACTTTTTAACAGCATCCATTCCGAGTGGAAGTGAAGGACAAGCTCTGGGAAAGATGGTGGCCGTGAGGTCATAAACAAAGTGTCGTGAACAACACTTGTTGATTATGTTCACCCCATCTTGATTCGGTCTAGCCATCGGATTACACAAGGATGCCGGACCCTTTTCTGGAAGCGGGAAGGTGAGTAAATGCGGTGACTCACCTTCCCGCTTCTCTGTGCTTCCTTCAGATCACTCGTTCCCGGCTCGAGGAAAATTCTTTCATTTAGGAAGGATCCAAAGCCAAATGCCCCACCAGATTTAGCTGTTGGATTCTAGTCGAAGAGAGGTACCGGGCTTTGCTGTTAGAGAATCCGTGCTATTGGTAGTAAGGATATGGCTTAAGGAAGCGCCTGAGCCGAGGTTGGAATCGATTTGAATTCGTGGCATATGCTCTTAGCAGCTCTTCTGCCCCTTTCCTGTTTAGGAAGATAGCATCCATTTCAATAGCAATAGCAGCGAGAAAGAAAGCGTCATTGGTCAACCAAGCACAAATAGCCCTTGTAAGGCCTCCCAATAGTTCTACTCATGTACGAACCTGCTGGCCTAACTAAGAACATCCGCAACCAGTCTGATTCCCCTCTAATCCCCCCCAACCGTAGTTACCTTGCTGACCCCTGTCTTAGCCACCTTATTTTGAAGAAGGAAGCCATAATACAAATGAAAGGAATAAGAGGCAATCGGAGATCGCACCGGTCTCGCATCATAACGGGTATGAGCTCTTGACTCTTATAGAATCTTTCTATCAATTCTAGGATTGAGTCCTACCTCGACCGAAATCTTCCACTCATCTCATTCTAAATAAAACCTATTCCCTGCAAGGAGACAGGTGCCTTATCATCCTACGGCGATTGGCTTGGTACCCTAACTGTAGAATGCACTCCTTTCCTTCTCCGATCTCTGTGCTCTGTGCACTAGGGCCTGACTTCCCGCCAGAAATAGAGGATTTCTTGCTTGCTTTGGAATGAGAATCTCTGAACCCCTCAAATAACTAAAAATCATACTTAGAATTTTGCCTTGATCATAGCACTTCTTTCTTCGTCACTCAACCTTATGTTGTGAGGAAGGGCGAGCTCAGAGAAAGAAAGTGAACGTCGCGGGGAAAAGTCAGTAGTCCATGCCGACTTCGGGAATGGCTTAGTTATATAAATACGTAGTGGCTGGGCTGCATGGGACGCATCAGAGCAGGCATGCTTCTTCAGAGTTCTCTTTTTATTTGATCTCCCCGCTCTTCTTCTGGGCTGCTTCGGCATTCAAATATTCTGTGGATGCTGCTTCGTGACTTTCACTTCGGCATGCATGAGATCCGGGTAGAACCATTTGTCGGCATGCATGAGATCTGGGAACTTTCACTTCGGCATGCATTCCATTCCGCGAAAGATCTTTCTTCTGATCCGCCTCTCACTCTAGGATTGGTATGAATGAATTTGAGTGGGATAGAGCAAAGATACGAGCAAGAAACGGATTCGAACCTACGCCATTACTTTCCGCATCGTTGACCAGCGTCGTAAAGGTCTCCCGCCATCCCGGCCATCATACCTACCGCTACGTGGGTCTTTAGATACTGATTTCGTTTCTTATTAGAAAGCTAGGATCGAAGTTAATTATGAATTGATAAAGCTTAGATGCTGGGATACCACTGATTGAATAATTAAAGAATAAGTTGCCAGGAGAGGGCAGGTCTTTCATTCTTCTTCTTTATAGGGATCCGAGGTGCAGTAGTTGATGCCGAGTACGCCAGCTTTCCATTCGTCCGATCGAAGCTACTAGTGGGAACTCCGGGAATGGGAGGAGAAGAGAACGTAGCGGTCAGGCATATCATCGCTGGCAGCACAGTCCCGGCTTTCCTTGCCTCATTCCAGAAGTGACTTTATAAATGGAGTGGATACTTTCCTTGCCTCATTCAAGAAGTAGAACTAGGGCGAGCGAAGAGTAGCATGAATGCTTCTGGTTCCTGGGCATTAATAAAGAATTTCAGGTTATCGCAACAAGAAGGGGAGGTTAACTAAGAAGCTATGGAATTCCGAGGCGTATCTTAAGCTTTTTCAGGGCGTGGGGGTCGGGGGCTTGGTTTATATGCCCGCTAGAGGAACGAGGTCAGACCCGCTCATGCCGGGCTGGTAGTTGAAGAACGGATAGAAGATTGAAGGAAAGGAATTAGAATATAACCCAACCGTGGCTGGCCTAGTTTAACCGTGCCTATCAGATCACTCCTACCGGACTACGAGAGAGCTCCATTAAATATGAAAAGTGCTATATCATTCTCCATTCTCCATTCTTATTCTCATCTCAAGTCCAATAGTCGAGAATTAACTTGATCGCGACCTTGGTTCGATAGGCTTAATAATCTGCTATCGAGTCTCAAAGGAACGATAGGACCAGGCAGAAGCTCAATACCAAACCAAGAGTGTGAAAGGAACTAGCAGACCAGGAGTGTGAAAGGAAGGATAGGAAGGACCTGGCAGAAGAGTCATTCATTCCGCAACGGCACCTAGACCGATCAAGCCAACGAGATCGTAAGTAGAGTCGGACAGAGGAAGCATAGGCATCAGGGCTTGGAATACGCTTACAAACGCCAGAATCAAGGTGGGATGCTCCATACGAGTCTAGAACGAAAGGACGCTACGGTAGGAGGGAGACTCGGAGTCTTCAGTTGACACAGTCGTGAAGGAAGTTCGGGGGAAGAGAGCATCACATACGCTCTGGCATGATCAGTTGAAGGAGGGACTGGTGGCATTTGCTTTGAACCTTTCGGGACATATAGATCTGTATTCGCCCTATCCTGGTCAAAAGTCTATCCAAGAAGGAGTGGTCAAAGCCAAGCCTATCCTGGCTTATCCTTTTTTCTATATGAGTTGTCTTGATCGGACGAGGTAGGTACTCCTATGCTGCGAAGGAAAGAGTGGATGTCGCTGACCTATAGTTGTGTTGTTGCGGGGCCCCTTACGAAGGGCTCCCTCTCTGTCTCTCAATCTTATCCCACTTTCTTCTAAGGTCTCAATGTCTATGGGCCTGACATGGCAGAATGTGCTGTCGGGAGCACTAGTCCGTCCTTAACTTTAAAGAGAAGGAGTGAGCCTACCGCACCGTGGGCTCCTTGCTCACACTTGTGAATCTTGCTTTCCGACCGGGTCCAGGAAGTCTCCTCATGAGGTCTCAAGTGAAAGGTTATCTATTGGAGTAGGGGCTCACCGATTCAAGATAGGATTTGGGAGGGTAGAAAGTGAACGCAAAGCATAGAGACTGGCTCCCCCTCTCTACCGGGTCCTTTTCAAGCCCCGCAATGCAGGGCAATGATTCTCCCTCTTTCCTATCAATCGGTATGGTATGGGAGCAAGGAACTATAGTCGACCCATGTTCTTCTAGCAGGGCTCTCTCATGGTATTTTCTTTTTTATTATTCGATGTCAGTCAGCAGATAGCAGATGAAGGACAGGTTCATGGGATCAAGTTCTAAGGAAGGATAGTGACTATAAGGGTTCATAGACCGGACACTTGTAACAGACGTCATACGAGCCTGTGTCTGGCAAGCTAGCGAGATAGCAGCTACCGACGGGAGGAGAGGCAGGACAGACCATCGTCGATTCACTGCGTTCCAATCAGACTCCCTCAGAGGAGGGCACCGGCTCAATGGCACCGAACTCACACACAGCACGGGACTATGGTATCGCGGGAGAGAGAAAGGGAGAATTTAAACGTTCAGGTGACAGGCTCCTCCACAGCAAGGAGAGGTGCAATCCTTGAAGCGAGATGGGCCCGGTAGTTCTGTCTTGCAACTTCCACAGCTGTCATGCTAACAGGAGCAGCTCTCACGCAATGAAAGTAGACTCGGTGAATAGAATGAAGGGACGAGTGCAACGACGTGAAGTGAGATTGATGTTATATATAGAGTCGTATGCGTGCCTAATAAGTCCATTTCTCGCTATTTATCATCTACGTGCCATCGGAGTGGTAATGTAGGAAGTGTGAAAGTAGTCTTGGTGTGGTCAAATCTCTTATCTACGTAGTAGAGTGGTCAAAGTAGCCATCGCATTGTCCAGTCTGTGGGGTACTTCTTTTCTTTATTGGCAATACTAGTCTGTGCGGTACTACACTACCGGGAAGAAGCATTAGTAGGGTAAGGTAGGAGAGGCTATCAAGTGTTGGACCGAATCTAGAGCAGTGAAGAGAGCCCAATTGTACTTGTACTGAATAAGGACGATAAACTATTATGGGACGAGTGCCATAACGTAAGACGGGACTATTGGACTAAGGGGAGGGCAGGCGAATGGACGTGAAGCACATTAGAGAAGGAAGGAATGGAATGCCAATCAAGGGAATCAAGCTGAGTTCAAGTAAATGTGGTCAAGAGTGGAGTTCTATTCAGAGTCGTAGAGCGGAATGAGTCCCAACCGTGAAGTCTGGAGTTATGGGTTGATCCGTGGTGAGCGTGCACACTGGAGGATACGCGAGACCTATAGAGAGTAGGTTTAGGATCGGGATAAGAAGGGGCAATTCGGCGATCAAAATAAGAGTGAAACCGATGCACTGTGTGGGTGAATGCTCTGAAAGTGTTCTTTGGAATGTTCGGAAGGAGGGGCACTATGCTAGCACGGGACTTTCTAGAAAGCTCTAGCCCAGAACCAAGGAAAGGAGCCAGCCCAGATAGAGTAGAGGTGCCAAGTGCTAACCTAACAGGAATGGAAGTATGAGGAAAGACCCGACTTTAAATAGCGAGGTACGAACCCTTTCTTCATTTTAATCTAAACCCTCCCTCTCAATGGGTTATCAAGTCTTGTGTCTTGTGTCGGAACTAGAGCTAGAGGGGCGTGAGGAGCTCTTTCAACTCATTTTCCTAGTCTGGATTGGCTCACCCAGTCAAGTGGAGCTCGTGCTTAAAGAGGACCGGCAGGAGGAAAGAGCACCGCGATAATAGTCTTTCCAACGGTAGCTCGTGAAGGAGTGATAGGAGCCGACCTCAGACCCTTAGGAGAGCTATTAGCGGAGAGTCAAGAAGTGAGCGGAGAGGAAAAAAAGAAATATAAATTCATGCTTAGGCAAGGCAGAGGAAAAGATAGCAAGCATAGCATGCCAGCATTTTAGTTCAGTCAAGTTCAGTTAACCCCGCTAAGGAAGACTCAGCTAAGGGAGAGTCCAATAGCAGCAGCAAGATCAGTAGCTATGAGCGACCCTCCTTCGACTGATTGAAAGCATCGGATCTCTGGTCCCGAGGCTAGGAGCCGCTAAGTTAAGTTAAGATAATTAGCCAATACGGAATCCACCCTCCAAGGGAATTATCCTACCTATTCAAGAGGTCAGGTTCTTCGAGCTTACTTTGGAGATGGAGTCGCTGATGGCATGAGAGGGCCTATTCAAGCACAGAGGCAGGCCGGTTAAGTCATGGTGATGGTTATTTCATTTCACTCTCTGGCCCCTTTGCGGAATCAAGCTATCTGGACCTCCCTCCGTGGGCCTCATTTGATTCATTCCTCTTTTCGGCACTAGTCAACCTTCTCCCTCTGATGAACTTTAGTAGGCTCAGTTCTCGGATCGAACCCATCAGACCTCTCTCATATGAAGATGAACTCCTTGCCCGAACTACAGTCATTTCGTATCTACTTTAATTAAAGATCGCGAGATATGGATCGGAAAATTAATGGGCCCTACTCCACTGGTTGGATCGAGTGCTACTTTATTATATATACCGTGCAATGGAGCGAGCCCTATTCTTCAAGGGCTGCAAATTCATTCATCGCCCCTTGCTCCTTTCTTCCGGAGGGAAGGCTTCTTTAGCAGTCGGTGCAGAATCATTTATTATATTCGATAATAATTAATCAAAAAGAATAAAAGAGAGACAGGAAGAGAATGAGTGTGAGTGTGAGTGCGTGCTGTGAGCTCACTGTCTAGCATCAGCTGCTTCATATGTGGATCGGACTCCCTTTTATATGCCACTGGTACTTAAATCCCAGACAGATAGAGAGCTACGACGGGCACCAGCATCTCAAGTCTAATCTCTCCCGCTCCCGATCAAGATAAAATAGAGGAACTCGGACTCCAAGGCTACAGAAAGAGTACCAAAGTTCCGACCCATGATTCTACCTTTGAGTACCTAGGCCAGGTACAGGTGGTATGCTACGGTTCTCTCTTTCTCCTCTGTCTGGTGGCGCTCTAACTTAGTGGAAGTGTGCTGAACCGGACGGTCCAAGCTGCTCATGTGGTCTCATGCAAAGCGGAGGGGTTTAATCAGTGGAGTGCGAGAGCCTGTCTCTTTCCAAGTCTCGTCAAAGTCTATTCATCTCAGACAGAATCTATCCTCAAGAGCAAGCCAAATCAAATGCCAAATCAAGTAGTTAGTCCCGCTGCGGATAATGAATCTTCCCTCTCTCTTGTGGGCTTAGGCACGCCCTCCCGCTCCCGATGCTTCTCTAGCTGCGGCGTCTTGCCCGGGGGAGATTCAAGTCAGACTACTTATCTGGTCAAGCAACTCATTAGGTCTTAAAGTGAAAGAAGCGAACTCCTCGTCGAGCTCAAGACTGATTCAACTCCAATATCCGAGGTCGAGTCAAACTCACTTTCATTGATTTCTTTCTTGCACTGCCATGTCTCAAGACCGGGTGTGAGGGTCTAAGGGAGGGGAACGACTAATGGGAGACGAACTTCCCGGGTCTGCTCGCACCGCTCCTTCGCCCCTTTCCTCTTCTTACGTCGCTTCTCCTGGCCTGGTTGACTTGCCGAATGAAAGAAGTTCTAATTGAGAATTGAGCTACCTTACCGAGCTCCATCTGGCACGTAGAGAGGAGAGAGTTGAGTATTTGCCCCAAGCACCAACCATATCAGGAGCTGTATAAGAAAGAAAGAAAGTGCTCCTTACTCGCGAAGGTAGAGCTCGGAATGAACAATGAACTGAAGAGGTCCCGGGGTTAAATAAAGACTTGCTGGCATGGCTCACAGTAGAGGCGCGGAGCGCGGAAAGAAAATAAGTCCCCATTTGAAGAGAGAATTCACGGACCGTTCTTGATCTAGGAACGAGCGACAGCGACGTAAAGCACCCATGAACTAATCTAATATAGTATGCGCATGCCTACAATTATCCCCAAGCAAAGAAGTTAAAGGAGCAAGCTCGTAACCAATCAAGTATCTGCTTCTAGTCCAAGAAAGGAGTAGCTCGAATTGAGTACTTCGGGCGCAGAGATCAGTTTCACGCTCTAGAACGAATTCGTAGAGTGTCTCGGCCTTTAAGCGCTCCCTATGAGGAGGAGGGGTAAGTTGATTCACTACGCGGTGCTTGTTCCTCAACCCCAGTTCTGTTCTCCCTATGCCTCCTATCCGAAGTATCCCATGACAGTCTCCCATCTAACCTTCCCGAAGTGCTTGGCTCTCCTTCCCTTCCCTTGCCTTCAAACAATACTCTTTCCCTGGTTCACTATTTGTGTGGGTCTCCTAGCAGCCTAAACTGTTCCTTCGTTCGTTTCAGAGCTACTCCTACCTCGTTATCCGTCCTACCTCGTTATCCGAGCTTTAATAAGGTGGGGTCGGTCCGTCCCAGAGTAAGGAAAGATAAACCTTATGATCTGCACATCAAATCCAACTCTTATGATATGAATCCAACGGGAGCGATGAACGGGTCAGGTAGGCGACGCAGAGTAGACGACATCGAAGCTTTCCTTTCCTTTCTTCAAGTATAGGTTGAAAAAAGAGATTAGGAGCTTGGACTTAGCCATTACTAAACCAGGGCTAGGGCTTATGAACACAGGACTTCTTCCTCAAAAGCACACTTCTCTCTATTTAACGAATCCAACCTTGCGGCTAGGCGAAGACCACTTCTCTTTCGCTCTACTGCATTCTCTTTAATCAGAAAGAGGAAACTGCACTCTACTCTGACCAGCTGGATCCACTCTAAACTCATAGGGCGGAGAACCAACTTTTGAGGACTCTGGCACCGCGGGTTTAAAATCAAGCATCCATCTCGCAACCTGGGCGAGACAGTCATGCATGCTTCCTTCCACATCTGGTTCTCTTTCTTTTAAAGATTCTTTGGCTTGAATTGTCTTCGGCATTCTAAGACCAAGGACGCGATAACTTTCTCTAGTCAAATTAACAATCAAAGAGAGAACTCGGGAAGGAAAGAACAGTGCCTTGCCTTACCCGTCGGTATCGGACCTCTCCTAGTGCCGGGCCGGTAGCCTGACTACTATATAGAATAGAATGACTGACTTCCGTGCTGGCGAAGAAGATGCCTTATTGGACAGCGCTCAAGGGCATTCGCTTTTTAATCTTTGTTGTCCCAAGATCTCCTTTTCGTTATTCCCGTTGTTCAGTCCCACTCCAAGTAGCCGACTGACTAATTTCATTATTTATCTGCAATGAGTGAAGTTATCTGAATGTTGTACTACCTGCTTTGGATTCCCGACTGGGACCAGACCAAACCTACCTACCGTATGTGGATGTGATGGGTCAGCCCAGGCGCCCTTAGGTGTGTTTCAGTTTTACAATTTATGCTTCTTTGGTATGGTATTATTTTTATATTATAGTTGTAGATAGAGTAGGCACTCTTGTAGATTGAATGCGTCCTCTTAAATTAAAGTGAACCAAGAGTGAATATGCGATTGGGGAGCCTCATTACATTCCCCCCCGTCTGAGTCCTTTCCCCTCTTAGGAGCAGAAGAGGACTGAGACCAGCACCCACGAAAAGGAAATTTCTTCACCACACCACTCATAGGAGTGAGAGTTAGCTGAAGATAGTCGATCGGGAGCTCTCCAAAAAAAAGGATAATGATCCCTATTTCTGCCCGGCACGGGAGTCAATCAAGTCAATGAAGAAGATTCTCCACCTCTCTCTGAGTGCTCGCCTGTCCATCATCTCTCTACCCTTGGGCACTCCTAACTATTCGGTGTGTGGGTCTCCATAATTTCAGTACTAGGCTACTGCTGCTCTTGAATAGATTCATTCCAATAGGGCCCATCCGGCTTGCGAGGGAAGTGAGGCAGGGGCTCCTACGGCACTCACAAATAAGGAGAGGGAGTAGGAATGCAGCTGCCAAGCCAAGTAGTAGCGGTCAAAGCCATAGATCTAAGTCCATTCACTCTTCCGAACACTGCTCTCCTCTCAGTGGAAACCAATACAATATCCAGAGTACGTTGGTGTAGAGGGTCTGCCTTCCTAAAGAGTAGTTTAGTTGGTGTAGATCAACTAGTGGGAAGTCCTGAGCAAGAACAAAGAGCACTGTTGGTGGGCTATGTAGTCATGGGAGAATTAAGGGTAGGATGCCTCGATTATTGGAACACACCCCTCTAGGAAGATTATTGGACGAAAGGCGCAGACTCGTCTACTGTCTCTTGTCTACTGTCTCTTGTCTACTGTCTTCCAAGGTCTTCTTTGTCTCTGCTCTCAACTGGGAGTCACTCTTTCTCTCTTCCCAGGCACCCGCATGCTTCTACTCACTGAACTTGAGCACCGACACTACGCTCTACCCACTGCTATTGGATTGGTTCCACCGTACGCTCTACCCACTGCTATTGGATTGGTTCCACCGATAGCTACTCTAGTCCTTGACCCAGACTAGTGCTCTTGCTCATCACTAACTGATGAGAGATGAACTGATGAGTGTTAGCCCAATAATTTCCGCTCTGTCCCAGTGCTTAGCTATGGACAGATCAGTCATCTCCTACCTCGCTTGAACTGGACTGAGAAAGAGGAGAAGCAGAGGAAGGTTAGCTCTTTTCGAACTTAATTGAGTATAATCTGCCGAGGGAAAGAGTCCATTCATGATAGTACCAATGTTTCAAGTAGATGATGATTGAGTTGCTGCTTAGCAAGGAGCGACCCCAAGTGAAATGATCACTGAGAGCATTGATAGCATGGTATGAAGTCCCTCCTAAAATCTCTTTCCACGCATACGATAGAGAATTCGACTATTAAATTAAAGAAAGGGTGCACTAAGGCAGACGCTCTACCTACTCTTGTTCTCTTCGATAGCTAAAGTCGGGGTCGCACCTATACTCCTTATAAAAATGTTGTCGTCGCTGCGCACCTGAATCTCTCAAGGGAATCAGACTTCTCGCTTGGGAATGTCCAACCACCCTCCGGCATCTGAGCCTAGCACTACTCTCAGTGTAGTGTCTGATACATAGTCTGACTCTACTTGAAAGCTCTGAGAACACGGGCGAGGGCAGATTCTGCTCCTTCTTCAACTTCCAACTCCTAAGGGTCTAGAAGGCAAAGATGGGTTTAGTTAGGACAGTTTCAATTTCCTCTCACCCGGCCTATCAGCAGGGGACTAGAGTGGTACGGAGGGGGTGCCTTACTTGATCAGGCTATAGATATAGACTAGATAAAGTAAGTTCGCGACTGCTTGGGTACTCATCCAGAGTGAGAGGGACAAATTCCGTGTCTGGGGAATTCCCATCAAGCATCCTATCGAACTGGGATGGGATAACCTGCCTTTTATGAGTCCTCTATTGAGTGAGATGAATAACCAAAGGAGCAAACTTGTCGATTTCATGTTGTAGGAGCAAACGAGAGTGTCGCAATTTGATGAACGTCACCGTGCGAATGAAATGAATTAAGCCCGCGTCAGCGACGTAGGACTCCGAGTAGAGCTGCACTAACTTGAACCTCTCTGACCTTATCCAATAAGACCAATGAGACTCTCTCCCTGCTACCTTATTTAATCCGTGCCCATTAAGTAATCCCCAAAGCTTCGGGGCGGCTGGAGCCGAGTCCCATTCCAGGATCTGAGCCTAACACATAAGAATCTCACCCTGGGGAAGTTGGAATCAAGGCAAGGACAGACTTGTCAAAGCATCTTGCCAGGCGGGGCTTGATAGAAGTTCGGAAAGAACTCCTCCGTGCTGAATGGGAGATGAGCAGGCTTGAGAGAGGAGTGAATCATGATTATGATTCCCTTCGTTATGCCCGTTGGAAATAGTGTACGGGCGCCAACCTGCCGAAGATAGCAACCGGGCCCAGAGCAGGATGAGGACGGGTCTAATAGCGGAAGCAGACAGAAGTGTCCACGGAAAGAGTCCAGAGGTCTCGGTCTGCACATCTCGTTAATTAAGCATAAGCATCTAGTTCGGAGTGAGATTCCCTCCAGCCTATTATTAGTGAGCCGGGTTTAGCAGGGCAGTAGTCAGGTTCCCAACTGAAAGATTAGAAAGTAGTCCCGCTACGTGGGGTCCTAGCTAGGGATCAGGCAGGCAAGGTGCGGAGTCAAGTTTCATTTCTAAACTTTTCAGTGCTCATTCCTACTCTTCTTTATTTGAGCCCGTGGGAGAGGCAGGTGAATGCGTAGTGGGAGAGGCAGGATTTGAACCTACGAGACGGATTACGACACTGCGCTTGGACTTTTGAGGCGCCCAATTATCCCCAAGAGTAATCCGATCGGTCTGTGTGATGCGGAAACGGGAGCCTAGTCTTTCTTCGTATTGAAACCAATGTTCTTGAATTGCCTTTTACGAACGCGGATAATAATGGAGCTGGAGCAGTGGAGCGGGCATCGGTGGCCCCTGGTGGGTGGTTTCGGGCAGCTACGTAGCTCGGGTAGGTGCGCCGGTCAATCTTCATCCGCATGTCTTCATCGCGCATCTTACTTCTTTAATAAATGGACATGATGAGCGAGCTAGGGCTTTCATAAGCAGTTCAGTTCAGGTGATGGGTTCTTTGGCACTCCCGTTGTTCTCCTCGGTTCAATACTTTGATTGTCAAGTGTAGTTGTTTGCACAAATGGTACACTTCTCTTTCAAAGAAAGTTGGAGTGAAAGGTTGGACTGGCGACTACTACTACTAAGGTTATGAGTCCGTTAACATTTTCCCGTCCCATTGCAATGGTATATAGTGGCCAGGGCCAGGCAAGGAGAGGCGGATCAAGAGAAAGAAAGATGATCAGCAAAGCTCACGCACAAGGAGGGGCTGCAGTGGAGCTTGGCCCATACCCATGAGCGAGCCAAAGACTCAGATGAACAACTGAATAACTTTACAATAACTTTTAACCTAAGTTCGTTCTTAAGAAATGAAGAAATCAAGTGAACAAGTGAATACGACATCAATCATGTCACTAAGTGTCTCATAACGAAATGTCTTCGCTGTCCTGCTTTTGCTGTGTATTCTGTTCCTAAGCTTCTATAATTAAGTGAACCAGTGATTAAGTTCTTAAGTTAACTGCGTTCCTTCCTTCGCCATATTCGGTGCAGAGGTCTCTGATCGACATGAACTCCCAATAGAACAGTTTGGGGTGTGGGGACCGGAGGTGTGCAGCGAGCAGGTAGAGACAGAAGGACAGACCCAAGCCTGCTTCAGTTCATCAGTTGGGAGATCGTAGGTCGGCTGAGGTGGGGATCTTCCCTTTGCTGCCCTTAGCAGATATCTCTACTGCCCCCCCCCGACGAAGGATCCGACGAGGTACGAAGCTTGCTGTGAAAATATACAATAGAGGCTTGCCGACGTTGAGCCTTGGAGACGCAGCTTTACGTCGTTGCACTCGTTCCTTTACGACGCTGCTTGACCCCCTTTGGGGCGGTGGGTGAAGATCAACATTCAATCAGTGGGTTTAGACTTTAGGAATTGCATGCCGAAGCGACGCGACCTCAGAAGTGAAGAAGCATGCCGAAGCAGACGAGGAGGCAGAGGAGGAGCTCATGAAAGGAGGGGCGGGGTTGGGGTACGCGCCCTGCTAGTCACACAGAAAGCAGAGCTCGGAGGAAGGAGCAGAGGAGGAGTCGGAGGCTATCTGCAGCTAAAGGGTTAAAAGATAAAAATCACTCCCGGCAAGACCCATAGGTCGGAGCGATCTGCAGCTTGAAAGACCTTGTTACGCCTCGGTTCTTCCTTAAAGGAAGCCCGCTTTCTTAAGTGCTTGCCACATGATGAACCGCCCACTTGATGTGCTTGATTATAGTCCAGATTGGGACCAGCAGTTAGGCACTAGAAGAGAGAAGTTGATCTGAGCTCGCCCGTTGTTCCCACTGCGTTGGACCTCCGCTAAAAGTCTCCCAGTTATTTCGCTCCATGAACACGAGATTTGGAGCGTTCTCCCGTGTTCCCAAGTTCATCTGCGACAAGGAAAAGAGGGTACGGTTCATCTGCGACAAGGAAGAGACCGAATGAAGGAAGCAAAGTCAACCGTTGAAGGGAGAGGGAAGAAGCGGCTAAACTAGAGGTGCTCAGGCGAATGAATCCAAGAAAAAGAACAAGTAAGAAAGTAAAGTAAGAGTAGAGAATGAGTGCAACTAGTGAATGGAGGGGAGTTCAGGTCGAGGGTTGACCTTCCAAGCGCTTTAGATAGGTTCGCTCATGGAGCTCACACGTTGTTCGTCGTAAACAACCTTCCAGTGGGGTCCTCCTTCCAAAGCTAACTATTAGAAGACATAGCTATGGAACCAAGGCTGCCAGAACGAAGTAAGCAAAGGAAAAGAGGTGCGTGATCGGTCGGAAAGAAAGAGTACTAGAAGAAGAGCCCTGAGAGGCGTAAGGGAGGTGACTGCGCTTCAAGGGACGAGGTAAGACCCGACCAGATGAGTCTAGGAAATGCATATCAATAAACTGACACCCTTTTGGGGATAATAAACTAAACAAAAAACACAGTAGACCACTTAAAAAGGCATAGTACAAAATTAGGGAATGCATCCCACTACTGAAGTCAGCCACTATTGGTATTGGCATGCAAGAGAAGATGCTTGAGCAAGATCACTATCACTGACTCTAGGAGGCGAGAAGAGCTTATCATCTGCGTCCGCGTGAGAGAGACTAGCTGACTAGGAGGCTACGAGGGTCAATCAACAAAAACAAATACAACTCAAAAGGCTTCAAAGACTAGGCTTTTGTACGAGCCCTTCACGTCGCTCCTCAGAAGGGAGACTGGAATTCAAATCAAAGAAACAGGAAAAACAAGGAATGAACTCTGTTTGCAGCCCCAGACCAATAGTTGACAACAGTTCATTGATAGATAAGAACAGATAATTGAATCAATGAGCCTAGCTTTCCTTTCCTTGCTTGGTTTGCGTAGCATCGCCTAGAGTCAAGTCAGTAGTCCTAGTCGCTTCCTTGGTTTGCTGTTCTAGAGTTGCATAAGGCATAGTAGGCTTGCTTTCTCTAGCTTAGCTTTCCCTGACTCACCTCGCTCTTCTACGCTCCTTTCAGTCGCTCTACTATAGTATAGGAGGGGCATCTAACGTTTAGCGTCGTAAAGAGAGTACATCGTGACCGCTTTATCGGCTACTGATGAGGAGCGAATGAAGCGCAAGGCTAGCTATCTCCCGACTGATTAGCCGTTAGCCCATCGGTCGGAGTCGGTTCACTTAATCAAAAGACGCCAAGTCCAACTCGCTTGCTCTCTTCCCACACCCCGTAGGCCTACTGCCCTCTCCTTCTATAGCAGGATTCGAACCCTTAGCTTAGACCCGTGAATTAGGCCCGCGCGAACTCTACTTCAAGCTTGACGCTTCGCACCTCTGCTCTGCTTCACACACCCAGGTGGCGTGGTCTTGGACCAACCTCTACTGAAGAATGGAATGACCAGGTCCCCACATCCCATCCTATGCTTTGGATACTCTGCTTTGGAGGCTCCTTGGATACTCTGCCTAGTCTACTCTCCTATCCAATGGTCCCCCCACCTCTACTGTCCTGCCTAGCCGGATTGGATTACCAATAGGCCAGATGCGATGAGCGATTAGAAAAGACCGATTGGGACTAGTGCTCGTGCCGGGGAAAGCAGGAACAAGCGGCAGCGTCGTAAAGGGATGTTCATTATGAATGGGACGGGGAAATGAAAGGGGCGAAGCGGTGCGTTGCCGAGTGATTAGACGTAAAGGGGACGGTGGGACGGATAAAAGAAATGGTTGATCTCAGACCTGGGATTCTTGCTACTTGATTGGGACGGGTGAGACATGTTCATTATGAATGGGCAGGGTGACTAGTCCTCCTCCGGTACCCCACACCCCACGCTTCCTACTCTGCTGCCTGGGACGGATAAAACAGGGACGGGGTTCAGGACGGGGTACGAGGAAAAGGAGCGATAGGGGCCAATGTTCTCTCTCGCTCAAGTGCTGTGCTGCGTCTAACTTAATGTGCGGCTTCTAGAAGGGCATGCGGGAATAGCACAGAGTATCTAGGACTACTAGGAGAGGCTGGCGACGGAAGAAGGACTCCGACACTTGCTGCAGACTACTCTCGGGGTCGAACTCTTCTCCTTTCCTTTATGTGCGTACAGTACAATGATAAGCGGTCCATTATCCTTCTTCCTTGAATAGAGCAGGTGCGGCGAGGTCGAGGAGATGATCTGGCTTGACTTGCCCCGCTGCTGAAGCATACCTTCTCGCATAGATCTTAGTACAATTAAGTGCCCGGACTTAGGGAAGGAAGATAGATACGGAAAGCAATGCTAGCAGGCCCATTTCAAACTGCTCAACTCCAGTCTCGGATTCCTTTCCTCTGCTCAACTCCACGGAGTCCTATGCTCTGCTCAACTCCAGTCTCGGATCCCTATGCTTAATCAGTAATCAGTTCGGATACTCAAATAAGGCTGACCTTGAACTCCTTCCACTCCCAAGAAGAAAGCTCGCTCCACACCTATAGTTATAGTCACCGATCCAGGACCTGTCCCGACTTATGTTCAATTCCTTCTCCTTGGAGACCTTTCGGGACTACGTACCCTGCCTAGTCTCTCCTGCCTAGTCTCTCTGTTGAGGTTGAGACCAACGATAGTGACACGTGGCTTGCTCCCAGATAATGAGTACTCTATGCGGCGAAGGGAAGAACCAATTGAGAAGCGCTACTCCCTGTGCGAAGAAAGAGAGCTAATCACCAAGTCCACTTGGAAGCGGGATAATCCAACCCCTTCAAGCAAGCATGGCTGATGAATAGGATCGAACCATACCAATTCCCGGTGCTTCTTTACTTTAGCAGAGGAGCGAGCGAGAGCTGTCCTCGGGGATGTGAGACTTGGGAGCTCCAGGGTCAATAAGGAAGGAGACTTGGGATCTAGAATCGAATGCAATAAATAGGAGCGTGGAGGAGCGGGCCATGAAAAGAGTCCCGACGGAGAACTTGATTTAAAGTGGGCTGCCTTGCGTGCACAGAAAGAAGCCTGACCGACCTCATGTGAGTGCGAGCTCGACCGACATTGAGTTTGTGCTTTACGTCGATGACGTCGCTGCTTTACGACGCTGCTTGGCTTAAATTAAGTTCCTCCTACTGGTCGGGTCTGACCTTGGTCTTAGCCCATTGACTAACATCTCGTTTCGGCGGGCTGAGCGTTATTTTAACCGCTCACTTCTTACCTTTACGAAGCTGCTCGCTGTTTTGCGACACTGCGTTTGCTCCTTTACGACGCTGTCGCTTGTTCCTCCTGCCAAGTCCTTATTTATTTGGAGCTCGCTTCCAATAGATGCCCTGGGCCCAAAAATGAAACTGTCTGTTGGAATTCAATGAAATGAATCGCTCCAACGGGTTTAAATAAAGTTCCACGAGCTACGGAGTCTCGCTCGTTCGCTCCTTTCATTCTTTCTGTCCTCGGATACTACACGGGTCTTAGTAAAGTCAAGTCCTCTCAGAGAGGAGTACGAGAGTAATATCAAAGTTATCGGAATCCCGGGAAGAAAGGAATGGGAATGAGGGGGTCAAGAGCTGGTCGAGCGAAAGTGTCCTAAATTCGATTAGCTATAGCTGGGCATGACCCTTCTTTGTTTAATTGATGCGCCCTTAGACTTTAGGTTCTTTACGCGCAGCCTGATGCTTCTCTTCTTTCCTAGACTATGCCGTACGAGCTCGCTTACATGCCGTAAGATAGGAATGTTCTCCCTCTTCTTTGAGTGCTATCAAGTATCTAAAGAGAGTCAGTGTGTCTTCTATCATGCCATGCCGAGTTCCGCCCGCTTTGATGCTTGTAAATGAGGACTTGCTGAGGTCTATAAGCAAAGCAGGAACTTCTATCTTCGGATGGATTGGATTCTGACCTAGTAGACCCCAACTCCCCTTCAACCCCAACGGCTGCCCTAATTCTGTCCTATCTTTTTAGTTCAGTCCGGAGTGGCACCTTATCTCCTTCGCCAGAGACTGAGAGCCACTTGGAGGAGCCTCTGAGCTCGGTTCCATGCCGGCAATCACTACGCAAAGCCCTCTCTAATGCCAACAAAGAACTATTATGTATGCTTCTAACTATACTATAGTAATGAATTGATTCCTTTGTACCAGTGCTTCTTGCTTGGGGAGGTTGACATTGAGTACAATTAGTATGCTGCCGTCTCATAGAGAATTGGGATCTGATGGGCATTCTCGTTCGGATGGATGAGGCAATAGATTAGATCCTAATTCTTAAGATAAAGAGGCCCGTGACGTGGACTTTTTTTTTTATCTTTCTGCCTCGTTCATAAACCTTTCTTTCCAGGGTAATCTGACTTTGAATTATTTTCGGAACTCTTGGGCCCATACGGGAATTTGATTACTGGATCGGATGGACTACCACTAGTTCAAGGGAGCACCTAGGAATATATCTTTGGTTTGGCACCTCGGATTATTCATTTCAGAGAGTTCCTGGGACCTTCGGTTAGCTTTCTGTCTCCCGCTTCACAGTACTGACTTTCCTAGGCTTAAGGTTCTTGTGAGGCCTGCCCTTGCATCTCTCGCTCCTTAGCTTTAAGAGTAAGAGTAGTGTCATCAATAACTCTCGAATGCTATGTTCAATCCTTTCCGGATCCTCACTAACTCTAGCTCAAGAGGGAGGACTTCTTTATTTTATTCATTAAATAAGTTGAGTTCGACCTTAGAGACCTCTGAGACCCCGAGACTAAAGTAGCTTCCCTAACTGGAGAGCTCCGAGTTCCAGTTCTCGAAGAACGGTCCGCTAGCTTGCTTTTTCCTCTATGAACTCTACCAAAAGGAAAGGATCCAGAGCACACTTCTATACCTCCATATGAGGATCAATCAGTCTAGTTCACGCGTCACAAACTCATTCACTACGTTCCAATTGCATTCGCTCCTTGCTTCCCTGATTGCATTATGAGCTCAGTCAGCTCTTGGATTCGTTCTTTCCGCAGATCTTCTATACCCACCCACCACCCTCCTATCTTCCACTATCCTTTTCGAGCACAGGTGTGGGTTTAGTCGACAAAAAAAAGGTGCATTTGATGCTTGCAATGGTCAAACTCCTCGGGCATGGCAATTGATTCTTTCGCAAGATGTAGGGTTAGGGTCCAGATCAGATCAATAAAGGATCCTGCGTAAAGCTATATTCAGTATAAGGCTCTCTGGCCATCCTCATAGTCAAGTTCGCTCCTCTGAGAATCAGTCTTCTAAGCCCCACCCAGTCGAAGACCTTTTATTCTGGCTTGGTCCTTGAACTACTCTAAGGGCCTATCCATACCACACCACCCAGCCCTCTTTCATCCATTCCCGAAGCTAATGCTCTTTGGTTGGGGCCGGGCGCAGATAAAGAAATGAGAAAGAAGAGGTATGGGTCAGGAATGAAGACAGCTCGAGCGTCTGCTAAAGATGGAGTGGGAAGTGGTGTTCTGCCCTGAACTGAGCATAAGGACTCAGCTCAGTATAATAGAAGAGTTGCCCAAGTCTGAGTCCCGAATTGAATGGACTTGCTTAAACTTCGGATCACTTTCCCAAAACCTCTTTTCAAGACCTAGCCCCCGCGCCTAAGTTGACTAGCCGAGCTCCCGTCCAGACAAGGATGAGTAGGCGCACAAATCCAACAGATGAACTATCGGTAAGTCTCGGTCTCTTTATCGGCATAGATAGGACTGGTAGCGAAAGATAGAGAGTCCAAGTTCAGTGCTATCAGCAGACTATGACCTGAAATCCACAAATGAGGCGAAGGTTTCCGGGTCTGACCTTTCCCACCTTTCCCATTCGAGAGTCTGTGAAATAGAGAAAGATTCTTATCGACGATCTGAGCCCACGAGCTAGAGGATCCACAACTAGGAATCAAATCAAGTTCACTCACCAGCTCAAGCAGAGAAGGCAATCAAATTGAAATCGAGAGTTCAATCGAGAAAGAAAAGTAAAGTCATCACGTATGCATACTTACTATACTACTGTCATTCCATCTACTCAGATGCCTAGTACTCTCATTCCTTTTTATATCTAATAAGTAAAGTAGTCCCTCTTTGTCTTGTCCTGGGGAGCAGTAGGTCGCTCACCAGATCTCTTCCTTAAGCAGCGGCGAAAGATGCTGAGCTCTTTTATAGAAAGAAGAATGTTTGACCGTCCCCACTCTTCCGTAAGCTAAAGAATGCCATATTCGGATACCGAAGTCAAAGGGAGACTGGAACCGGCGCTCCCTTTCTTTACGAAGCGGCACGCAGTCTGTACGAGAATAGAAGAAGGGAAGCTTACCGGAACATGTGGTGCAATGCTTGAATAAGACCCGTGCTAACTTCCTAGGTCTACTAGTCTGAGCTTAGCTAGCGGAGGCTCAAGTCAATTCTTCTCCCGATGGGCTTCCCCCCTTCTAGACCCATCTGCGGACTCAAATGACAATTCCATCTTTCCGTACCCCACACCCCATATGCAGAGCTAAAAGAAGATTTGATCGCTCCTGCTCTATGGTCTCAAGTCTCCGAAGTGGGCCTTTCTTTACTAAGCTACCCAGAGCAGAGTGTCAATGTCAATATTTGATTTCCTTCTTGCCAAGCCAAAGAGTAGGCATCGATAAATTGGAGGTTGCCCTGCCCCGCACGAGTAGCAAGAGGCAACCCCTTCGGCCTCAAGCTCTGAGCTAACTCTTTTTCCCAAAGGGTGAAATCCAGGAGTGAATGGAAGCATTGCACAGCTAGTAAGATAGCATAAAGCAAGATGCGTGACTGCCTCGATCAGAGACCTCTCATTTGATTCTCCCGAAGCTAACCCCGTTCTCGCTGACACCGTACACTTTGTGTCACTTCGTTCACTCCTTTTTAATTATAGGTAGAGAATTCCAAATAGGAAGGATCACTGGCACTAGTTAAGTAGTCCGGCATCATTGGTTCTGCGGATACCGAATCTAATGTCCCAGCTCCAGATCTCAAGTCTCCCAGGCCTAGGACTGAACTTAAAGAGAGACCATACCTATCCTATGTGTGTTCCGACGATTCACTCTTCTGTATCGGAGTTACTCAAGGTCTTATGCCCACGAACCCGAGGAATGAACTATACCCGGTCGCCGGCACCTAAGATAACGGAGCCTGTGTGGGGGCCGGTTTCCCTGGCTCGAACCTAGCGTATGTTCTTGTTCGCCCTTCCATTCACAACTGGAGCTCTTGGATGGGACCAATTCACTACTCTTTCCAGGACCAGGAGCCGCACGGCCCTGATAAATGAATAAGTCAGATTCTTGACCGCCCCGTTGGAACGAAGTGAATCGTTCGCTCCTAGGAATTGAACCACTTTACTGATATCCGGACGACTTCTAGCTCACCCGTGGAAGATCTCCTTCTCAGAAGTGCTTCTGACCCTCCTTTCAGTTCTATCTGGGCTTCGGTACGTGCTTCACTTGCTTGGGTACGTGCGCTCCCTTCACTTGCTTGATTACAAGAAATGGGTATAGTCGATCTGCGTTACGGGTCAGAGCTAATCGCCTAATCGCGTCCTTTTCAGCGTTCGTTCGGGAATGGCGGAATGACTTCGGTCTTAGTCGGATCCCTTTTACTTCACTGCGTTCTACCTCTCTTTACTTATTTTATTCTCGCCCAGCGCACTCGGTCTTGCTCGCTCCTCTGTTCTGCCACCGCACAGACTGGTGAGAGCCTTCCTTCATTGGAAGATGGAGAAAAGAAAGCCGCTCCCATTGGTCGCCCCTCGATACTCTACTTTATAGATAAATCGATTTGACCGACTAGAGATGGACACCTCTGATAGAGAAATAGATGGGCACCACTTATTAAGTTAAGAGAGAGAGATGGGCACTTGACTGACATGTCCAACTAGCATTCCCGTTGAGTTGCTTGCCTGACACCAGGGGTTCTCTACGTCACGGGTTAGCTTGCTCAAGTCCCTTCTCCTCTATTCGATACGGAGTGAGCCCAATAATCTGACGCTCCGCACCTTCCGTCCACTCTTATGCGCTTGCTCTCCCTCTTGGGCATTCTTAGGTACCGTGAGAACTGGAGAATACGGGTGCCGGGCGCTATGCTACGAAGGATCTTTCTGATTGGTTTATGACTCCAAGGCTCCGAGGAGCATGATCACACTTCCTTATGCATTGGCTTGGCTGCCGATTCAGAGTAAAGATAGACAGACTGACTGTAGAAAACACTCTGGCCTCCTCTGCGTCACTCGGGTCTAAATACCTCTCATCCCAGAATCTGAACTCAACGCCTTCCCCCTTCTCTACATGAGCCTTCCTTCTTAGGCTGAAGACCAGGTGCCAGCATTACATCTCACTCGGAACCAGTAGACCTAGTCAAATCCGGAACCAGTAGACCTAGTCAAATCCTCTAGTTTCATTCGTACCGTACCAGCGCACGAACCCGAATGCCACCTTCCCGCTCTGACCTAACCTTATTAACAATGCAATGCCCCACTTGCACGATAGCCCAGATCAAGCACTTCTATCTATAGTATGCTAATCCACCGAAGCCATTTCTCTTTCTCCCTCCTTCGGTTGTGCCATTCATTCGGTCCATTCCACTCGCTCGCTCCGAATCTACTCTCTTAGGTACGGGATAAATGGCCAAATAGTCGTCCGTCTAATTTCACTCTATTGTAAGTGCTTCAGGTCATGAGCGAGCCATTACTCTACCCCGCTTTCTTTATCCCCCTTCTCTGTCCTTCATCTTACATAAGCGAAGTCGAGGTGCGGAGCGAGAAAGAGAGTCCCGGTCTTTAATTGATAGCAGCAACAAGAGTATAGAGGGAAGCTCGAGCTAGGTGGGGAGTGGTCACTTCGTCACTTGTCTCCGGGTCAGTAGTCGCTCCCGTACCGTTCAATCAATAGAGATGAACCCAAGTCCACTAGTCATGGTCTGCTTACGAGTTCATGGTCTGGTTACGAAGGAAGTGGTGCCATGGGACCGGGAAAGAGCGACCGATGAATAGGCCCCATAAGAGCGAGCTCCACTTCTACACATCCCAGATCCGGCATCAAATATTTGTTCTCATCTTGCGGTCTTCGATTCGAGGGTCTTATCAAAGTAATCTAGGGTCTATTATCCAGTAGTAGTTCTCAATTGGTCTCGAACGTATGCTCAGCGAACCATGAATTCGGATAAGAATCCCATCCACGCGTGTCCATATTACCACCTCCAACTCCTATCAACCTCTTCGCGCTAGGGTAGAGTCTAGCCTAGCTTTCCAGGAGGACTCGGGTGAGGGCGGGCGGAGATCTTCCCCCCTTTCCTTTCTTTGGTTAACCAGACCAGCAGTCCTCTACTGGGCCCCTTTCTTTCCGTTGAGTGGATCCCATGAGTGGTTGTGCTTTTGAGTTATCCCGGTCCTACTCCTCTAGTCATAACCCCGTGCTAGGGCAGCCTTTACATACCTTCCACTTCTAGTCAGACCTTTTCATTTTAAGTACTACTATAGTTGAGCAATGGATGAGTTCTTGTCTCATGAAGCAACGAATGAAGAAGTACGAGGGCCGACTGAAAGGAGGCGACGTGGCTCGCTCTAAATCTAAAGTAAAGAAATTCAGTCTATCAGATCTTTCGTAGTTTTGTGTAGTCCACTGAGGAGGCTTTTCATAGGTGCGACCGCAGAGGAAAGGAAGATCAGCAGAGCTGGGCGGTCCTCAGATGAATAGGCAGCGGACGGAGCACACCCCAACTAAGTGATAGACCCATGAGGAATTAAGACCCGTGACGGAAGCCTACTCATGAAGGAGCGAGCGAGCTCAGGGGGAGAAGGCCTCTCCCCGGGAAGCATTCATAGGCTCAGTGCGTGCACAATCATCAATCGTAGGTTCGTTCAATTACAATTAGAAATGGCTCGGGGAAGCGACCAGAAAGCAATGAGCGAGCCAGACTACCGATGCGGATGAGTCTGCCCCTCCTATTGACTGGGCTCGTGAGTTCGGTGATTGCTCCTATCCCGTGCTTCAATTCCTTAGCGTTCATGGCATTGCTTCTTTTTAGTGTTAATGAGTTAAGGCATATAGCCATGAACTCTTTTCTTACCATGAACGACTGTTGCTCATTCTGTCCTGTTCCATTAGAGTTGTACGCTGCTGTAGCTCTTTGTCTGAGCATTAGAGTTCTTTCCTTTCCTTCGTTCACGTTCGGCACAAGATTCATTAATAAGCTTTTGACCGCTCAGTAGCGGCGGCTGCTGCTCTTTAGGAGGAGTTCATTTGTCTTTCTGTCGGGACTCTTTCTGTTGTTCTTGGGTCTTTTCCCGTCCCTTACGAGTACAACTCACTCTTTCTGAAGAACTCATTGAACTCCTAACTCCTGGTCCGCTCAAACGATAGATAAGGGTACTGGAGAGGTACTTTGGACCAACGGGAAAGGAACAAAGACCTTAACCTTAAGAGTACTCCACCAACTACCGAGGAGAGGGAAAGGGACTCAACTTAAGCAAATATCTTTGTAGCTTTACTTTACCATTAATTTCATAGTAGTTTGTAGCCCTTAGTGGAATAGTTTCATGCCATTACCGTACGCTCCGTGGGTAGTTCATTACAAGAAGTATGAATAGTTCGACTGACTTGAGAGGGAGAGAGACTCATATTCGCTGATAGAATAGTTGGAGTGGCTCATAAGTCCAAGAGCGGAAGAGTGGAGTTCAGGGACGACTGAGTTGGAGTGGTGAGAAGCTTCAAGGGACGAATTAGCTTTGGCACACACTTATAAGAAGAGAGTCGGCACTCAACCAAACAGCAGCTGCAGAAACTAGAGCAGCCCAATAGAGAAAGCTCTATCAGACTCGGGCTCTAAAGGGATTTGACCATTCTTAAGCCGGCGTAGCACCAGTTGATGTTGATAGGCTGTTCGGTTGAGTACGGGATTCTTTACTTCTAGTTGCTGGTGCCATTCCAGTCCTTGAAATTCCTTATTTCATTTATAGGAGAGTCCCCCCTGGGGTAAAGGAGAGACCGGTAGTACGGGGAGCCAACCGAAAGGGAGAGGTACGACTTCACACTCACCTAATCATGATGGGTTATGTAATACACTCGACTTCAAGGAGTGGTTCAAAGAGGGGTTCTGGCGTAGCACCAGTTGATGTTGATAGGCCTTCCCCGTGCCCGCTTAAGAGCTAACGAGAGAACCCTTTCGCATACTCTTTACTTTCACCATTCACTTAGACCCAAGAGGGTAAAGAGCAGCATCAACTAGACTATAAAGCTCTATCGGACTCGGCTCTAAAGGCACGGGAAAAGACATATGCGGATATTCAAGACCCAATTGAAACCGATCCTAAACTCAACTCCAGGCTCTGCTCCCTCTGTTCATGTTCCTGTTGAAAGAGATTCTGAGAGTTGTTGCACGGCAGCAGTTTAGAAAGAGTTATAAGTACCATTCACGACTCAGAAAGGATGCTGCTATTGGGAATGGAAAGAAGGTCGGGACTAATTACTATTTATTAGAAGCTGGTACCGCAGCAACTTACTTAAAGATAAATTGAATGGCTTTGGGAATTACCATGAGCTCTACCCATGGGTTCGTTCAGGAGAGGAAGCGAGAATTAATGAAACTTACACTAATGTTCGCGAAAGGGACGTAGCTCTATAAGACCTTTCATAAGCTGGCTCATAACCTTTCTTTAATCGGTAGAGTGAATTCCAAGATCTGTCGTAGTTTCGTTGCATACCGTAGCCCGGCGAACTCTCCTCACTCTAACTCCGAATTCCCTCTCCCGTATCCCTACCTTCTGTCCCGGCAGCAGCTGCTTCATATCCGGATGTCCAAGTTCCTGTCCCGCTCCGTTAGTCATATATTAATTGCCCAAGAGTCTAATTAGGCATATGGCCAATAGCTGCCGGCGTCACTTCTTATAATGCCCTTTCATTGGCAGCAGTTGTAGCTTCAATGGTTCTTTATCCGGAGTACGGGAAGGAGATAGAGTACAATGCGAACTCAGCAGGTCGAGCGACAGGGAAGAATACGGGATGAACAGCAACCTTTCTTAGCTTCAACATCAAGAGGTGCGGAGCCGACCGTGCGTGGACGCTTAGCTTGAGCCCGTGACGCGTAGGGAAAAGAACTCAATCCGATCCTGGCCCCGACCCCAGTTGTAATATTGTTCACGATCGCCTGAATTCGATAGGTCATCGGTAGGCTCTAACATTCTAAGATGGGCGGAGCTGATAAGGTGGGCCTCAGGTGGGCAGAGCAAGATTGAGAGAAGGTGCGAAGCGACCGAGAGGCATTCGCCGGGGGACATAGACCAATCAGAGCCTACCGTACCGAGGTACGAGCGACAGCGACGTCAGCAGCAGACGAATCTGCTAAGGATCAGAGTTCAAGGGAGCAGAGGGGTCGAGTATAACGACGCAGAGGTTTAGGCAGCCAATTCATACCATCTCTTAGGAGCCTTGTTTGATGGGTCTGGAGCACATGTCCCTTTGCCTCTCCTCTGTGTTGACTAGAAGTGCGAGGTTGTTTGCTAATGATTCTGCAATGGTTGAAGTAGTTTCCAGGGGTTCCAGAGATCCTTGACTAGCAGTGTGGGGGAATATAAAAGTTAGCCGCCCCGTTGTAGCAGGGTAGGCATGGGGGATGCAGCCTGTCCGGGAGAAGCGGAGAAGCCAGCCCGGGCGGGAGAAGCAAGTAGAGAAGAAGCATAGGAGCCGGGCTAGTAGGATCCGCTTAGTTCTGGAGATTAGCCCTTAGTTAGAGATTCCACATAAAGCAGTGAAGGGGCAGCTATAGCCTTCGTCAGCTCTCCGGGATAGGGGCTTCGTCCTATCTATCTAACTGTCCATAAGAGTCCTGCCTCTCATCGAAAAGTAGTATACTCTAATTGTACGGTTGGTTCTCATCGAATAGGTTCTCGGTAGGCCGAAGTTATCGTAGCCGGGCTCGTCCGATCGAAGCCGGGAACTAAAGAAGAATGAAAGGTGCTCCGCGAATGAGTGATAGGAGCGATGCGAAATCAAAGCAAAGCAAATCCCTGGCGACAAGAACACGAAAGGAAAGCTCGGGCAGAGGGCTGGCTGAGTCAATAGGCAGAGGCCCACGTAGCGGTGCCCGTCCGGAAAGAAGAACGAGCGAGAACCAATCATGAAAGATCTTCAGTGCTTTGTCTCTAGTGGTAGGACTATTGAGAGGGAGGGAAAGAATGATTCCACCCACGCTCTTGGTCGCTCGGCTCCCCTATCGCTGGCTTTTGAGCATGAGTTCTCGGACAAGATAGAAAAACAAGACGAGATCAGAGGCAAGTGCGATAGCTGAGTCACCTCATATAAGAGTTCCCAGGCGTAGGACAAGGCAGACGCCCAGCAATGGTGCATTCAGCATCGGCTGAGGCATGCAAGGCTAGACCAAGGGTGGGATAAGTTCCGACCGGCCCTCATCACTCAACTCTGAAGAGCTCAGATGCGGAGCGTGAGGGGGAGATTCATCAAAGAAAGAAGTGTAGCGGGAGCGAAGCGAAATCTTTGCAATCAAACCTAAGAGAAGATCGAGAAGCTCGTTCACGAGAGCTTCGGGCATGCAATTCCAGGCTCCGAAGCCAATTTAAATTCAGAACAGAAGAGAGCTCGGTAGGCAAGGGAAGTGAGGACTACCAGGCCAGAAGTGAGGAGAGGACTACCAGGCCAGAGGTGAGAGGCGGAGTTCCAGCAAGAAGAGGTGCCCGCCTATTTATTCATCTAATCATCTTCACAGTAGAGAGTCAGAGGGCTGAGACTGATGTCGGAGAGCACTCAACCCCAGCTAGTGAGGGAGGGCAGCGAGTTAGGAGTGCCTGGGGCGAGGCAAGCAAGCAAGAGGCAAGCAACCCGGGCTCCGTTCAAGGTCTTACTCGTCCGGAGCTATGCGACCGAAGAAATGAATGAACTCACTTCTCCTAAGCGAGTGAGGGACCTCCTTACTATTATCTTGGCGTAGGAGTGGAACGAGCCTACCGAGAAGGACTAGTAGCTTCCACTAACCTTCAAGAGATTCAGCCCTGTTTTCGATCGGACAAGTAGCAAGCAAACTTAGCAACGCGGAACCAAGGGTGGGATAATTCTAGTTCAGTGCCTGGGGTGAGTGAGGAAAGCTATTATATCTACTCTACGTACGAAGCTCAAATTGGAACGGTGACAAGGCTCAGCTAATGAAGAGGGTCGATTCATTCTGGTCAGCCGATATGGTGCTCGGAGCGGCTTCGTTGAGCTATTGAGTTGAGCGGCTCAGCTCATTCAGGAAATGGTTTACCTGGCTTCGGAAAGCCGACTCGGGGAAGCTACCGCAGAGAAGAAAGAATAGGACAAGGAGGGAGGCACGAGCTCACTCGCATGCCAGTTTCTTCGTTCGTTAGGACCACTCCTACTCCTATCCTATAGTTTGATAGTTCAAGTACTCGTATATTTCTAGTGAAAGTAGTGATAGTATAAGCATTCATTATTTCTAGTAGGTCTAGTTCAAGTAGGCCTTTAACGAGCTGAAGTTGATTGGTGGCGGGCAGAGATTCAGATCAGCCGACAAGAGATGAGTTTTCTTTCTTTTCTTTCCACGAACGAGAACGGATCCCCACTCCATTCCTCCTCCTATCAGGGGCTATAGTTCCGACTCCTTACCTTTCTGTTCTGTCTCCGCTGACCATTGAATTAAGATGAGCTCACCTTCTACTATTCTAGCTCCGTACTCCAATGCCGGATCTGATGAGTCCAGACTCGTGAGGGCTTACTCAACTCCCGGAATAGAAAGGACCAACCAGAAATGACTGTTGAGAGTCCACACCCATGCGGACCAATGGAGGAAGAGATTCTACTCCCAATAGCCGAAGAGGAATGGCTGATCTCTGCCAAGACCAAGGATGCCAATGAAATGATCACTGGTTCCGAGCAGTAGCAGTAGCTGAGTTCTATTCTTATAGGCCGGATCTTCAGTCCTCTGCTCTACCTATGCTATGTGGCCTGTCCCTCCCGAGCTTCAGTCAGAGTTGAGTGAGGGCGAACCAATGCGCAGAACCAAGGAGCGAACAAAAGGTGCCTCTCTGCCTAGTGTAGCTCACTGAATGGGAGTGCTCACCCTAGCACCGAAAGAGAAAGCACCTACCAGGAACTACCAATCTAATTAGGAAAGGAGAGGAGACGAGAGGCTCAGAGGCTTTGAGCAATAAAGAAAGGCGAAGAGACTCGACTGAAAGGAGAGGAAAGAAAAATACCCACGAGCGAGCCCGATGAGGTAGTTCGTAGCTTATCCTTCCCTGAAACCCATCCCGTTCGTTGCTTGGACTATAATAATAGGATTGACGACGCGGCCAAAAATGACCAACGTTGGTCACTTTATGTCGCTGCTTTATGAGTGCCAGCCCCGAGACAAGGGACCATAGAGAGTTCTGCACCGTAGTGTAGTGATGCATGGCCCTCGCCTGGCTCCTCTACTCAAGCATAGCTTCCCTGGGCTCGGTAGGCATAGAGGCATGAAGCGAGGAAGTAATTTCAATTCATTCATTCAGACTTGCAGTTATGAGTTGAAGACAGAAAGAATAGAGACTTTCAGTTTAGAGAGCTATTGTTTAGACCAACGGAGCATGAATGCCAAATCAAATAGTAGTAGTGCCCTTCCGTAGTCCGAATCCTCCTCAGTTCTTGGTTTTGAGTCTGCGTGCGCCAAAGGTCTCAATCTTTCTTGCAAATCAAACCTCTCCTCGCGTGCGAACACTTCCAGGACGAGTTCTTCTGTCGGATGAGACCGAAGATGGATAGGAATATAGGTGCCATTCCCATGCTACCTAAAAAGCTGTATGACTATCGATGCCTGTGAACTGATAGGTTAGAAAGGTGGGATTTGATTTCATCAGTGCTCAATGGCTAGGGCCAAGTGTCTTTATCAAGTCCAGTCTGCTTTCCTTTGGTTTGCTAGTGTCCGCCTGAACTCTTCTTCTTCTGTCTACTAAGGTCTTCTACCTCGCTCTCACTCCGTCTTCTCCTTTTTAAAAGATAAAAGAGTGGATCCCTTATCGATCGGTTTATTCTAGGTTGGTTCTAGACCTCGATGTCCCTCTCAACTGCCTTCTCCTTTGCTGAGTCTGATGCTCGTTCCTTGTCCTGGATCTTCTTTCAGTGAGGCTCCGTCTGATTGATTCTTTTTGTATAATACATGGATTGGACTATAGATATTGAGTTCCTTAGATTGAGATGGTCCTTTATCAGTAGGGTTTCCGGGTCCTGAGTTCTATAGCTTGATCGATCTCTTATCTGCTCTCTTCCAGGTTTCGTACGCTGAAGATTTCAAGCAGCCTTGGGTCAAAGCAGAGGAAGTGGACTCGACTGCTCTTCCAGGCTCTCTCTATTCTCATGGATGGAGTTCGGGAGAAGGGTAGAGGTAGGTCGCACACTCTCCTAACTCGTAGAGTCAGTCAAGTCTTCCAGCAGTAGATCACTCATTCGGTCCAGTGCTATCTTCCATTCTTCGGAACGGTCCTATCTATTCAGTTCTATTTCACTTTCTACTAAATGCTCTTGGAAGAAATAGAGAATAAGGGTACGAAGCAGAGCAGAGGAGGTGAGTGACGCGTGAACTTCATGCTTCATAGCAAAGAGGGGGCATAGAAGATGGATTTCCAAGGTTCTTCTTGCTTGCTGCCAAAGACTGGCGGAGAACTGCCTAGAAGGACTCGGGATATGAACATGTTGAAGCACTCCGCTTAGTTCGTTTCATCAAATCCCGTTGCTTAGTTAGTCTCATATGTTCCGGTGTTGTCCTCGAATCTGTACTTGGAGTCATCGGGTAATCGCACGGGAAAGCGCTGGAAACCTTTCCGCAGCTAAGCCAGCAGCTATAGTTCTTCTTTCAGGACGCTTCCTCCCTTCCAATTCGGAAAAGGAAAGCATTCAAGCGCTTATTAAAGAGCAAATTCCTGGATCATTAAACTATGCCTAAAACTAGGCCTTATATATATGCAGCTAATCATGTTCGGAAAAGCAGCTACGGACTCCAGAAGGAACGAGTGACAACGAGCTTTAAAGTAAGGAAGGGCATCCGTAAGGGAGGAGTGAGTGATAACTGGTCAGATAGCTCGCATGATTAGATTAAATTAAAGAAAGGGACGAGGCGGAACAGCCGACGTGCTCGAGCGTTAGGGGTATCGAGCGAGAGTGTCCCGAACGAAGAATCATTTTTTCCTTTATCGGGCTCGGGAGAGGATTAAGACAAGACATGAAGGCTGAGGCAATCCACATAAGCATAAGCTTAAAGAGGCTCTGCACCCGTTGTGAGCTGTCAAAAGAAAAGAGTTGGTTTGGTGATTCCCCATGCGGGAGAAAGTCTACCGGGACTCATTTTGAAAAGTGTGTTTGGTTAGGGCAGAGGGACGTTAAGTGCTCGAGCTTTAAAGTCAGGGTCAGAGTCAATGGTACACCATGTTAGACCTGGGGACGAGAGTTCAGTTCCATTAGAGTCCGGAGCAGCTCTTTCATTTCCAGTGGTGCCTGTAGCATACGTCTTTCCAGCATATGTTCCTTTCTTTGGTTTCCGAACGTTGGAGTCAATCAAGTTCAAGTCTTAAAAGGAAGTGTTCTGGTACCGGAAGTTCAAGTATTCAAATAATTATCTTCAGGGCTTGCGCTTGCTTGAATCTGAGTTTGAAGGAACGAAAAGGCGGAGCCCACCCATAAGATAAGTAATTTGCTTCGCCGGGCTGCGGCCCCCGCGAAAGAAAGACCTATCAAAGTAAACGGTTGCTTTAGTAGCGCTTTTTGAATCCTGAATTCAAGCTTAAACGCTGAGAGGGGAAGATAACGGGAAAGCTTCTATCCAAACTGCTTGGAACAAAGTGAAACTCGTTCATTTCACTAGCCAATATGCTTTTCTCTTATTTTCTTTCTGGTTTTCTGAACATTTCTGCCATTCACTCCTGCAGAAGAGGGGAGAGGAGGAATCCCTGCAGAAGAGGGGAAAGGAGGAATCTCTCGCTACTGTAGTAGCTTCTATCTGTCGGTCCGAGTGCACTTAATATTAGTTTAGTGGCAGATCTTTCTACTCATAGCCATGTTAGACTCTTGCTGATAGGTAGAGTTCAGAATCTGAATGCCTGTTTTCTTCTCTACGGGTGCCCTTGCTTTTGATCCGTACGCGTTTTATTGGTTCAGGTGCCCTTGCTTTTGATCCGTACGCGTTCTTCTCTCTTAAAGAATCCCGAACTCTGGAAATTCCTATCAGTGATCCTATAAGAGATAGCGCTTCCGCCGCAGTGTGGAGCATTGGCATTCACTCACTCACTCTCCTCTTCCAGTGCCCTGAGCGTAAGAGGGCATTTGCTTAACCCATTTTCTTTTATCACTCGGCCCTGACTCAGTCTCTTTATCTGAACCGGCAAAGTGTCATATCTCTTTGAGGTAGGAACGAACTTTGTCTCCACCTTAGGGAGAGGGATGACTGATAAGGAATGGAACGACCGTAAGGGCATCTGCCCGTGGGCTGTCCTTCTTGTCTGAGGGTCGGGAGGTACGACGAGTTGCTCGAGCGGAAGACGTTGGGACTGAGTTCAAACTGCCGGCAGCTGCTCCTGGCTCCTGTTTCAATATCTTCCATGAGAAATGAATGAATGGACCGAACCCGAAGAAAAGGAGAAGAGCTTCAAAGCACTCGGGAGGAAACCAAAGCCGTGCTAATTAGATCTTTCTTGCTTTCACGGGCAAAAGAGCTTATTTGAGTTTCCATTCCCGTCCCGAACGAGAGAAAGAGATCCCGTTGATTACTATTCTATTGTATGAAGCGATACATTATTTACGTGTCAGGAACCAGATTTGAACTGGTGACACGAGGATTTTCAGTCCTCTGCTCTACCAACTGAGCTATCCCGACTATTTCCCATGCATCATCCTGGTGTAGTGTTTGTGTCTATGTCAATGAAAGGAGAAACTTCAATCATCGCTAAGAGTTTTTTGTTGTTAGAGAGAGACGTCTGACTTTACTTCCATTTCCATGGGGTGTGATAACTGGACTCAAGCGATAGCGACGTGTGAAATAGATGTAGTTTATAAGACGTCTGCTGAGCAAACCAAACCCATGGGCAGATCTTTCTACGTTTCGTATACTTTCTTTTTGCTGTCCTGATTCGAATATTTCTCTTCTCTTTATCTTACGCCAACCGAACTGCGTAACCAAAGCGACTGCTTTTGATGGAAGATAGGCGAATTATGATCCGATCCGCCTGTGTCAGTTCGAGTCTGGCGAGTTGCAACTGAATTCGTGTGTAGAAAAGAATGGGAAGAAAATAGATATATAAAAAGGGGAGGGATTCAGACTCCTACTCCTAAAGGAACGAGTGCAATAAAAGAACTAGGAAGTCTCAAATAGAAGCTGCTTATAAAGATCCTTATTGAAGCGGTGCATAAGATAGAGTAATGAGGGTTCGAATCCTGTCCCTGCCTTTACCCTATCTACTAATGAGATGAGCCTATCCCTACGCGGACTTATGATGAGAGAATCAAAGATAAGTCAAATGAGCGCAAAGACCGACCTCACTATTAACTATTATGGGAAAGAATTGAGAATAGGCCTCCTGTCTCTGGTCTAGGTTATCAGTCCCACCAATAGAATATCAACTCATCCAAGGAAGCCTGGGTATGGTATGAAAGATGCGGTGATAAGACCAAAGATGAGAAGCGAAAGCTTCATTGTGGAGGGTGAGAGGAGTGTCCTCTGGAATAGGTCTCAATCCTACGTGGCTGTGTCAGGATCTGGCCAACCACTAAGTCTAGCGAATCTAAGGCAAGTCAGGATCTGGCCAACCACTAAGTCTAGCGAATCTAAGGCAAGTCTTCGTGGATAGAGAAGTTAGAGGACGATTCAGCGGTGGTGGCTTTATGAAAAGGAGTGCACTAGCTTAGGGCAGGATCAGTCTCATCAGTCTGGGGCAGCACTCTTGGGCATCCCTCAGAGCAAGGACCCTTGCAAGGAACATATTAAAAACCTAACTGAAGCGCATAACATCAAATAAGTACGGGTAGGCACATAAGATCACCTCACTATAAGGGCACACTGGCACATAAGATCACCTCACTGACGGTGGGTCCCGTACTCATAGTAACGACTCGGATCGAACCTTTAGGGCTTCATTGAGAGATAGGATTCTTGAATCATTGATAGATAGGAAGAGATGGGGGCTCAGGCTTCACCATCAGCACTGCACCCACCTTATCCTTTTATATACGAATGTGAGAAGGCATACCGAGGACCACTTCCAGCTACTGTGCCCTCCCCATATCTTACCTAGATAACTTAGTCTTAATGTCTGTCCTTATTAGTCTTAATGTCTGTCCTTAGATCTCACTATTATTATAATATTCTTTCTATTATATATCTCTTTCTCTTTAGTGCTCTAGCTCTATTGGGCGACTACTACTCTTTCTAATATTGGATCTATATGATAAGATCGTAGTATTCAATTCTCATTCCTGTTCTATGGGGCGACTACTTTATCTACTTTCTCTATATTCATTCTGAGTTCGGTTCGTATGAAAGTGGAGGAGGGAATCCCCGAGCAAGACCTCTGTATCAGCTGGTTCCCTAGTGGCAATGGATTGAGAGTTCGTTTTTCGGTTCAGGCATTGGAAGCTAACTAATAATTGGGCATTGGCTTGAATGATTCAATGGCTGCCTACTCTCTTATAGCTAATGATGGGATAAGTAATGATTGAGATCGTAGATAAACTTAAAGCACGACCAGGGCACAATCAATCCCAGTAGTACACAATCAATCCCAGTAGTACACAATCAATCCCAGTAGTATTATATGGTTGTGGTAAGCGGGCATTGAATTTAGATCAGTAAACTTCGGGTCTAGTATTAGATGGAGTGGGTTGTAATCTTTAAAGTACTGGCCAAGACTTAGGGTCTGTTATTGGAAGGAGCTGGTTCTTGGGACCATAGGGAGGAGTGATAGTGCTTTCTCGGTGAGGTGTCCAGGCCTCATTGCTTTCTCTGTGTCCTTGCATCATTGCATTCACTGTTCTATATCTTATGGCTAGACTTTAGACTATGCAGAGCGGACAAGGCGGAAGGATGTGAGCTGCATCTAAATCATAGCACGCGGTGGGCAAGAAGCCAGTGTGCTGCGCATGACTCCTGGCTAAAGCTAAAGTAGTCCTTGACTCCTTGCTTTGCTGTTCTCTCTTGCGTTATGTGTAGTAAGAAGTGAACCCCCCCTCTTCTGGGACTCATTCTTCTTTTGGAGGCTCCCAAATCTTATCCTTTGCGGGATCTTTCCATTCTCCTTTGTGATGTTGGTGTGTCTTCCTTGTTGTAGTCTTCTCTTGTTGGTGTGCCTCTAGCTCTTTTACTAGACTATTGTAGAGTATTGTATTGAGTATAGTGCATAGTGATGAGAATAGGGAAGGCACGAACGAGAGTGACGTCTGAATAACAGGTTTGGACGACTTTCTTTATCTATCCCACCTGCTTAACAATAACTAAAGTTGAGTCCGGTTTAAGCTTTTACTAAAGTTGAGTCCGGTTTCATTTTCCTCTCGTACCTCTCTCTCAACCGCTACAGTCTAACATGGCTTTGGGAAATACCATGCACTTTGACCCTGACGGTCGATCCTAAGCAAGAGGTCGGGAATCCACATTAATCCCTCCTTCGTGCCAGTAGCAGTAGCTCGAGACGTCAGCTTACTCGAATTCAGAAGTGAGGAGCTTTATTTCCCCCCTTGAAACCTATTGTAGTCTGTGGTGTGCCCTTCCGAGGAAAGATTTCTATAATAAGAAGGAAGATAGGCACAACAAAGATGTTGAAGGTCGGAACTCATGCAGCTAACATGGCATTCTTTCTGCAGCTAACATGGCATTCTTTCTCGTGTTCCTCACAAAGATCGGACTACATATATAGTATACTATAGACTTTCATTGTGTTGCTGGTGCCCTCACTCTAACTTTAGCTGCCCTAACCTGTAGTCTGTACCCTGATGAGTTCATTTAATTAGCCTAGTTAGCTGTTGTTTGGTTGTCCTGACCCGATAGAGGTGGGAGCGGCGCAAAAAGCAGAAACCTACATTCCAGGAAAAGTGTCATTGATGCCTGGACAGCTAACATTATAGAAAGGACAGAAGTCAATATCTTCCCGAAAAAGCAGCAACCTACATTCCAGATTCCAGGAAAAGTGTCATTGATGCCTGGACAGCTTTTGAATGGGAACGAACACTATTTGATAAAGAGCTGAGAACGAAGACACTCTTCTTCTCTAATAAATAAGATAAAGAGTGCTCTTCCAACGGGTGAAACTTATAACTAACCCAACGGGATAGGAACGGAGGAACGAAGTAGCTCGACTGGCTCGAAATACAGATAGGTACGAGCAATTTATTGCGACGTGGGATCGACCAGATCTTTATACGTTTAGAATTCCATTCACGATGTGCTGAAGGTAAGAGTGAATGTAAAGCGAGAGGGCCAAGTACAACGACGGGAGATACAGATACAGATTAAAGAGTGGGTTAGTGTTCAGTCGCTTCCCCCCCATGAGATGTTGATTGTCCCGTCCCTCACGTGAACGAGTCCGGTTCTGACATATGGGTTTGAAGTCTGGTCTGGTACTTCTCTTTAGAACTCTTGGAATGAACTCAGCAGCCCCTTTATAATGCTTGGACTGAGGGTGAGGGAGTGCCTCTTTTCTTTCTTTTGTTAGAGTGAGGGAATGGCATACTTCTTATAATAATCTAAACTCACGTCGTGATCACTCGTACCTTGCAGTAATTCATTATTATCTATCCCTGCAGCCCAGCACCAGTCGGCACATGGACATAGTTATGAAAAACTAATACTACGAAAGATCTGCAGCGAATTACAATATTACTAACATGGTGTACCATTTACTCTTTCGGTCGAGACTTAGCCCGTCTAAACGTCGCCCCGTCGTTATCATTCATTATAACAATTTCGGCCCTCAGTCGTGAATGGACGATTCAAAACTACGAATAATACACGAAAGATCATACATATCAGCAACAGGAGTGAAATTAAAAACGACTCTAGATCTGACCCGGGTTCATCGCTTTGGGAAAGAAATACCTAGCACTCTTTCCGGTAAAAGCGATCCCGTGGTTCTCACTCGGACCTTACGGTCGAAATCTTCCTATCGGGGATACCCTTCATGAGCTACTCTTGCTTCGGTTCTGCTACAGGTACTCAAACCAACGTTCATGTTAATTATAGCATGTTTTGTCATTTCTTCCGACCTAGACCTAGTAAGTCGCTTTTCTAGTTTAAGATGTGCCGGATCCCGACCTAGTAAGTCGCTTTTCTAGTTTAAGATGTGCCGGATCCCGACCTAGTAAGTCGCTTTTCTAGTTTAAGATGTGCCGGCATTGCTAAAATCACTACCATCCGAGGTAGGAGATAGCGATTCTGAGTGATAGGCACTTTGATGGTGCCGAACCACTACACTAAAGAGGAATCAGACTCATTAAAAGCAGCGACTGCAATAGGATTAAGGAATCAGACTCATTAAAAGAAAGCAGCGAGGATTAAGAAAGCTTCACTATGTGAGCCCACTAATGCTTCCCTATCTTAGAGAGAGCTAGTCTAGCGGTCGGGTGCGCGATCGAAGCAATCCGCTGCTTTACCATCTGATGCCCTCGCTACTACAGTACGCTACTTCTTTGCAAAAGACAAAAGAAAGGAGCGAATGACGCGCCCGACCCCCATGGGCAGATCTGTCTACGTTTTGAATACCATTCACGACTGGTGCTGCGGTACGAGCATCGTGACGTGGACGAAATTGCGATAGCGACGTGGAACTACACTCATACTACTTCTTCCTCCTAGGACGGGATAGGCGAGCTAGCACAGGGGCCACCTTAAGAACTAACTCAAGCCAACTGCATCCGCTACAGAGGACTGATGGCTGAGCTACTTCTACTTGTATGATATGAAAATGAGAAGAGATAGATAGATTGAGATTCTTGCTTGCGACCTAGGGATTGATCTCCAGTCAGGGAAAGAGTTGATCTCTATCTCCACCGTCACTATCACCTTTCTTTCCGGGTTTTGAGAAGAAAGCAATACAGAGGGAGAGGTCTATCGCTCATCTGCTAGTGCCAGATAGGACTGAGGCCTTAGCTGGTGCCGGGGCTGAATCAGCTGGTCTTGAACCAATCTTTCATGGCCTATGCCCGACTTATATTGTATTGGGTCTCTTTCTTTATCCCTCATTAGGAGTCTTTTGATTCTCTCTTGAGGACAATAAGTATCATTTGTCCTCCTTGGCTCTGACCCACTTGATGCCCGAGGTCCAAATGAGCTCTGAAACCCGAAAGTTAACTGGAGCCCTGCAAGAAAGCTCAGAAGATGCAGATACTATGGAAGTGAAGAGAGTCCCAGGGAGTCTGGAGCTGGCTTCAACCGAAGCAGAGTCAGATGCGGTAGTTCTAGGTGGGCTCTTCCTCCGAACCATGCCTCTTGCTGAACAAAGAATATTATTCGTTCTATACTATAGTCAGATCAAAGCCTTATGTGGACGGGGACAGAGAGAAGTCATAGCTCAAATGCTGGGTGCTTGCTCAGAATCAGAGGGGGTCCCGAAGAGCTCTCGCGTCTACTTCCTGTAGGGAATGCACTCTCCAAGCAAGACCTATACCGGACTTAGTGAACTTAGGTAGTGAGCCAGCAGCTGTCAATGAATAAGAACTTGGTCTCGGTGCCTAGTATATAGTTCAATTCATACCTTGACGCATGTGTGCAAGGCATTAGTGCCCGGTGGTCCGTCAAAGAGAGTCCCGGCTTCGCTAAAGCACTAAATTAATTCCAAGCTCCTAGCCAGACCAGCAAGTAATGACCGTAAATTAGCTGCTTTGGTTCCCACCTACCTTAATAAAGGTAAGAGAGACTACTTACATTACAGTTAGCCTTGAATCGCATTACAGCAGCTTCCGTACATTCTACCTTCGTACTCTTCCTCTTCTCCCTTTCATTTCTCTCTTGTTCACCGGGTTCTCTTCGCCTGTCTAAACTCACTCTTGCCCTTGATTCTGTCCTTTCAGCACCATCCCTTCCTACCCAGACTACTTTTAACTGTGCTTGATGAGCATGACTCAACAGTCCGAGAAAGCCAACTCTACAGTCCACCTTACAAACACTTATATGAGTTAAAAAATAAAGATTGAACAGAACATGAGTGGAAAGAAGAAGAGAGGGTGGATTCAAGCGAGAGAGATCAGATGCTTCCTTCGCTCCTTAATAAGAAAGGTCAGCGAAGACACATTCTTTCACATCCACTCTCAGACCCTTACAATAGCTATTGGTTCCATGAACCTTACCATAGTTCCCATAAAGAGACATAACTGAATGGACTGACCAGAAGACGAAAGCATAGAATGAGAGCAGCGAGACTCTGCTACAGTCGGCTACTTGGCCGCAATGCAATAATGCCAGTACAGTTCTACCATCCCTTAGAAATATCCGCTACTCTGGCCTAGACACATGTCAGCTACTGATTATTGGTCTAGCCACTTGGGCTAGATAGTCTAGGTTCGCAGGCTCATAACAGTAAGTTGAGCTAAGTATTCAAAGAGTCCCACTTGCACCACACTAATTGATGAGAAAGAACGTCGCTAGGTTCGCAGAGCCCACACTTACTTACTATGTATCATCACTAGTTCTTCGGTTGTTGGATATTAGAGCTAAGAATATCTTAGCCGACCCAATAGAACCTTTACTTTGACAACAATGGCACAAAAAGATGCTAAATTCCTTCTTCACGTCATGTACGATTCAGAGTAGGCTTCGAAAGCTCCTTAGAGAGACTTGGACTACGTCCTTTCACTCCTACCTCTCCTTCAGTAGTTCAGGCAGATGGCATAACTAAGGCCCCGAACCCAAAGATTCGATCGTGCCCTCTCCCCCTCCATCAAGTACTGCCCACCTTTTCCGCTAGAACAAGAGACCTATTCAGTTGGCTTCCGAGTCCTCCTCACTGGTTCGCTTAGGCACATTCACCCTTCCTCCTTTCCATACCGATAAGAGGGAGGACCTCACTTTACATCCGATAAGAGGGAAGGCATAATTGGGCATGATCTCTTCCTTGGGTAGCACTTGTGCTTCGCTCCTCACATTCCTGTCGAAGAGTTGGGATTCAATAGTACAGCGCATCCGCTGCTTCACAATCATATGTCGACTGCTGGCTCCATACAAATTATCGTCAGAGGCGTCCAAAAAATTCCTAAGCATAGCACTTCCCGTCAACTAAAGCAGAAAATGGGGCATCCCGTCAACTAAAGCAGAAAGTAGCACCTCCTAGCCAAAGTTACCTAAAGCAGAAAGTAGCACAAGAGCGGTCTGTCTCTACGTACTTTTCTACCGCATTGAGTTGGCTTGAGTGAGCACGCGCTCCTTCCTTCGCCTTGGACTGAGACTCCTCTCTCGTCTTTCAACCTTTCATACAAGTTCACTGAAGACCATGAATCGACTGTAGAGAATCAGTTGACCCATCCGGTTCGCGCTGCCTACCACTGCCTCATTAGCAACTTCCGAAGCAACTTCCGAAGACAACTGAACGCAGATCCTATAAGCACGCGATCTATTCGCCGGATAACGCTCCTTATCGGTCTATTTTCACCTTTGAATCATCCATTCCTTTTGCCATCTACTCTTGATTCTTTCACGACTGAATTCCACTACCGAAAGTCTCCACTCAAATTAGACAAGTAGGCAATTGCTACCGAAAGTCTACCTCATTCAACTACAGAAAAGTCCACTTCATTCCCGGCCTACCTACAGTGGGGATGTAACGAAAGTGCTACAGTAGGGATGCGCCATCGTTAAAAGCATTTCTCACACGCTAAGACTTTCTCTGACCTGTGAACTGTGCTTGATTTGATGCGCATGACTGACTTGAATCACTGGCTAAGTAGTGAAAGCTTCACGTCGTTTCACTGCTTCGCACCTCTGATCTTGTTGGCTGCGCTCTACCTCACCCTCCGGATCAGGAAAGAATATATCTTTAAGAGCTAAAGGATCCCTCATCAGTGGGCCGCCTAAATCCCCAACTTCAAAGGTTGACTCCCGGCGCACCTATCCGTGGAAAGGCTACCCCTTCTTTATTGTAGTTCAATAGTTCACCTCTCGCAGACTCGAGCAGATCCTTAAATTGAATCTAATAAGAGTTAAGTAGTTCTACTCTTCGGGAATTATAGAGAGAATAGGGCCTGCCAGTTCTTTTCTTTAATAAAAAGAAGAAGAGAGCGAAGTCGAAAGAAGCGAGTGGAATGAACAGAACCGGTCCAGAAGACTCCATGAATAACCTACGCGAGACTCTAAAAAACGACTTGTAGCTTAGCCCCCCCCTTTAGTACGACCAGCCGCCCTAGCCCTTATGCTATTCCTATCAAGCATGACGAGGATTTCCAAGCATTCCAGCAACCCTGAGCTGAAGACTCCCGACATCGTTCTATCAAAGTCCGGGCAAGAGAGAAGACAACCTTCGCTCCGTACCACCGAAGCCTTCCGCCCCCTTCAGGGGCCATGCTTGCACTTCGGTTACTACTCCAGGACGCCTCCAGCTCCTATCATCTGAACTCTTACCCCGATGCTACCCCACTTTAGTTATCCAGGTCCCCGTCCTTGAATCTCACTTTCTCTCTAGTTTAAGGGATCGGCTACTAGTACACTACCTCACTCCACACCGTGAATAAGACCTCTCCTTTCTCGGTGCGGTGCCAAAACAGGGCACGGGCATTCCCGAGCCGATCTCATAAAGATTGAGGCACTCCCCCCACACCTAGCATAGCATTACAGCAAACCTCTATATGGGCCTTTCCGCCTTTAGCTCAATACTCCGCTCTCCACTATCTTATAAATTGCAATGATTGTGGATCAGATGCAATGATTGTAGATCAGATTGGATTACATAAAAGCACTCATATCTCAGTCGGTAATAGGGAACTCCCCCTCTCTCTACGCTACGTCGGTGATAGCTCTTCCTCTCTACACGTCGGTGATAGAGCTCATGTTCCCCAACCCTTCTCCTTTCCTTCACCCATCATCAGCTCCGTAACATGCTTCTCTACCCTCAGACTCACTCCGCCCTGTGAAAAACTGAGTTTGATCCGAGCTACTGTAGTCTTTCCAACCTTATTACCATAAGGACAGACAGGTGGTGGAGAACGCAGAAAGGACAAGTTACAGTGGAGGGATTGACTACTTCGCCTTCTTCACTCTGCTACCCCGGGGAGGTCAATATAGGAATTGAACGGTCTCGTGGTCGACTAAGAGAACCAATAAAAACTCTCCTGGGCTACGCTACCTCAGGGATTTTAGGGACTACTCCATTCGACTTCCGAGATGAGATGAGGCGTACGAGGTTCAGGGGCGGACCAAAGAAAGGCAGTGAAATGATGCGATTGCTGAGTCCCTCCCCACCTCAGGCATTAAGGAGATAGCTGAGTCCACCTCCTCATAGTCACCGCGTTGTAAGATGAGCGATCTATTTTTGCCCCGACAAGTGCAGCGAAGCGGAATGCGGTAGCTCTCACACTCATTCATAAACTAGCAATTTATCTGACTTTCTTTATGGTCTTCGACCAAGACTTCTAACCCGAGATCACACTCACTGAAGTGAAGACAGGAATGAATGCCACTACTTCTCAGAGAAAGATGGAGAGTAGGTTCTCTTGGGCATGGAACCCGGCAGTTCATGGTCGAGAACGTAGTTGGACAGGAGTTTACTCTAGGCGATTCTATATACCATTCCGAGGATTGATTGTCATAGGGGTACCCCCCCCATTCCTAAACTCCGGCCTAAACACAACTGCCTTCTCAACCTACTCGTATGACTCGTTCACAACTCTCAGATCCCAATTGAAACCCAATTTTTGTCTGATAGAATTCCTGTAAAAAAGTCTTCATTTATCTTTGTCTTTCCCTTTTTTATGGTGTTTTAGGAAGGGGTGGAAGGCCTTATTTTTTGCTTTTTGTGATCCTTTTTTTAGATCGTTGTAATACAACCTAAAGTCTTGAATTCTTGGGTCTTGGCTTTTAGCTAAATATCTTAACACAGCGCTTTCGTTGCGCATAGCTGCTCTGTTCCGGACAACCTCGCTGCTTCTTTCGAGAGAAGCACTACCGTAATGCCTTGAAGGGCCATTAAAGCGAACCATTCCTCTCTTTCGTATACGAGCTGTGAGTAGCTGTCTCGTCCGCTCGTGTGACTACGTTTTTCTGTTTATAGAGTCTCTTCCTTTCCTTAGCCGGAGCAGTGAGCGTCCCTAGTCTACCGAGGGGGTGGAAGAATGATACAGATGCTGCTTGTTAGAGATCCCCTAAAGGAGTAGCGAGGCGCTCTTCTGGTGAGTTGCCTTTGACTAGTGTTTTTAAAAGGTAGCTTATCCGAGTTAGCTCTTGAGCTGGCTCTGCCGTGCCGTAAGCAACGTATATTCTGGTTCATGTTTTTTTATTTATTCCTTTTACCTGCCTGCCTCCAAATCCTTTGCCCCGCCTAGAGTGAGGCGCTAAGGGAAGGGTATCGTCAGATAGAGCTCGAGCGAATATTTATGCGAGAGGGTATCCCCAGATATGCTCGACTGATAAGGAGAGGGAGAAGGACTTATTTATATATTAGGATAGGGCTCGACTGAGAAGGAGAGGGCCGAGTGAGAAAGAAAAATAAAGTACTCGACGGGATCGTTTTCAAGAAAGAGTCAATGTACGTACACACTAGACCTGTTGCTGCAGGGCCTTTTCTTTCTACGTTTTGAATCTTATTGCCATTCTGTTGCTGATTGTATCGTAGCTATAGCTCGCTTTATAAAGTTAGGGCACTCTTAGCAGCATGAATAGATGTTGAAAGAGCAGCATCATATATAAGAAAAGAAGTAGCGACGGGTGATCGCCGCGGTCCGAGCAATCAATTTACGTTTGTACACGTCGACAGTTCGGATACGCTGCGAACGGGTCCGAGTTATGATTTCGTTATTGAATCAAGGGACGAGCAAAGCGACGTGTGACTAAAGGATGGGACGAGCAAAGCGACGTCTGAATAGAAGGAAGGGACGACCAAAGAGCAAAAACACAAAGATCAAACTCTCCCATATAGGTAGAGTCGCATCTCCCATATAGGTTAAGTAGCTTCTCCCATATATAAAATACACTAACAAGTGTATAATAAATATACATAACATATGCTAACTAACAACATAAGTCAATAAATTAGATGTTCGGAGTTTGAAGTTCTAGGTTCGGAGTTTGGTTCGGAGTTTGAAGTTAGAAGTTTGATGCCAAGGCAAGAGAAGCCTTTTAGGTTATTTGAACTGATCTTAAGCCAAGGAGAAAGAACCTTAACCCCGCCCCGGATCGGAGAAAGAGGATTCAGAGGTGTGAGCGCCTTATTCACTCTTTCCTCTCTCTCTCCCTTTAAGCCCTACGTCCCTAATGGTCGAGCCCTATGGCCCTCTAGCGCATTCGCTCGAGCACTTTTCGTCAGCAGGTCGTGTGTTGGAAGAGTGAATTGAATTCCGACCTTTCGCGTTAGGAAATTGAAAGTGTCATGATTAACTTAAATGATTTAAATGATTAACTTCTAAGTAAGGAAATTGAAAGTGTCATGATTAACTTAAATGATTAACTTAAGTAAGGAAATTGAAAGTGTCATGATTCACGTATTTCTTTCCTCTCCCTTATGGTCGAGCTATTTCATACCCCGTCGTTATCACTCGGGTCCTTATGGTCGAGCTATTTCATACCCCAGCAACAGTCGTGAATGAAGGGCCCCAAAGGCAATTTACTACTATCCATTCAAACGAAAGATCTGACCCTTAGAGTGAATGGCTATTCAAAACGTAGAAAGATCTGACCCTAGGTCAACAGCACTTTAGGCGAAAAAGAAAAGACGGGAAGTACAACTTTTTTATAACTTATGGACCCTAGCAGATTACAGTATTACGTGAATGGCGCCCAAAGCCATTCACTCTAATAGGGGAAATTCCGTTTAGGCGAAAAAGACGGGCTTGACATTAGGAGACATCGTTATCACTCGTTCCTTAACCATCGACTTCTGACTTTCCTGTTCTGGTTCCGTCTTCTCTAAAGGCAGTTCAGTCACTTTGCTAGCCTTTTAATCGCATCAGCCCCAGGAGTTGGTCTTTAGTTGCTGTCCGGTCCTTAACCTCGAGACCTAGACTGCCTGCCTTACTAGATGATGGAGGCCGTACCAGATACCCTTCTAGTTCTGGCTTATGGGGTTAGCTCGTGCAAGCTTTCCTCTTTCCTACGGTTGATTCCAAAGCTTCAATTCCTACTACAAAGGCAATGTGACTAAAATATAAAAAAGAAAGTCAGACTTACTCTTTTCCGTGGTGGTGCTGGTCCTACAACAGAACAGGGTATGCTACTGGTGCTTCTTATGTATTAGCTACTTATGCTCCTATTGGTGTTGATACTAGGTATGGACTTTATGAATTCCGTTCCAGGGCCAATTAAAGACATTAATCTTGCCACTGGACTATAAGTGTATCAAACCAAAGACAAGATGCGAAGATACGAGCTTGAAGTGTCCATAAGCTTGAAGCATATAGGAGCAGCGAGCCAAAGTAAAGCTCCAAAAAGAGATTAACCTGCGGCTGCGGTGCGGATCTGACTCGACTAAGGAAAGATCTACGTAGAAAGATCAGAGAAAGAAGAGCGTTTGATCTACTAATAGCGGCATAAGAACTGCAACTATACTGGCATTTGCTTCAACCTAAGCAAGATGCATTTTTGAGACATAGTGATCCATACTCTCTGTCGGGGGGCTTAGGCTTGGCGACCCAGGCTCTGTCCACCAAACCAATAAAAAAGATCTCTGTTGGGGAACCTAGGCTTGTGGCACCGGCACCCCCTATCCCTATCTCTTAAAGGCTGTTCAAAATAAATATCTCTTTCTTGGCACAGTTGCTTTCCTTGATTCGGGCACAGTGTCTTCGACAAATCGTTGTCTCAGTCTCTGGTCCTGTGGGTTAGTCACCTTAGTCCAGTGTATCAGAAAGCACATCCCTCTTTCCGAGACATAAGGAGTTAGACTCAGCCTTGATATATGAGCAAGGTCAAAGCATAAAAAGCGAATCTCGTTCAACCCCGCTCCTCGGCCTTCTTTAAAGCCTTGTGACTCCCATCCCATCAAGTCAGGAACCAAAGACTGAAACTAGCCTAGCCCCGGTTAGGCAAGGGATGCGCGGAGCTCAATCCTTTTTGTTAAGGTTCGGGAATCATACATCCCTTATCTGTGAGTCGAGAAAGATTTCCATCGCAGGAAACAGAAAGCTAAATTAAAAGAGAGGGAAAACCCCTCGATAGAAGGAGTGAGACTATACCCTTATCTATGAAAGACCGGTTTAGAGGGAAGCATCTGCCCCTTTCTTCAACATAGGGGACATTGAATCCTAGATTTCCCTATCTACTTTCCCATTACTTCTTATCAGGAAAAGGCATACCGGAAAGACACATTGAAATGGAAGTTTGAGGAGTAGGCGCCTGATCAAACGCCTTACGTGATAGGGGCTTCGAGGTCCAGAGCTTTAGGAACAATAATAACCTGTGCTTACCAGAATTGTTTGTCAATCAACCACTTGCACTTTTTTACTTTTTTTTTTCATAAAACACTGCTCTTTCCTCACATCCACCCTTTGAAAGAAGCATCTTAGAGCGATCAGGTTACCGGCTTTAATAAGCACTAAAGGGCAGCAGCTACTATTGGGATCCAATTCCGAGATCAATTCGACAATGAAACTCTTCAAGCAATGATCTTATCTATGTCATTTCTCTTGACGCGATACAAAAGACGACTTTCGAGAGTCACTTAGCCCCTTGACCTCTTCTCTCAAAAAAGACGCTGTGCGGGCAAGTCGATACATGGTCAAGTTGTACAGACTTGACCATGGATTCGATGACATCTTGAAGATTCCAACATGAGTTGGTCTCATGGCCATATGCTCGATGATAGAAGCAGAACTTGGACATATTCACTTTGGTTAGATCCTGAAGCCTTTGCTCAGGTAAAGTGATCTTTCCTGTAATAAATTAATCTGCTGATGCCGTTTATCCGTCCATCCTGTTGCTAACGAGCGTTGGCCTTCTTGTTCTAGCAACTTACGATTTATAATGCCTGAACAGAGCCCTTAACGGCCGAAAATAAAGAGTCCGTAGATGCCATGGAAATTCTTTAGTTCGAGGAAGTTGGCGATCGAGCAACCGGTATCAGATTAGATAGGCCCATTTAAGGGGGAACCCCTTTACTTCTTCTTAGAGCGTATTATATAGTTGGCATCTCTAAGTAAAGACAGAGGTAGAACGGGCACTACTGAGACAGGATATATTTTAGGCGAACCCGTTTTCATTCCTTGTCTTATCGTAGTGGATGAGCGTACTTATTGTTGCTATTCTTCCTGAGTGAAGAAGCGGAAAAGGAGTCTTCCATCTTCCATTTTAGTATTAGGAAAGTAGGGACACTAACTAAAGGAAGGTAGAGCAAGAGACAGAGCTAAAGAAACCTTCTTCTTCTCGCATAGTTATTCTTCTGGCGGACTTCTTCCTCTTCGACCGATTAGTGTAGTAGAGTGACTTCGAAGTGGAGTAGAGTTCTAACCTTTCTTTCGACTTATGGTAGTTTAGCAGCAGGAAGAACTCATTCTCGCTCTATTACTCCTCAGGCCGTTCAGGAACGAGTTATCAATGCTCAAACTGGAAAGACTTGACGATGGTACGGGAGTTTACTCTTTCTTCGTTCGCTCTTGTCGTAGGGTTCAAAAAGACTCTGTATAAGGGAGAACTAATTGCTTTAAAGGAATGCCGTTGGTCGAGTTTCATTCTTTGGGTTGGTTCAATAAGACCCACTTGGGTTTGATCCTGGGTCTGACACAAGAAAGAAGGTAACCAATACGCAGGTATTACTTTGTCTTTCACTCGACCCTTCTCGCCCTTGGTATATCTCTCAGTCCGACCAGTGAACTAAGACAAACACTTTATCTCTAAGAAGAAGCCTCTTGTCTCTATCATGTCTCCCTTTTGTCCGCCTTCTTGTCCTTCGCACGTTCTGTATTCAAGTGGCTCCAGCCTTCCGGGCTAGAGATGGTCCTTGAAGGGTGTCTACTCTCGGTATTCCACTCCTGAAGTGGTGCAAGAAGACGACCATACTTAACTTACTGACAGCATAATTAGGTAGGGCTTTCGGCACTCATTATACGATAAAAGTTAACAAGAGAATCGTAGTCCAGTATTACATCACCCACTACGGATAATAACACAAGAGTCGTTCTTCCTTAGTGAACCCAACACGGAGAAAACTAAGGCAATTAAAGAACCGGCCTTGGCTTCCTCTTAAGGCATTCGAGTGAATTCGTTAGTTTAGTTCGACCAACGGATAATACCATTAACCAACAGCGAACTATGGCATTGTCCCCTTCGGATTAAAGACAAAGGCTTCGAACGAATCAACAATTGGAAGCGACGAGCAGTCTCTTGTTGTTATTGTTCCTGCAGCTAAACCAAAGGCCTTGTTGTTCTGTTACACACCCTCTTCTATAATCCGTGTCGGAAGTCTTTAAGACTTTATTGATGCTAGGGAAGGGAGTAGCTATTGAATATAATCAAGTTCAGCAGTCCAGGCGGGAGGAGTCAATCTTCCATTCCCGTAGTTCCATAGGCAGGAAGCTCATCAACGAGTTTCCGTATCTCGGCAGTAGGGACCGAACTTCAAGCAATAGGGATCAGTGTTTAAGACTAGGATCTATGTAATATGAATAGTCAGTTTCGCACCCGTCAAGCAGTTCTCACTCCAAGCAGGACTCTTATATGCATTCCTCCTATGATAACCTATGGGTGGCGGGATACGATATGCGGTTCGGATAGAATTGTCGCAAGATATGTTCGAACAAGAGGAAGCGTCGAGTGAAAGACAAGAGTAACCTTCGGCCTTAGTCCAACGTCTTCGTCCTATAGAGTTCTTGTAGTTTTTGTAAGAGCGAACATGGTACTTTGTCTTCGGCCTAGAGTGGTCCTTCTTGTTAGAGCAAAATAGCGGCTGGTCGGACTTTCAATCTTGGTCTTAGTTCCCGCTGCTAAAGACAAAGGGAAAGAACGAATAAAGAATAGGTCAAGACATAGCATCCCTTGTGACTTTCTCTTCGTCTTTGTGCTAGAGATAAAGGGCGAACTTCTGGAATTGCTTTAAACCGCACAGTTAGGCAAAGCCTTCTAAGACGGTACCCAAGTCAAACCTTGTTAAAAAAGTACTCCAGATGATATTAAGGCTATTCTCTAGATCCCGCTCGGCGGAGTGTCCAATAATGATTCTTTGGCACTTCACAAAGCACGGCAACTTTACAGTCAAAAGTGCCTACCAGGCTGCTCTTTCCCTGGAACAAAGTGATCGGCCATCCTCATCGCACTACCTCATGGGCAAGGAACCTTTTTGTAAACTGATTTTTAAACTCTACATTCCTAGCAAAATCAAATTCAAAATATGGCGTATGGCGCTATGTTAATTGCCCACCACCGGAATTCTTTGCAACTCGTCACATTCACGTTGGGCAAACTCAATGTGCTTTCTGTGGACATGAGGAATCATCTTTTCAACACATATTCAACAATTGTGACTATGCTAGACAAACATGGGCACTCGTCGCCGCATTATCCGTCTTGACCACAAATCGTGACCAGCCTCCACGTTCTCAAGTAGTGCACTATTGCTGTCATCTCCTTCTCCTGGACCACGCCTTTCGGTCTCATTGAGCTTTCGGCTCTCATATGCTACTGGGTTACCTTGTTGTACTAGCATACCATAGTCTGACGCATCCATATGTCCTTCTTTATTAGGATATTTTTGAGTTGAGTAACTCTCTCTTCTGGAGTTTCCGATTTCCTTCAGAGCCAACGCGACTTGTGATCTACTGAAGCCATTTAGCTCTATCTCCCTATTGCCAAGTCAACGGCATTGGATGGGGCTGGTGTCATTGCACTGGCATTCCCTTTCTTTGATTCTTTATTCACCCCGGAAACCTCCCTTCTGACATAAAGCCGGAAAGAGAAAGTAGAAGAGGGGGCATGCATCACCAGTCTACAACTGGCCACTGTAGAGGCGACTGCTGATCCGAGTTCGGAATCTGGATCTGGATTTATCTCATACGTGAAGAGCAGCCGATAGTTCTTTAGTGCGTGCTCGTTTCTTCGTTCGAGTGGGTTTCATTCAAGGACAATTCGCCGTTCAGAAGGCGCTTGACCTCAAGTGCCATAATTGGAAACTGATCAATGAATGAGGTGATCGGCTCCCATGTGGCATCCGCGGGTGGAGGCGCAGCCATACTAAGTCGCCCACCTGGAAGCACAAAGGACGGTGGTGTTTGTCATATTGCTTTTTCATATAATGTTGGCTTCTTAGTATCTGATTCCGCAGCTCAGACAGCATCTCATCTTGCTCTTTGAGTTCCATGTCGACAGCTTCCTTGATGTACCAGCTATGGTTGAAATAAGACGGGGAGGGGAGTGACCGGCCTCAAATGGAGTTAGTCGAAGGCTTGTATGATAGCAGGTGTTGTAAGAATATTCGGCCCAAGATAGCCATTTGATCCACTGCTGCGGGTGTTCGGATGAAAAACAGCGTAGGTACATCATAATTGTTCTGTTCGTGGCCTCAGTTTGCCCGTCACTTTGGGGGTGATATGCTGACGTGAAGGCTAGTTTTCAAAGTTTGAATAATTCAGTCCAGAATAAGCTAGTGAAAGCTGGATCTCTATCAGTGACAATAGACGAAGGCATCCCATGCAACAACAAAATGTGATTGAAAAATATCCGAGCTACAGTCACAGCTGTATAAGGTTGAGAAGAGAAAGAAAATGTCTAGGCGACGCGAATCTATGCTTTCTAGGTTTGTCTTCTGTCGGAGAAAGAAATGGTCCAGATGGGCGAACGACGGGAATTGAACCCGCGCGTGGTGGATTCACAATCCACTGCCTTGATCCACTTGGCTACATCCGCCCCTACCCCCATGAAAAAGTCTCCATCTACGATCAGATCCTTTCTTCACTCTCCTATGACTGCTATCAAAAGAAGCTTTTTCCTATACTATAGTTGCATTCTTGTCTTTCGGAATTCTTAGGGGCTTCAAGAAGTAGAAGCTTCAAACAAAGAGGTTGGGCTGTTCACTTCATTGATTTGACTTCACTTTACTTAAGATGTTAGATAGGGGGCAGTGAAGGCTCATTTAGTAAACAGCGAGCGAGCAGCAAGCACCTACTCCTATCAAAATGAAGCAAGCGAAACTTGAAGAAGCCCTTTTCTACAAACCTTTCTATAATCTAATATTAAGAGAAGCTCGAAGAGCTTTCTTCGCATGCTTGAGCGCATCCCCTTTCTATTAGTAAGGTTGTCAAAGGGCTTTCACTGAGTTGTTCCAAATACAACACGGACATCCACCATAGTCAATAGCATGATCCAAGTACATAAAGTTTCATCATATCTAGCAGCAACAGAGTACTTGTTCCATGATCCAATTTCCAAATTGTCATATTGAATTTCGAGAGCTTAGCAGCATAGGAGAGTTCCAGCCTTCAGCTTGCCCCATTGATCGAAATGTAGTGACAGAAATTTTCACACTGTTGGAAGCAGAACTAAGAACAACTTTAGAAGGAAGAAAATGTGCAATGATCTGCGAGACAACAATGCCATAAACCAACGTTTGAACTTTAGCATGCACAAACATTGCGAAATTTTTCAAAAAGGACCGCGACTTTGAACGGGCTGATCACCCTGAAGTGTTTAACCGTGCTGGGTTCTTTGCTCTATCTATAGACCCAGTCAGGATCAATGGATGACAGGACTATGGAACCATTCTACTAGCTAATCCCAATCCGATGGCTTTGAGAAGTGATATGCTAGGGGTGGAAGATCTCGACGGAACTCAATCCAACCACAAAAAAGAGTAGGAGATTTTTATTCAAATCCTGAGTCGATGGATGGGAAGCATGGGCCAAGACAAGGAGAAGCGTAGTACCCACCAAAGCAAACGAAAACGCTTGCTTGAGACCCCCTTGGGGTGGTGCCCATTCTCTCTCTTAAGAGATTCCACGTCAGAGCTTGATCCGCTACCGATCAGGAAGTGCGTTCGGCACTCGTAATACTAGCGAGAAGCTTCCCTTGAGATTGTTTTCCCAGGCATCCTGCCCATAGATAGTAGGACCAATCCTTCTTTCCACGCTCCCAGTTATTCTGGTTGGTTATTCTTTAGTAATGTAGCCTGACCCTTGCAATTCACTTTCTTTGGTATACTTTGACGCTGCTCCTGTGACGCGGGTGAACTGGCATACAAGTCGTGGAGAAGCGAGATAGACGCAAGCCTGCCCGAGCTGGACCAGTCCAACACTCCCAATTGGTCCTGATATGCATGATATTATGTTTGTGGCATTTTCTATCTTTTCTATGTTGTGGCCCATTTATTAGTATGACGGCCCCAGTAGTTTGTTAGCCAAGTCGAATTATTTTGCTGTTTTATTAGTAACCCGACCCGCTTACCAAACGGGTGGGACGATTGCAGTGTAAATCTAGGGTTATTCAGAAGAACAAGGGAGTTCATCGTCTATTTCCAGAAACAATCCTGCTTCTCTTTTCGTTTTCGTGTGGATTCACGAAATGTCCCGCTTCTCGCAGCGTCAGGTGGTATCAGAGCCCATGGCGTATGCTGGGTTTGGTGGTTGCAGCATCCGCGGCGGTGACCGGGACGCTGGAGCTCTCGTTAGGGGGAGCAAAACGCTGCAACGTTTGGAGCGGCGTCTGGGGCGACAGATTTCTCTCAGATTGTTCACGTTCAGAGACACTGCCGAGAGCCTGAGCACCTGGTCTGAGAACAGGACTGATCTCATAAATCCATTGGTCTGTCAAATCATCCCATCCAATGGTTGAGACCAAATCAAAAGTAGAAAAGGATGCATCTCAACCAAATGAAAGCTTCCCCCCTTTTCATGAAAAAATCAACCGTCAAATTCAGCATTGGGAATTCAAAGCAAAGCCGACTATAGATAGACCCCACTCGCGCTTTTCGCTTAGGTTTCTTAGTTAGGAACTTGCCTTTTAGTTAGAACTTGGCCTATTTGGTAAAGGCGCGTCACCATTTCCCAGGAGACACAAGTGGAAGCTGGCTTGCTTGGTGCCTTATTCGGTTAAAGGTTGAATACTATCGTATTCGACTTTCTATCAAAGAAACAGCTTTTTGCTTTATGTCTTTCTAACTGCTGTGTAGTAGGGACCTGAATCCGCGACCTCATGGAGGTGCTTTTCCTAATAAGCTAAACGTGCCCCTGCTATACCTCTGAAGTGCAATTCTAAAGTGAATAGTCAGAGGCAATTCCATCACGCCTCAATACTTCAAAAAAAGTGGGCGACATGCTCCTCCAAAGAACAGCTATAATGACAATGTCATCGAGGTATACCACCACAAACTTATCCAAAGACTCATTGAATAGTTCATTCATTCGGGTGCAAAAGGTAGCGGGGGCATTCGTAAACCTTAAGGAGGTCTTTCGAGCCTCTGCGATGCGCACCTGATAGTAACCCGATCGAAGGTCTAGCTTTGAAAAGACCCCCCAAGCTGATCAAAGAGATCTGCAATCAGTGGGTACTTGTTCTAAGCGGTCACCTTATTGAGTGCGTGATAGTCGATGCACAGCCCTAACCTAAGGGTGGTCTACGATCCAGGCTTCTTTTCTTTGAAATAGGACCGGGCCCCACCCATAAGGTGCCTTTGATGCCTGTATGAACCCGGCGCAGACCTTGTCTCCTAAGCTCTGCCTGCTCAGGCGGGGAACACTGCGCTTTATTTCAAATGATGGTTTGTCTCCTTAATGAGATATTACACAGGTTCGTTTGACCGACACTCGCCATTACCTTATCCTATCTCTTTAACAAGATGTGGTTTGCCAAGATGTATACCATCTTTCCATCGACATATTATTAGACGGGGCTGATAAACTTGTCAAATATTATCTATCCTTATTTGATTTTCGTGCTCTAAACTTATAGTAGTGCGGAAACGCTCTAATTAGAAGTATGAGTCGATAGTAGGAGAACCCTCTACTTCTGCTTCTAGCCCTTTGTATAATGAGTGAAAGCAGAAGTGTGTAATCCTTTGTGAACGGTATGTCCCACGCGTGTTCTCCATCCCTATGGATGTCGACTTGCGTTCGTTGCCTGTATGGTCTTCTTCGCCAGTATCATTCAAATACTGCCCTGGGATTCAGGTGTATTAAATATACACCATTTACATGTAGTGAACTTAAGTCTCTTGTCAAAATGGTGGTGGAGATTTAGGTTGGCAGAATCACATCTGTGGAAAGATATTGTTCAGTCAATACATGGCTCTGGTGGGGGACTATTTGGTTCAAGAAGTAGGAGCTTTGACTGAAATGGATATTAGATCGGATGCCATGTGGAAGCAGGCTCCCCTGGCTTCAGATTCAGGAGACTGATTCCGCAAGTGTCTGATACTGACACAAAAAAAGATACTCTGCAATGCACCATACCAGGCACGGTGTGGTGAAGGCATTTACAAAGATTGCAGATGACGGGGGTTAGAGATCGAATATAGAAAATGTGCAGCGTACTGAAGTAATAGGATTCTTACTTGAAAAACTTGCTTCCTTGCCTTGCCTAGACTGATGTATATAAAGAAGAGTCACGCTCGGCTACCTTTTACTTTACTTCACTTTGCAATCTCTTGTCCAGCAGTAGAAGCAGCAATCCCTGGCATCCTGGAGGAGAGAAGACTTGGAGCATGAAGGGCACCCTTCTGCTTCCTATAGGTTCCAATCCTGAGATAGGGCGAAGGCGGAGAAGGAGATATGGGACTTTGACGGGTTTGAAGGAATTAGCTAACTAATAAAATCAAATAAGATATCTTGCTATTAACTCTCGAGGAATCGAAAAAGGCCAACCACTCAAAACCATCGAGACTCGGAGCTCAGGTCAGGGTAGAAGGGTAAAGGCAAAAAGCAAGGGTAAACCGGTCAGTTCGATCTCAAAGGGAAAGCAGTACCGCTAGCATTGTACCATATTGATTGGAAGGAACATAAACGCTCTCTTCGAAGGTTATAGAATTAGTTAAACCAATTCTACCACCATCCCATTCCAAGGGATTGGTGTTATATCTAAAGAAGAAGACCTTCTACTACCTTGGGCTCTAAATGTAACCCACCCTGAACCACAAACAAGCACATCTAACATATTTATGATAAGATAGGGATTTATCCTTTCTCCTCTCATACATCTATAAGATATGCATAATAAGTGATAGAAATTAAGCACAATTTAGAGGTCCTCTCACTTCGACTCGCTCCCAGACTTTAGAATACCAAATAGTACCCTAAAATCCTCTATGTTGCTCCATAGCGGAGTCCAACACAGTTCAACACTCAACCCAAGAATATTTAGGGTTTGAGCCCTGATAGATTGCAGCCTGGAGTCATCATATGCCTTACAACCCCATCCACTGGTGTCAATAAGAATAAACTTTCTATATTCACAGCTATTCATTATCTATAGCACCCTTTTAAAGGAACTGTAGACACTGTATAGAAGTGAACATAGATCATCAAATCCACATGACCCATGTGGTTGATTAAAATCACCTGAGTAACATCGGCCCCTGGTCAGCTACGGTCTCCTCTTTAAAGAGGACCCTACCCATCCCAACTCCCATGAAAGTCTTTTGGACTCTCAAGGTTGAGTATGAGCACCAGCATTTATACCAATTCTACAAAGGATGAAGGCCACCCGACTCCATCACTCCTGGAGACTAGTTCCCCGTAGAAAGGGAACAGTCCAAAACAGACCCCACCATCAGCCCAAAACCCAAAAACTTTTGGGAGTTTAGTGCCGGTAGGCAGTCTACACTTATTCTTGGTTAACTTACCAGGAGTCTGGAACCTCCCCCAAAAAAGGGACGGATCCAGACCCTACGACCTTCCAAAGTCTCTCCCGCTAGGAGGCCCCGGATTATTCATCCAGAAACCTCCATTCGCCGTGAAAGCAGTATTTATTACTTCCAGTGGTTGGCGCTGATGTTATCAAGATCAGTGATAGACTATTACAGTCTACCCTAGGATGCACTAGGAATGCACACCTTTCGGTGCACCTCCTAATGTGCCTGTAGATCGAAGAATCTTGTCTGAATCCGTAGATTCAGACTTTGCGTTCCTCGACAGGTGAATGCATTCCGCGCCTTCGAGCTAACGTAAACAAAAGAGAAAAGTACTAAAGGTCCCAACGAGTTTCACTTTGAAAAGTAGAACGAGTATCAAAGACGAGTGAAACGTAGTGGTTTATGGTTGATTTTCTTTTAGTTTTCCCCGTAAAATAAGTTGCAGCCGATTGGGTAGGGCTCCTGAATCGGATTCAGGTAAATAAATCCTAGTACTAAGGCGCGTTCCGTTAAGACAGTAGGAAGAAGAGCTAGTCAATACGGTTTTTTCTTTCCTACTACTTAGGGCGAGAACACACGGTCCCATTAGCTACTAGCCGTAAACCAGGGATGAGCCACCCAAGACGAAGCCCGGGGGTTAGCTCCGCTGGTCCTACCCGACTAGGGCATCACCTAGCTGGCTTCTCCGGACCCGCTTCCTGCCCAGAAAGATCCTGAAATTCAGAGCTCTCGGGATATTGCTTTTTTTTTTTCGCAGATTATCCCTTATCAGTCGGACGACCCGGATCTTACTTCGTTGGGCGTCACTGCGAGAGCAGTTGGTTGGTTTGGAACCCTTGTTCTGATCGCTAGATAGGATAGTGCTAGGTGTGTGGTGAGCACCTTGTACTGTTCTGTCTTTTGATTAGAACAGAACAGAGGGCAACTCACGGGAACTGTTATAGTTCACCTTTGTGTGGAGGATTTCTAGAGTCTTTCATACAGGGGTTGGACTGTGACTTTCATCAACAGCCTCGGTACTTTCATTTGTCGTAGCTGTGAAATAGGTTACGTCCTCCTTAGGACAAGATCCTTTTCTCAGGGAATGGAGATACTCTAAGCATCCCATTAGTTATGTATCAACGGTCCAAGAAAAATACTTGTATGCATCAAAAACCCCAGGGTTCGCGGTACATTAAAAAAGGACAAATTTTAGCAGATGGTGCTGCGTAGGTTGGTGGCGAGCTTGCTTTGGGGAAAAACGTACTGGTAGCTTATATGCCATGGGAGGGTTACAATTCTGAAGATGCAGTACTCATTAGTGAGCGTTTGGTATATGAAGATATTTATACTTCTTTTCACATACGAAAATATGAGATTCAGACCCGTGTGACAAGCCAAGGTCCTGAAAGGATCACTAACGAAATACCACATTTAGAAACCCATTTACTTCGCAATTTAGATAAAAATGGAATTGTGATGGTGGGATCTTGGGTAGAGACGGGCGAGATTTGAGTAGGTAAATTAACGCCCCAAATTGTGAAAGAATCGTCGTATGCTCCCGAAGATAGATTGTTACGAGCCATACTTGGCATTCAGGTATCTACTTCAAAATAAACTTGTTTAAAACTACCTATAGGCGGCAGGGGCCGGGTTATTGATGTGAGGTGGATCCAGAAAGGGGGGGGAGGGGGTTCTAGTTATAATTCAGAAATGATTCGTGTATATATTTCACAGAAACGCGAAATAAAGGTAGGCGATAAAGTAGCTGGAAGACACGGAAATAAGGGGATCATTTCAAAAATTTAGCCTAGACAAGATATGCCCTATCTGCAAGATGGAAGACCCGTTGATATGGTTTTCCACCCTTTAGGAGTACCCTCGCGAATGAATGTAGGACAGATATTTGAATGTTCGCTGGGGTTAGCAGGGTGTTTGCTGGACAGACATTATCGAATAGCGTCTTTTGATGAGAGATATGAACAAGAAGCTTCCCGAAAACGAGTTTTTTCTGAATTATATGAAGCCGGTAAGCAAACAGCGAATCCGTGGGTATTTGAACCAGAGTATCCAGGAAAAAGCAAAATTTTGGATGGAAGGACGGGGAATCCTTTTGAACAACCCGTTATAATAGGAAAGCCTTATATCTTGAAATTAATTCATCAAGTTGATGATCAAATCCACGGACGTTCGAGTGGACATTATGCGCTTGTTACACAACAACCCCTTAGGGGAAGGGCCAAACAGGGGGGGCTGCGAGTGGGAGACTCGGTTATCATTGGTCCGATGCTTCGGGCGAGCCTAATCATAGGTGATTACGTCCTGGGGCGTACCACACCACCGGGCAGATCGCCTGACACGTGGTTTTTTTTACCTGAGGACTATGATCTGGTCCGAACAATGCCTGGGCAATGTGAATAGCGCCTCCGCTCTTTATTTATCCTTCCAACCTTTCAGTTTCTTATCTTTTTCATCTATTTCTTTGCCTTTTTTCCCTTTGCTCGTGACCTATGCCCGATAGCAGCATATGGAGCTTGAACAAGGTCTATTCTCCCCTTTCTCATTCTGGTATCATGTGGAAGAAGACGGTTGAACACCTTCTAGGAGTGCCCCATACCAAGAAGCCCGCGTTCCCCATCCATGCGCATCCCAACCCCTTCCATCGGGATCTATTTTTTCTGGTTTACACGGTGTAGAATCTCTTGAAGCCTCCACCAATCCATTCTCTTTTTTTTTTTGATTAGCCTTACGAGAGAGGGAGACCCGTAGGTCGGGTAGAAGCATACTCGAACCAAACTGGAACATATAGATAGGAACCCTACCCTCGTTTTGCCTCGCCTGATTCGACATGGAAAGCAAGATAGGTTTTTACCAATGTAGCTACATCGACTTAGGGCGTCTTTGTCTTTCTAAGATGTTCCCGGGATTTCATTTCTAGTCGACTTTGGGACTCGCTCTCCCTCTTTTCCAGTTTACTTCAATTTTCTATTTTCTTGTTCTAATGCTTTAGAAGGAATCGTAATCCCCGTTAAGGAATGGCATCACCAGTGACCAGCTAATTCAGAAGAAAAGCAGCTTAGGATCTTATTCAAGCCAGTACCGGTTCTCAATATTCTATTTTCAAATGCAAGCAAGGGCTTAATATTGATTTTCCTTTCATGAGGTTCTTTGAGTTCTTCAATTAAAGAGGGAAAAGAAATTGACCAACCCGTGGAATACCAGTAATCTACCTAGGATAAGTCAGATTGTGAGCTGCGAGAGTCCAAACTCCTCTACTCGGTTCAACGGATGGCGACCCTCGAAGCCGCTTTGAATGATTAAAACGAGTGAAAAGCTCGAAAAAGAAGGAAATCAGATATCCATATAGTATAACCACTTGCCGAAACGACTGATGCTAGACCTTTCTTGGGTAAACCCTGCTTCTAGCTCTCGAAATGGAAGGGGTGTTCCTACCTTTCTATAGTCAGGTGCTGCTCCCCCCGGACCTTTGGCTTACTGTCGTGTAATGCGAACTACTGTAGTCTTTGCTTAGTCTTGCTTTCTCAGTAAGAAGATCGCTGTCTGCTGGTAATCCATGAAAGAAAGACCTTTTCCGCTATAGAGCCAATATGATGGATCCTTCCTTGAAAGAATAGCAAACAAAGAGGAAAAGCAAAGAAAAGGGGTCTCGGTCAATCCTTTCTAAGGAGCTTATCTTCTCAACCGAACAACCCGGTGATTCCTCTTCCATCAAGAGCTCTCTCGCTTCCCCGGGTGCGGGTGTCGAGACCAGAGGTAAGGCAAGACTTTTCAAGTAGATTAGTTGAGTGACCGGAGACCAGTAACAAGATAGAGAGAAGACAACTAGTGACAGTTACAAGTGCTCTTGGCCGTACCAACAATGTTTTTACTATTCCTTTTCTTGTGTCTGACCAGAAGATCTTTCTTTTCTTTCGATACCACCCATTCTTATTCATCATACGACACGAAAAAGACAAAACGAGTAGATCAAGTAGAGTGAAAAGCATAATCTAACCTAGATGGGAATCCGAAGAAAAAAGTAGGAATATAAATCGAATCGGTTAAGGACAAAGAATACTGCGTGAAAGCCATTGGATTATCAAGATGTAGATGCGGAACCAGATGAGTATCAAAATGAATTACAAGGGGCGTAGACGTACGACTAGACTAAGCTTTATAAATTTATACAAAGTGCTTATGAATTGAAGGCTCTGACAAGAGTTCGTGAATAGCCGAGGGGGATAATAAATTTAAGGAAAAAGTGCCTCATGCCCTAGGGGCTCTTGTCTTAAAAGACGAATAAAAATGAGTAGGGCTCCTAGTAAAGGAAAAACCCTTAGTGGAGAGGATCAATCACCACTACTCCAGCTCTTCCACCCTGTACCCATCTTGCTCTTGATGCATAGCGGACCCATCCAATTCCAAAGTCCACGATCCTTCTTCTCAAAACCATCGATCCTCGTGTTCGAAACCAAGCCAAGTCCTAGGTGGAGCTATAGCAGTTTCGTCCTCTCTTTCCTTTCGGCGACGGAATTGTTGTTCAACCAATTCGATCTTGAAGATTTATCTGGTTGTTTTTGAACTATAAATCAATCAAGGATTTCCCATTGGGACTAACAAAAGATGCTATTGAAGCGATCGACCGAGTGGGGGATTCCTTCGAAACCGAGGATGCTATCTTACCGTCTTAAGAGTTCCCTTCCTCGACAAGGCCTTTCACCATCAATTACAGTAGCGTATGCCATTCACCAATTACAGTAGCGTATGCCATTCACCGAGCTACCGTTATCAATCATTACTCGGTGGACTGGATGATTCGCGATGTTTGGCACAATCACAATTGGATCGTCATGTGGAAAGTCAACTCCTTTCATATCGGCATCATCAAAAGTGATTGGCTGGGACTCTCAATCTTTCTCCGACTTGGTTTGGATATTGCCAAATTTATAGGCATCCTGACTAGCAAATCTTCTGTAGTGCTTTCGAGCCGACTTAGAGTCCCCACAGGTAGGTCCACCAGAAATCATATGAATTGGGGCTGGCCACTTACCATATTTGCTGCTGCCGATTCCGGTTGGCTGCAGGACCTCCTCGTCCATACCTCCGTGGATTCGGATTGTTGTCACATTGTTCCTGGTTGGGAGCTGTAGCCTGCACAAGTTGCTGGTTATTTCTATTCTCCGGCCTGCAGGATCTCGCCACTCAGAATCCACCATCATACTTCTCCACTTTATCCGAAAATTGATCCAAATACCCCAGCTCAATCAACCTTGAAATCTCCCATTGAAATTCATACAATTTTCTGTATTATGGCCATAATCTTTGTGAAATCGTCAGAATAGGTGCCAATTCACCCGGTTCGGATTAGGAGCCATTGGGCGTGGAGGAATTATTCTTATCCTCTTCAAGGCATAATAGTGAGAATGCTCATTGAATTAGCAATTCAATAAGAGAGCTCTTGGGATTTGCGACTTACCCATTCAGTGACTTTGGCACTGGACGTTCCCAAAAGGGGTACTATCGGGTCGGGTCAATCCCATAATAGACGCCTGTTGGCATTGCACCCTTCCTTCTCCTTTCAGGGCCTATCCGAAAGAGAATCCAGTACTTCTTGGTCGTGAATATCTGAACTGGTTGTTCGCTGTTCCAGAATTATTGTTTGGGCAGTTCATACCATCCATACATAGTGTTTTGATCTAAGATTTCAATTCTTCCGTGTTTCGGCAGTAACATATTGTTCCATGGAACTAAGGTCCAAAATATGGAAGAAAGAAGCGGTTCCACCACTCTACCACCCAGTCAATTCTGTTCCACTTAATCCCTCTTTCATAGCGTAATATCTTTCCGGCAAAGGAATGGGAAATCTTTCTCCTGTTACATGAATCCAATTTGCATTTCATCCGGGAAAAGCCATCTCCAGACGCATCACTGTAAATGCAAAAAACCCCGTCAAATTAGTTGTTAATGTCTTTTACGAGGGAAAGTTTTATTTAAAAAAGATGAATTTACATTTTCCCCGCAAAAATAGATGAAAACCACTTTGACGAGTGAGATGCAACTGTCTTTTCTCGTTTATTCCATTTAACCGGTAAAAAGGATTTATTTCAAAACGAAATATCACTTGAACCCGAAGAGTTCCGTTCACCTCGGATAAAACGAAAGAAGGGAATTCCTTTACCAAGTCGGTAGTTATTCCATCTTGGACAACTCGAAGAAGGAAGGCAACTAATGGCTTGGTTCTTCCTTACGCTAAGGAGTCGAGTGTTGTCGTACTACCAAGAAGAAGAGGCACCTCTTTTATCCTCGGACAAGAGTGAGCTAGACCATCCTTCGGACAGAGCGGATAACACATCCATAGTCTTCTTCTTCATCGATGTCTGTTGCACATCCTCTGGTTGTTAGAGGAGCCTACCGAGTTCCTTCGGCAGCTAATCCTTCGAGCTAAGCCTTATATCTAAGTGGTCGCTTTCCAGAGGAGGCAAGGAGTAAAAAAAAAAAGGAAGCTAACGAAAGACAGAGAGCTCCACGAAAGAAACAAGCGAAGAGCGAGTTCAGTATACGTAACGAACAACATGCGTAGAAAAGTCCTTGACTAGTATCCTGCGAATCACTCAGGTGGGGCAGGAAGTGAACTAAAATTGATTACAAACAAGACAAAAAATAGAAATTCAATAATTGAAGAAAGGCAGGATGGAATTGAGGTTATGATAGATCTTTTATATTAGTTAGTAGAGCGGGTTCTCCCTCGGTGTCCAGAAAGCACCGGGATGAGTGTAGTTATTTTCGATTGTTTTCTAGACATCTTTTAATGATCTCGTACTAAGAAGCCCTCGCCTATAGACAACCAACACAACCTCGACTTCCTATCAATGAGACCTTTGGCCAGAGCTTTCTCAATCCTTACCTTATCTTTACCTTAGAACTCCGCATGCACCTTTGCTTTGCTTAACCTTCATAAGAAAAGGACGAGTTAGCTTGGGGATGATCCCCTCGGGCCTGCCCGGTGGAAAACGAATCAAAATGCGGTGTCTAGTTGCATTGGTAGGGAGGAATCGCTGAGCCTAAACAAGACGCATTGCCTCTGTCTTCATGCAAAACACGTCTACCACGCTGTGAGCAAGCCGCGGGTCTAAGCCACAGGAACAGGAAGGAGTCACTTAAGAAAGGAAAGAAAATCGAATCCAACTCGTGAGAAGAAGCGTCAAATGATTTGGACAGTTGTCGTGCTGGCGGAGCAGGAAATAGCGAAGTAAGTGAATTATCTATCTCTTTCCTTAGCTGAGGAGAGAGGGAGCGAACTCTCGACATGCAGGCATATCGAGTATGTTCGTTCAACCCTAACAAAAGACAATTACAGGGAGGACTTCAGTGTTCTCGGGCGAGTGCGGATGTAGTCTCGGTTAGTATACAAGATCATCAACGTGTACAGTAATAGGATGCGATTGCAGAGCTCTTTTCTTAGTCACCGGGCGGGCCTCTATCATAGAAAAGATTAATAAAATGACCGCGAGAGAAAACAAATGCAAATTCATTCGATTCCATGGGTAGAGGATGGGAAGAAGCAATAAAGCTTTTATTAACATAATGGCACCGAGATGAATGAATTTTTTTTTTTTAAGAATGATGCCGCAATGAGACGGAAAAAGAGTAAGCGCTGTTGGATAGAAGACTGGTATAGAATCCGCTGTGAGAAGAGAAGACCACGTAGCCTTGCTAAAAGTAAAAGCGAAGTGCAGTCACTGGAGGATGTCCGAATGCACTAAAGGGTGGTCGCTTTCCAAGGACCAATCCCAATCCTGAAAGTCAAGCTCGGTCCCCTCAAGCTAAAGGGGAGAATTTCACTCCCGAGTCTTCCATTTCGGCTAGCCCTAGAAAGACTGAGTCTAGGACGAAGACTTGCGGGGAAATCAGTATGCGGGAGGAAGTAGCTCCAGAGAATGAGAAAGAGGAAACACATGTATGTGCCCATAGCATTCCTCTTATTTTTATGTGTGCACTAATTTATTAAAAATTCTTTGATCGGCACGTTTCGCCGCTAAAAGGCTATTATGGATCACACCTCGTCCAGGTCCGAGGCAGGATCTTCTGAGGTGGCCTATATATTTGCATCGGGGATCACACAATTCTCTGGCTCAGAAAGGCTTTCGATGTTTTGATCCTTCTTCTCGTTTTCGCCGTCCCGGCATGTTACCTTTCCATGAGCACGAGTTATTCAACTCCCCCAAATTATAGTAGGCGCCTATTGGATCAGCATCTTATGGATCTTCTTCACCAGTGGTTTTTCCTGCGTCTCCCGTGCATCAGGGGGAGTCAGAGTTTCAAGGGAATCAGAAAGCCCTCCATTGAGCAGCCAGCACTTGCACCTCGCTCTTCTAATAATAAAGAGGGCCATGAACTCTTTGATCGTTCCTGTATCCTACTATTGAACTCAGGCACCAGTCGTGATATATCCGTCTCAGGCACCAGTCTCGTGAATGGCTATGGGCTATGAACTCTTACCCGTAGCTATAGTGACACTTGGACCTCTCCTTTTACTTTTAGTCGAGAAATAATATGAGTTCGGGTCTACCTACGTAGTACTCCCTTTAGAAATATTATAATATGGCCCGTCGTTACACTCTTACCTCTCCCAGTCGTGAATGAAAAACGACTACTGATCTGCCCTCGGACCTCTAGCATTCGCTTCGCTCGAGCCTAAATATATTTCGATACCCTACCCTATAGCATTCGCTCGAGTAAGAGTAAGTCATAAGTCACTCTCGTTCGTCCCTCTCCTTTTAGTCGAGCATATCAAGGTCTACATATCTCCCTTTGGTCGATCGCGTCACTTCGTTCGCCCCTAAAAAATATTGATAGTCGAGAAATACCTGTCTCTATCTATTATACCCTATAGCTTTAGCTAGAGCAACTCCGTACCTTTCTTTCGTCCCTATAGCTTTCGCGCTCGAGCCTATCTTGTTTGTATACCCTATAGCTTTCGCTCAACGAAGCCGCGGAGCCTTTGACTCAGCCTGGAACTATGCCTTTCTTTCCTGTCCTTTTAGTCGAGCACTTAACGTCCCTCTCTCTAAAACTTGTCCGCTCCGGACTGATGCCTGTCCACAACTTATCCTTAACCTAGGGATCCCAACTACCTACTGTGCTGTGTGCTGTGGTCCCCTTCGATCTCCCTCTCTCGTTCTGGACCGGGACCCTTGAATTGAAGTTGATGCATTTTCTGGGACCCGTATACCATTAACCTTAATGAATAGTGTGAGTAGCCTGTGGCATATAGCTTAATGAACTCTTTCCTATTCTCTGCACTCCACTGTTGTGAGTTAACTCATGAGCTTGAATGAAAGAAAGGTATTAGGGCACCTCTCACGGGACCGCTACTGTGAAGCAGGTAGAGCTTGATCGATAAAAACTTGAATGAAAGAACAAAGTATACGAATGTTTCATGAAAGAACAAAGTATACGAATGTATATGTATAGGAATGATCTATTCAATCATTCTATATACTTAATTAAATTAATTGCATTCAATTAATCTTGAGATTCTGAGTCTCGGGCTATAACGAGAAGTAAACTAAACCAGGAGCGAGTCAACTCAACCAGTATCGGGCTATCCTCCAAGGTTATTCGGACTCTTCGGAGAGACCTGGTTTCTGATCTAACTCAGAGCCGTAACTCCACTCCGGGAGATGAGATGAGCCCGGCTAACGGAGACTATCCCTTCTTCTTCTTCGGGTACGCACCACCTTTCATCCCTCTTGCTCAGTCCCTCGCTTGGATTAAGAAGTAAACGGAAACGGAAGCAAGATCTTCTCTTGTTAACAGGTTAAGTCATTCTTGTACTAAGAAGTCTCATCTATTGATAACAGAGAAGTACCTTATTTAGTGGAGAAGTACCTTACTTGTCTTAGTGGAGAAAAGTACCTTACTTGAAAGAAGGGATGCGTGACAGGGAATAAATATAAAATATAAGAGAAGGGTTCCTAACTCCTAACTGTAAAGAAAGAAAGGTGTTAAGGAAGGGTGCTCCGAAAGGAAGGTTCCTAACTGTAAAGAAAGAAAGGTGTTAAGGAAAGGTGTTCCGAAAGGTTCCTAATCCACTCCTTGAAGTAGCTGAGTAGCGAGGAGATAGAAAGTACATACTTTCAGTAGCGAGGAGCCATATCGATTAAACAGTAGCGAGGAGCCATATCGATTCAAGACGAAACTTAACCTGTGAAGTATACTCCTTTTAAAACCTTAACAGGTTACTATACTCCTTTCAGGTCCTTTGAAAGTATAATACTTTATGTAGACCTTTCAGTAGCAGTAGCGCAATAGCTCCGAAGCTGTAGAGTAGCTCGGATACGCACGGAAGCTGTAGCTCGGATACGCTAGGCTCCTTTACTTATAATTCCTACTTTCCGAGACTTATAATTCCTACTTTGATGAGGTCAAGGTCAAAAGTAGAGAAAAAGAAAGGCTCCAGGAAAAAGCTCAGAAAGTGAGGACCCTGCAGATAGAAAAAAAAGATAGAAAAGGACCAAAGCAAACGGATCGAATTGACCCAACGGAGACAGACCCCTTCCGAGTTCCTAGACCCCTGACTAGACCCCTGACTGAAGTAGCATGCCGATACGACTGGAAGTAGCATGCCGATACGAACGACTGGAGAAGCTGAACTAGAGGAGCAAATGATAAAAGAAAGTAAGTAAAAGAAAGCCAATCAAACCAAGCAAATTCAATAGGATACTATATCATTCCAAGCAAATTCAATGGTTCAGGTTCCAGTCCCGCCTAACCAGAGGAAGCAAAGTAATAAATAATAAATAGAAAGCAAATTCAAAGAGGCCGAAAAGGCCGAACAATAAAATGCCTCAATTGAACACCTAAAAGGAAAGAAGTTGGAAGCTAATACCATAGCACATGAGCCCAAAGTCCAAGTCCAACCATGATGCCAAGGTATAGATTAAAGTATTGGTATAGAATAAAAGGGTGGACCAAAATTGGGTACTCCAATTTCACCATAATTTGGAGCTAAGGAAAGAAAAGAAGAGGTGAAAGAAAGAAAGCTAAAGAAATGCCTAACGGAGTCCCTTGAGGTTCAAATTAAGAATATAAATGAATTGACTCCTAAGGCTCAGCTCAGCCTAACGGAGTCCCTTTGAGGTTCAAATTAGTTGAACTATGTCCCGTGAGCCTTCTCTCCTGTCTGGGAACTCAGAAAAGCTGCTCCTCCCGTGACTAGACCGGATCAAGGAATTGAACGGGGACAGGGATGAACTCTGAACTCGATCCGCATAGCCTGGCACTCAGCCTCCCAGAAGCCAATCTATCTCTGATCTTATGAATCTTGCTTGTCGTCTGCCCGGGCGCGAATACAATACCTTCCACTTGAATGAATCCACTTAGCGAAGCCCAGAAGAGTTGTGCTTCCAGAGCCCGATTAGACTTAGCCGAAAACAGAGCCTTCCACTAATGATCTCGCAGTCCGAAAAACAGAGCCTTCCACTAGTCCCGCTACGATCTCGCACAAGCACCGATGCCCTAACCCACTATGGAGCCTTCTGTCTTTAAACCTCTACCCCAACGGGGATTGAATGCGTCCGATGGACGTCGGAAAGAAAGGAAAGGAGGGTTCGGGACTCTTCAGCCTCATTCGCTCCCACGATCGGATTGAATATTCCGATACCACTGCTCACTCTCAAACCCAAGGAACCCTTAAGAACCCTTAACCGGAAACGGGAATGGAACCCTTATTAGATAATTAGATAGATTCATTGGGAAGGCAAATTAGATAGATTGATTGGTTCTGGGAAGGCAAATTAGATAGAATAGATTCATTGGTTCCGGACTGAAATGAAAGATCACTATTGATAGAAGTTCAAGTTCGACCACTTGATAACCTAACCTATGAGCTAGCAGTTCGACCACTTGATAACCTAACCTATGAGCTAGCTGCTAGCCTAGAAACCACTTGCTGACCTAACCTAGGAGTATGAGTATGAGATATGAGCTAGAAATATGACCTAACCTAGACCTAGGAGTATGAGATAGAAATTCAATATGACCTAACCTATATGATATGCATATATGATATGAGCTAGTATGAGCTAGCAATATGCCCTAACCTAGCAATATGCCCTAACCCATATGAGCTACCTAACCTATATGAGAGCTAGCAATATGACCTAACCTATGAGCGCCCTTATGAGCTAGAAGCTAGAAGCAATATGCCCTTATGAGCTAGAAATAGAATGCAATAGAATAAAGAAAGCACCGACGAGGACGAGCAAAATCTTCCGCTTGCGGGGCTCTTCTCTTTCTGGCTCTGGCTCTTATTCTTATCTTGATCTTGCATCTAAAAGGAGGATCAGCCTCCTACACGGAGAAAAGCCCACCAGCCACCAGACTACGGGAAAGCGAGCACCGAAGATTTGTGCCTCGAAACAATACTAATGGCAATTGTGCCAAAGCAATGCGAAAATAAAATACAAGTCATACTAAAGGATTCCTCCACTACTCAAATCAAACTAAAGAAAGTGCTGTCCTCCACTATCCACTACTGGACTAAAGGAATTGAATCTTCCATCTTGGGGCTAATCTTTATCTTCGAAAATACAAGTCATACTCAAATATTCCTCCCAAGCAATATGCAAATACGGCATCATACTCAAATCTTCCTCCTAGGCGCAAATAAAATACAAGTCATACTCAAATATTCCTCCGCTACTAGGCATTCAATAAGCAATAATAATTTAGCTTTCGCTTTCGTGTGCGTGGCTCTTCCCCTTCTCCTATTCTTTTCCTGAGTGACCCTCAATTCTATCATTTCGGATCTTAGGCCCCGTAGACCGGCTTCTAGGGCCCTAATATTAATAAGTTCCACTCATGGCGTTGCGAATAAATAAATTACTACTTTTATGGGTGGATGGGTGGGCTCCGCTTTCTCGATCTTATTATTTTGTTTAGAATTAAAGAACTGAGTCTTCTCTAGTACTCATGTATAGGAACTTGGATTAGCACATGTGTTAAGCATTGCTAAAAAGGACAGGACTTGAGTGAGCTTTCATTTAAGGCTCTTGTATACTTTCCATTCAATTTATTCGTGAACTCATTTTATTATCTTATACCTTATACGTATCCGTATTTTCGTAGCTAAAAGCGATTTAGCTTCGCTGGGTTTGTTCTTTTCTTGCCGGGTTTGTTGTTTGTTCTTTTCTTTCATGGGCACTCTCCTGTAAGCTGTAAGTCTTTCAACAGTAGGAGAATCACTCTATCTCATCCCTACTTTATCTATTAGAGATGCGCCGAAAGGGACAGTCAACGATTAACTTCCACACAGGCTGAACTATACCCACCCAACAGATGCAGATTGAAGTGTAGTTGGAAGCTCAGCTGGGAGTAAGAGGAGATGAATCAGGAGCTGAGGAGATGATCAAGTATCTCAATTAATTAGTTCCAGGTTGCCCTATCGACCTCTTCTGTCGGTTAGGTTAGCCTTTTCCGGGACTACGACTACGCTCCGCACCTTTCCCCTCCGTAAGTTAGCTTATTCCACTGGCACCACGTAAGTGAGTCCACCTACCCCTTCCCTTTCAAAAGCCCTACCTGCTACTCTTCCTCCTTGGATCTGACTGGGAGTACAGGCTCCAAGCTCTCTCAGAGCAGAGGCTTCGGAAGGCACCTCGAGTTCAGCTTTGGCTTATAGGAGATAAAAAGAATCAGCAAAAAAGTGTCAGGCTCAGACGAAGCAACCCTAGTATAAAATCTCACTCTGAATAGCTCAGAAGATAAACTAAGAAAGAAGGGTATGATATCTGTACCCGGGCACCCGATGCTCTTGCTCACAGATCGAGTGGCGAACTAAAAGAATCGCTATGCCCAACTGGTTAGTGGAGAGCCATTAGCAGCAGGAAGTCCCCCCACACATATTCTTGGACAGGGTCCGGGAAGTAAGGGAGCGGTTCACTAGGAAATGGTGTGCCTCACATCTAATTTATAATTTAGGAGCTCTACCTGGGGCGAGGTCAAATCTATCTATAATAGGATATATGGATTTTTCGGGATGCCAGAAGATTCCATTCCATTTGTTTTGTGGCTCGGGATGGGTACTCCTTCTTCCCTTTCCATAGAAAAGAAGAGAGCCCCATGTCAAAAACCAGTGGAGAAGCCCATGAAGAGCAAGAGAAAAGAATGTACTACAATTAAAGAAATAAGAACTACTGGATTGGATTCCTAAATAAAAAGATTCAAAGTAAGAAACCCGTGTTTTTCGCCCGTCGTTGACACTCTCCCCTAGGTAAATTATTTTCAAGTTGGAAAAAAGTTGAAAAACTAAAACCTAGCACCAGGTCTAATATGGTGTACCATTGACTCTTTTCTTTTTCGCCCGTCGTTGACACTCTCCCCTCGATGATTAATTTTCAAGTTTTCTAACTTTCTTCTGAACCAATTTCAAGACATTTCCTTAGGGGAGTGAGAAACCCCGTCTTTTTTCACTCCCCTAAAGTGTGTCATCATATGGGAGGGCATTTGCACCCGTCGTTACACTCGGACCTCTCGCTATCGCATTTCAGCTCTTTTCCTTTAAGTTGCTAACCATGAACTGAACTCTTTCCATTCACTCACGTCGCTGTCGCTCTTCTCTGCCCTTGCGAACTGCATTCGCTCCTTGCTTCCGACCACACCCAACTCAAAGTTATTGTGCTTGCCTCGGTGTCTTCCATTGCTAGTTGGCCGGTCCTTCTCTCGCAGCCAGGGACCCATTGACTCTGCCCGCCTCCTTTCCTCTTGAAGAGCTGGTAGGCATGAAAAGAATAGTCAGCTTCGGCCCCTCTTCGGTCGGTGCATGGAACTCAAGAGTTCGCTCCTCTCGCCACTTTACACTTGGAGTTCTCTCCTTTGACTACCACTGATTCCGACCACTGATCCGCCTAGCCTTCTTTCTTCAATTCTAGCCTAGCCCTATTTCTGCCAATTGAATCTCCCGCCTTAGCCGAGTCACCCCACGTACTATATACGCCGACCCTCACCATTAATTTCGGGTTTTTGCAAAGATTTCGCTGTCGTTAATTTGCAGAGATCACGCTGTCGCTTACTCTGCCCTTCTCACCGATGCGGCTACCTTCCTTTAGTGCTTTCCGAAGACCGAACCGACCTCCGAACCTCAATCTGAGCCTCCCGAGCTATCTGACCTATCTGGATTGGAAGGGACGGGAACTTTGCCTCTCAGCTGCTGTATCTTGCTTCTGGTGAGACATGCTTCTCTGCATCTTGCTTGGATTTGGATAAAAGCTGTGGAGCTCTTGGTTCGGACGGACCTCGCTATCCTAAGTAGCCAGCCAGTTCTATCGCATAGGCAGGGACCGGGGGAGAGAGAGAGTAGCTATAGAAGCACCATGATTGCAGAGATCGCGCTGCCGCTTGACTCTGCCGCCTCCACTTTGCCGTCCCTTCGCTTCTTCGATTAATTGACAACAGTTACTACAAACAAAGAAAAACAAAGAAAATAATGAGATGAGGGTCCCTTTGCTACCCACATAGAATAGGGGCAGGTAACACCATATATACTTAAATTATAGCTACCTGAACTACCTGAACAGAATCAAAGAAAGAAGAGGCCCACTACGCGGTACTACCACTACTACTATATATAGTGAAATTCAAGCTAAAACAAAGAAGAGTGAAAGCTACCTTCAGATAGGTCTGAGCTACCAGAAGACTTCAGTCTCACTCAGTCTCGCCCTAGCCCGGATTGCAGAGATCGCGCTCCGAACAAAGATTAGCTGCGGACCTCAGCCCTTGCTCGCTTCCATTGCTTGGCTTCCCGAGCACCATATCAAAGCAAAGCACCGCTACGTGGGTCCACTCCTTGCCTCTGCCTTGCCCTAGCATGAGCTCACCGGAATTAAAAAAGAGCCTTAATCAAGCCTGGCCCATCGCACCTGTCCGAAGCGAAGCCCGGGCTGAATCTCTTGAAGGTTAGTTCCAGCTACTAGTCCTTCTCGGTGGGCTCGTCTTCTCAAAGCCTTCCCTGGATGCGTGCTGATCGATCTGATCTTGCTTCCCGAGCGAGTTGAGCGCGCAAGCGCGAAATCTTTGCAATCAGCGACCGAGAGACCTTCATTACCCCTACCCCTTACCCCTATCATTTGAACCGAACCCTCATAAATTGATTAGGTCATAGTCCGCATCACTCGTCCTATCGAGCATTAAGGGTCCCTACCTTACTTAACTGAATTGGGAATTGAACCGTAGACTGGGAATCTGGGATCTCCTATCACTCGCACCTCTGCCCTTTCACGGCTTCGGCCCTTGCTTTCTTCTTTGAATCAAAGGAGTCGAGTGAGAGTGGACCTAGTCAATCAAGGAATGGGGAGTCAGAGAAATGATTGATGAGTTGAAGAGTGGGGTCAAACGAATAAGCCCTGGAACAAGCGCTAGCGTCGTCAGTCAAGTGGGGGAATCTCAATCACTGCTTTTGCCTTTACCCACCGCACCCTTGGGTTTAAGAGGGAAAAGTAGTCCAAGTCCAGCTTATGCTTATGAGTTAAAGTAGCATAAAAGTTGTCCTAAAATCAATTTGAGTCCTATATCTATCTAAAGTTGTTAAGTCAAGTAGTAAAAATTGGATTACTTTAGCGCTACTTTAGGACTCGTTTTATGAGTGCGATGACTTATATCTTGTATCTTTACTTTCAATTCTTTGGTCAAGTTATATAAATTGGTCTCGAGATCAACGTTGGACTTGGGCAAAACTCGGAACGCTGGTCGGCTGATGGGATGAGGTGAGCCGTAAACGTTCCAGAAGTAAAGCAGAAATGGGAACTCGTCTCGTGCGGCAGAGATAGACCCCGCTCCGAGCAAGCGCAGCAAGGACATAGCGGTCAAGCAAGAAGTTGGAGTTGGGACGGCTACCCATCCCTGGGTGTGGGAAGCGGAGTAGTCAGCATTCGTCAACGGGAGCACATTCGTTCTCGGGTCTCGGTGATCTCGTTCGCTTGCTTCGGTTACGGTCATCTTTTCTACTGTATCGGTTGCTACTATCGGAAAGAGGAAGAAGTCTCCTTTCGAACCAATGAGGATCAAACTTGATTAAACCCGTGATTCATTTAAACCAAACCCTTGAACGCTTTCTTGTGCAACGAAGTGGAGGGAAGCAAGCCGGTATTAGTCAGATTTATTCTTTTCTTAGTCAGATTGATTCTTCGCTTACCTTTCTTATATAGCAAGCAGTGGAATGAGTATAGCAAGCAGTGGGCCCTGAATTGCTTGCTTCAAAGACAATACAAAGGAAAAGGTACCCGGAGGAAGGGTCTATAAAAGGTAGGTTAGGTCTAAGAAATATAAGCATTAAGCAAGCTCCATTGCTCCTCAGTCGCCGGGCATAGCATAGAAGTAAGCCTATCTTATATATATGGAAAAGTTGTTCAAATAAGCTCCCCCACTTTCTATCTATTTAATCATTGCAGGCCTCTATTCCTAGCTCTAGCTGCTGTGGAGCTCTAAGTGCAACCCGCTTGGGAACTTCTTCACACGAGTCTGACCCGCACGAGCTACCTTTAGGCGCTCCCGGTTGATTGATTCTTCGTTGCCCTAGCTATGAGGCTTAGGTTAGGCAGATGCGACCCTAACCCTACGGGAGACTATACCTACCCACCTGCTATTACTGGATTCATGAGACTATACCTACCCACCTGCTATTACTGGGTTCATGAGACTATACCTACCCACCTGCTATTACTGGGTTCATGAGACTATACCTACCCACCTAATAACCTTAGATTAGAGCTGGTGCTTGTTCCTTACTCAAAAGTAGGATGCCGCCCTGGTCGGGCTTCAAATTATAGTCGGGGCTTTCCTGGTTTCGTAGTTCGTCGCTTGGACTGACCTCACTTGGCATCGATTTCCCAGGCATGAAGTCCGGAAGAGGGATCACATCTCCATTACATTAGGTCAAGAGTCATTGGCAGGGGTGCGAGGACGAGTCAAGCACATCATTCAAGCTATATAGGGCCAGGCGGAGAAGCTCACTTGGGACGTTGGACTGCCCTTCCCTAGATGGTCTCAATAGGTGCTCCCAGGGGGGAGGAATAAGCAACAGCGTCTTCACCCCCTTAATCTCGGAATGAATCCACTTATCCGAGCTCCATATATCAAATACCAGGCAAGCGTACTGGGAAGGAGGACCCAGACCCCACAAGCTCGACTCAGGATTCCAAGCCAAGCATTTCTGAGGACGGGTTCAAATAAAGATCCTAGTTTCTAAATAAGAATTGATAATTTAAGTTTACAATCTAAATCTAAGCTTTTGCATCTTCTGGGGCGGTGGGTCACCCGCAAGTTCTTACTCTTCCCTTTTCCAGCTCCGACGAGGATGTCTAATTCTAACTAGGGAATAGTCCCGAGTTCTTTCCGCTATTGGCATTCCTTCCTCGACCTCTCCCATCACTCCCATTAACCTAAGGGGAAGTTATCGCATCTTCCGAGTTTATTTACCCAAAAGGGGGTTCAAAGGAGGATACGCTCCCCCAAAAGGCTGGCTCCACCGGTCCAAGGATCCTTCGCATGAAAGAGTCCAGAAGCTGACTTAACTCCACCCATGAGATTGAAGGTAGTTGTAGGACAGCCTATCTTTCCTTCCTCGTTTGAGGTAGGAGAGGTGCTCCGCTAGAAGAAGAAGAAAGACTTATCCTACGAGACAAGCATTCAATAATCTAGTATGAGACAAGCATTCAATAATCTAGATTTGACTTGATTAGCACACTTCCTATCTTCCTTCTATAAGATGCTTCAACCTTTCCTCCGATTGCAGTACTCGATCCAGCACTCAATTTAAGAATGATTCTTCGCTGGGCTTATCCCTTGGTGGACCGAACCCCGAGCTACGATTGGCAGGCGCTACGACGGATAGTTTCTAAATCATAATTGATAATTGAGTTTAACACTTTAATTTAAGTTGAGTTGAAAGAGTCCCATTCGCACTTGGTCGCAGAAGTGAGTTGAGCACGCTCTCATTCCCTAGCCCGAGCCAGGCACCGGGATGGATGGCCCGTCAGACCCCCACGTGACGTGATTGGTCTCGGAATGGGTAGCATAGAAGATACCGTAGTTACGTGATGGATGGAGAAGTCAGTTGTCATTGGTTTCCTTCGCAGCTCTTTAATGGCACGTATGGCCTATAGACCCTAGTTAACCTCGCTAAGTCAGGTCCCCTCCTAACTGAACTTCATTTGAATCTAAACCCTCGTTCATCGCTACTGAACCCGAGCATCGAGCTTGAAGCCCCATTTCTCTGTAATAAGTAGTAGGGACGAAGCCCATGAAATGCAATGCAGCTCGCTCCAACCTTTATTGAAAGACGGAAGTTCAGGGTTCAACCAGTGATACTCGAAATGCATCGCTACTTGCGTCATGTAATTCCATTGCGCTCACAATAGGTTCGCTACTATTAGATCCGAGCTCGCATAGAAGTCAAGGTTGATTATCCTTCCAGTCGCTGCCGCTGCTTTAGTAACTCTTCATACCTTCGCTATCGTTCCATTGAGAATAGAGAATAGATAGCCCTCTACTCAACGCATGGTCCCAGGAAAACTGAAGATGCTTTGGCCCGCGAATTATAGTCTTTCTGCTCTTTCAACTCTTTCCTTTCCTAGCTGCCCTACCTAGCTTCTGAGCTACATTCATGCATTCTCCATTCCTACCTCGCCCTTCCTATCAGATACTTGGCACCAGCTCCAGCGCTTACGAAGTTGGAGTGAACTTCGTTCTTCCTCCATCTGGCACGTGTGAACTAGTAGGGAGGGCCAAAAGGTGGGTCCGAGGAACGGAGCTTGTGCCCTATCGTTCCACGCCTGGTTGCCCTAGCGTATGAGTAGTTGGCTAGCGTCCTCTGCTTCGCTTTGCTTGGCTTGATGGAAAGACCAGTACTCGGACTGAGGTGAGGCCTGCCTTTGACTTAGGTTAGGTGCTCGGGGGACGCCTTGACGCAGTAGTAGTTCGGACGGACCTGATAAGGAAGTCTCGTAAGGCATCCCTCGCCTGCTTTAAACCCGCGGTAGGCATTCCCGAGCCAGCCTCCAGTCTGCTTGCTATCGGCTAAGGCAGGTAAGGCAAGGAATGATAGCAGGCCAGGTCGGTGTTTTCCAAGGCTCAAGTCCACCAACTACTAGAAGGGGTGAGGCTCTGAAAGAGGAAGCAAAGAGAACGGAATTTAATTGAATGAAGACTGAACTTGATAAATTCAGACTTGAGTTCCCATGACCCTCGCTAGCTAGGATCTATTTGAAGCACCCTGGATTCCAAGAACTGAACTGAGCTCTCTTCTTGCCTTAACGGAGCCCTGCTAAGTTAGGAATTAAAAGTAAGAGTTTCGAAGTGAGAGTTTAGTTTCTAAATCTGAATTGATAATGGAGCTCCTCGTTCCCGCTCTTGAATGGGCTCGGAACTGCTTTCCAGTCTGCGCTTCGCTTACTCTCGGTCGAGCCCTAGCAAGAGTCTAATATGGTAAGAAAAGAGTGAATGGAAAGAGTGGCATTTTTTTGCTTGGCTTGGGTATAGAAAAGCATACGACGCTAGCGCCCCGCCACCCTTAAGTTAAGCCAAGCCAAGTAGCGACGTAGAGGAGCGTGCCATTCAACTCCACTCTAGGGCCATGAAGACCAATCCAACCACATCACATAGGGGGAAGCTCAGGAAGAAGAGAAGCTGCGACATGCCGAAGTTCAAGTCACGAACTTGATTTTAACCCGCGAGTCATTTACTCGATTATCATGGAAGGGAATGGCAGCTAGAAATCTGTTCAGAGTGAGATGGAACTGGTGCCTACCGGGAGAAAGTGCAATAACTTCGCCTATCTTCTCTTTTCTTTTCACTCGCTACTCTTCCCGCATCAATCACTGGTGCGCACCGGGAGAAAGCGCAATAAAGTCACTGGTGCGCATGGATCTTGCCTTGCCATATTGTACTACTCTAGTTGCCCTATTGTACTACTCTAGTTGGGTTGGTCAAAAGGGAGCTTGGGTCGATAACCGCATCGCATCTTACTCGCGAACACCAGGGATGTCTCAAGCCCTTGGGAAGCATAGCAGCAGAGGGAGACCTTCGTTAGCTCTGCCAGAGGGAGACCTTTGCAGTGCGCTTACCACTCTAGGGTTGACTCAGAATCTGAACTTCTTTATTTTACTTTAGCCCGTAGGAGAGGCACCTCAGAATCTGAACTTGAGGCTACGTAGGAGAGGAAGAGCGCGACCGACCAATAGGTTCGCCTTGATAAATGTCTTAAAAGTGATTTACTCAGACGAGCCACTTCATACCGCTTGTCCTTTTGAAGATCTGAATGAGTGGTGAACTAAAGCTTGATTGAGACCCACTCCGCCGTGGTGTTCTAAAGAGGGGATAATTGGGCGCCTCAAAAGGGTATAGTTCCAATCCATGAGTCAGAGGCGGGGTTTGACGACGCTAGCGCTCTAAACCGCTACTTTACTTTGACGCCCAAGCGGTGGTTTAAGGAGGGCGGAGGGTGGGTATAGTTGGGATAATTGGGCGCCTCAAAATGGCCCTCGCTACTGCGCCGTTGCTTCTCATGGAGACCCAACCCAAGTAGTAGCCCAAGAAATGAGCCTGACTGCATAGAGCTTCGTCTCTGAAAATTCCCATCTCGACCAATCCTAAAGCAGTGGTCCCTCGGATAAGAAAGATCACTTCTTCTGATCCCCGTGGAGCTTGGGACGAGTTCATCTTACCTCGTCTTTAGCAGCGGAGAAAATCTGTCTAGGTCTACCACGGATTTGAGCTGCAGTTCTCGTACGAATTAGGAGAGCATGGCTTCCATTCCCTCGGACATATATTGGCTTGTCCCAAACAAAGAGGAAGGAACGATAGTGGCGTTAGTTCATTCCACCAATTCCCTGGTTTAATAGGCAGAATGGAATCTTCCCTTAAACCCATCCGGCAGAATGGATGGAAGAGGCAGGGAAACTGAGCGGTGAATGCAGAGAGAGAAAGGGGAATGAGAAGTGAGAACCGATTGAAAGGGCTGAATTCAAAGCCTCTTGCTAGGTAGGGCTTCTTCGATCTGGTTCCTGTTTACGACGCTGCCGCTTCTTCCTCTTGCTAGGTAGGGCTTCTTCGATCTGGTTCCTGGCACTCAAATAGTTTAGGAATGAGGACTGAAGAGAGGAGCGAGCGACGCAGGCTGATAGGACAGCCGATCAAAGTGGTGTGTGATGCCGACATGCAATCCCGACTGGAGTTAAGTTCAGTTCACTCCCCAGCAATTCAAGGAACGGAGGCCAGTAGTGCCAATCAAGTAGTAGCTCGGGATCCGGCAATAAAGTCATGAAAGCGAGCCCTCGTATCTCGTCCCTGACTATGGGGGGGGTCCGGCTTGAGTTGGAGCAAAGCTTTCCACGGGAGTGCCTATCGAAGGGAATTCTTAATCTTTCTTTTCAGGTAGAGAATAGAACTGACAGGAAAGGAGGAACTTAATTTAAGCCAAGCAGTGTCGTAAAGGAGAATAAGGTCGGCGCCCCTGCCCCTCGAAGTTCAACGACTTGAGGTTCGAGCACAGCGACGTAAAGGCAGCCAGCAATCCAAAGCAATGTAGGGAGGGGGAGGGACTCAGAGGTCTAATTCGTCGACAAGAAAGAGGGCAGGGGAGTGGAGATAGAGAAGATGGAGAAGGCCTTCAACAGATTCATATTCCTGGGGCGCTTTCTTAGGTGCAGAAATATAGCAGCCGTTCCGTGATGCGTCAACTGAATCCTTATCCGTACGTGAGCTCTTACTAGGAGCCAGGCGCAAACTCTTGGCTTGCCGAACCATGGAGGAGTCTCTCACCCTTCCTATAGCTGACTGACTCCGTATTCCTGGGTCTAAATAAAGCATCACTCTCCCTCTTTGCTCTACGTCGCTCCGTCCACTTGCTCTAATCGTAACGCCACATGCCCGTGTTGGACTCTAACTTCGTAAGTGACCCGACTGTGCTCAGAACCATGGATCTTGCTCCAACGAGTACCCAGTGAAGCAGAGCCTTCCACCTGGCCTGGGAGGGAGCATAGGACCCGTGCCATTGACTAGGCAGCATAACGAGGAATCGGCTATCGGATAAGACTACGTCACGTAAATCAACAAAAAGAGGATGGCATTTCTCTCATCTAAAGCCCCTGGGCTAAATGGTGCACGCTTTGGTTTTGCAGGGCCAGAGTGAGAAGGTGGAAAAGTAGTCAAGGGCTAAGCTGGGAGGATACGTGGAGCAGGTGCAGGAGAAGAGAAGAAATGGTAGGCTACGGTCAAGGTGGATAAGGAGTTCATTCAGATTGATAGATGGAGAAGGAGTCTCAAATGAAAGGAATAGGAAGCTCCGGGTAATAGTCAACTCGTATGAATGATAGATATCCGAGGTGGACTGGTGAGCTGGGCGGTGCTATAGTGTAGAGAAGGAAAGACAGAAAGCAGAGTTGACTTGACTGGTAGGCATAGTGAAAGCTTCACTTCCAGAAAGCAGTTCACAGCCAAGCCAATCAGCAGCGGTATAACGCCAGTGCCGGAGAAGCAGAGTGGACAGTTGACAGTTGACAGTTGACTGGTAGGCATAGTGAAAGCTTCACTTCCAGAAAGCAGTTCACAGCCAATCTGGAGTGAAAGAAAGAGGAGCCGGAGAATAGAAGAAGGAGAAGGAAAGGAGAAGGAAGGAGCTTGTTTTTCTTTTCTGAGGGTTTGATCTTGTTGTGTTTTTTGTTGCATGTTGCATGTTGTTATGTTGTTATGTATGTGCATTTTTCACTTTTATTTGTCCTGAGGGTTTGATCTTGTGTGTTTGTCTTTTGGATGAGGTCTTTTCTCTTTTGTCTTTTGTTGTTGTCTTTTCTCTTTTGTTCTCTTTTGTGTTGTTGTCTTTTCTCTTTTGTTCTCTTTTGTTGTTATGTATGTGCATTTTTTATTTGATCCACTATAAATCCTTTAAAGGAATACCCTCTTTTTGTTTTCTCCTTTTATCTCTAAAAGTGTGTTCGCCTCGTCCTTCTTTTTCTCTATAAGGTTTTATGTGGGTGCATGGTTTAGTGAGATGCCTCCTTCCTCCGGCTGTAGGCCGATTGGTGTATAGAAAAGAACCTTCCCAGCCGGACAAGGAGCCAGAGCCACCGAGCCTGTCTTACTAATTCCCCTTTTGATAGCCCACGGAGCGGTAGTCATTGGCGGTCTCCTGTCTGTGGCTAGAGGAGAAAAAGCAGTCAATCTTAGTGAAATTACAACCAACAAAAGAGAGCGGTAGTTGAAGTCAGGCTTTCTAACTCCCCGTCGGCTAGTAGACTATTTGGAGAGGATAGTCTCGTCCCTTACTTTAACCCGAGGAATTTTTGAGGGCACCTCTGGTCGGGCGGCCCCTAAGGTCCTATCTATCATGCGACCAATCAAACGTGCGTTCTAGCGAATTTTACAATAGGAAATTAATGTTTAGGAGGGAAAAGAAAAAAATGCCCACAGAAAAAACAAGAGGAAAAAGAAACCTCAATAAGAGTTGACCACTAAATAGCCACTAAATGAACCTACCACACAGTGACAACCTTAAGAGGAAGGAGACACTATAAAATAAGGAAAACAGAAAATGTCTACTGGAGAGGGATATTCATATTCATACCTTATGGTACAGAGGCACTCAGACTCAAGATCCCAAACATTATTTAATAGGCTACCCGCCTGAGAGGAAAAAAAAAGGCTTGATTCTTGTGATGGAGAAGCCCGGCGAACCCCCGCGCACTATCCTCAACCATCCTAGGTCTACTGCTGGAATAGCTCTCTCGAATGAGGAGCAAGGGGATTGGATTTATAAGTAGGGGCTGGACTTGACCATCAGAATAGACTGAAACCAGGGCTAGAGCTAATTCTCCGTCTAGTTATTGAGACGTAAGAGAATGGCTTCCTTTCTTTGGAGCCGCTTCCCAACCTAACTCATATGAGACTTGTACTCTTGCTTCTGTCGAATACGAATAGAAAGAATCATCATACGTAATCGGAGAACAGATAGTTGGACTAGAAAACCCTGAAAGAGCGGATTCAAGCCCCCCAAGCCTGCGTACCTAGATTCAATAAAAGTACTCTCCGCCGCACCCACTCCTACGGTCCAGATCTTGTAATAGATGCCAATTCGTATGAGAGCAAGGGGATTTCCTAGTTGCAGCCCTGATAAGAGACCCAGGCTGCGGTCCTTGATAAGAGATCATTCATCAGACTCAAAAAGAGAGAGCCTGAGACTGAGAAACCATACCCTCACTCAATTCCACAGTAGTGATCGCAGTAGCCCATGCCAATGATCAGACCCCTGATTGTCGAATAAGCAAGAACACTTGGAAAAAAAACCAAATTAGCTCCGCTTGCGTCACTATTCGTTCGCTCCTTGGATAAAAAAGAAACTAGCTTTCTTAAAACTGAGATCTCCTGTGACTCTAGTTTACTGCTTCGACTACTCTCTTCTACCTCTACTCATAGAGAGTGACCCATACTATGGTGAATTTAGTGCCTACTGGACTGTAGTGACTTGGTTGGAAGGTTGGTTGGAAGGGATGAGAGAAAGGCTAGGCTTCAGCAAAGTAGGTCGGTGCGTAATGTCGTTGCCCTCTCCTTCTCGCCTTTAACTTCGACATCACTTCTAATCACACACTTCCTAGTCCTATAATCACAGTCTTCTGCACACTCCTGTCAGTGGGGGAATAGCTTGGATCATTTTTTATATCAAACCCGCGTCGGTCAAATGAGAAGGAAACAACAAAGCCTTATCTTTTTTAATCGAGATTGCCTTGGTCTTCTTTGAATGAGTCTGCCCTTCCTAGTTAGGCCATTTCGTAAGGGGGGCTCCACTCACATTAAATAAGTAATGGACCCTACAGGGCAAGGATAGAACACTTTTGAATTCAGTATTAAGAGTAGATGATGGCTCGACCAGAGGGGCTTCCGAAAACGATAAAATGAAGATCAAAGAAGATCAAAGAAGATCAAGAAATAAAAAGATGTGAAGCAAGTTCTCGAGTGAGAAGAGGGGAGCTCCCTCAGAACCTAATCTAATAGATAGATCTTTAACCCCTTTCTTATGAGGCAAGAGAGATTCAATGAGAGTGAAAGTGGAGGAGATCCATCAGGATCCAGTTGAGCCTAGAGGCAGTCTTGCTTCTCTGCTTTGATAGGTCCCCGGCTTGATCAAGTCTGCCAGCCGGGTGCCTTGCTTTGTTTGCCTCATGGTCTTTTTCTTTATAAAAAGCAAATCTTTTAAAATAAAATAAAGAAGAATCACTGTTGGCACCTATAATCTAACTAGGTAGATTCACTCATGGCACAAACTACTTACTTGACTATCTTTATGTGAGAAGTGCTATTCACTCATGGCACAAACTACTTACTTGACTATCTTTATGTGAGAAGTGCTTTGTACGAGGAAATAGGCGTATAATAGGCGCTCGTGGTACGTGGTAGGACGAATAGGCTTTTCTACAGTGAAGTCTCCTTTGCCAGGGATTTCAATCCAACTGCATCTGCGGAGTGTGACCCTGTCAAAGCCCTTTGCCCTTTCTTTCATTTGAGGCCTCTCGTTTGACATGGGAAAATTCATTGACGATCAGTGTTCTCACGTGCTACTTTACGTGGCCTGTGCCTTTGAAGGCCGTTGATTAGATTAACGCTTCGCCCCTTAACTACTCGAGCTAGATCCCTCTCCTTAATATAGAAATATCGAACTTGCTCCTCGGAAAGGTAAGAGAGAATGAAGAGAGAATGAGTCCGAGGTCAGTTCATGTAGGCATGAGAGGGAAAGTCGTAGAGGGAGGGAGCATAACATGGAAAGTAGGAAACAGCATTGAACATAAAGTCCTAGACAGCGGCCGTAGACTACATGGAAAGTTGGATATAGCATCCGAGGCATCTGCCAAAGTTGGATATAGCATCCGAGGCATCTGCCCTAGCATTTCGGGCTTTCGGAAGGAGTACTTAGCTTTGAATCTCGCACCAACTACAGCAACTTCGGAAAAGGGATCAGACTTCCAGCTTTCGCACTGCCTGATAAGTCCTGAAGTATATGTCTAGACTAGAGGAAAGATGAGAAAGAGAGCCACTAGATTCTATATCTATCCCTTTCCTTTCTATCAGGTGCACCGAGTCCCTTGACTAAGCAGCCGTATAGTATAAGTCAGTCTAAGTATGCGTACTGAGACTGGGTATGAAAGGGAAAAGATAATATAGCAAAGAAAGCGCAAGACACATGAATCAAGTCAACTATGGGATGAGAGAAGGGTAGCTCTTTTTGCAAGATAAAGAAAAGAAATGATTACTTTAGTAAGAAACAAGATAAAGAAAGTAAATGATTACTTTAGTAAGAAATGCTCAAAGGGAAGCTTCTGGCCTGGAGCGGTGAAGGTTGATGGTACTGCCCTAGCTATTCAGAAAAGGCCCTAGACCTCTGTGGCTTTTCCAAGCATAGGAACCGGAAAGATCAGTTCTTCCCGAGTCCAGTCTAAGGATCCCTAACTGGCTACCTTTGTCCCTGCCTCTTCCTCTGAGTCCACGTTTTAGCTTTGAGTCTCCGTCTCTTGCTCGCACTGGGATGATAGGGTTGAGAGAAGATAGGTAGGAAACTAGTGGGGGTAGTCGAACAATTATACATACTCGCTTTAAGTGACCTAAAGCCTGGCATCTATCTAGAATATCTCGTCTGCGGAGAATAATCTGAATCCGATTTCCAAGAGCTGGCTGAGCTCCCATTTTTGCAGTCCTGGGGCCCGGTTCGAGATACGAAAAGTTGAGAAGAGGCGCGGAGCGTTCGTGCGCTTCCTATCTCATCTCAGAGTGGGAGGCACGAAGAGACACTGAAAGGAATGATTTCCAAGAGTGAGACTTTCACTAGCGGTTCTCCTACTCAATCATCGTCATCGGACGCTTACCACTGTCTGCTGCTGAAGGAAAGGACATTAGTAGGTACGGCGAGGGCTTGATCTTATCGCAGGACTGAACCTTGAAGAAGGGGCATGGGGCTTGATTCCTCCTACTAGTTAAGCAATAGGGGGGGACCTCTGCAGCTCTAGGTGCCACGACCAAGGAGTGAAGGGGAAGAAAGACTAGGTAATCTCCATCTTATTCAACCCACTTCTTATCACTGCGCTGTCGTTCGCTCCAGCACAGAAAGAAGGTAGCGGGGAAGCACATAAATTGAAGTTGTCTTTCTCTATTATAAAGGTGCCTACCTTCAACGTTCATACTGCTAGGCAAGGAGTTCTTTGATAATCTCTCCTCCTACGAGAAAGAAAGCGAACCTAGCTCGAGCTAATGCGGATAAGAAAGAACGCTCTGTGGGCTCTACCGAGAGCTGAGCAGTCTTTCCTTCCCGCTCCCATCTCCCTTAATATATAGAATGGAAAGAGTAAAGTGAGGCACCCCTGATGCTAGTTCTTATCTTATAGATATAGAAGTCCCTCTCTGAAGAGAAGATAAGAAAGAATAAGAACCTCAGGCATAGGAGTACTATGGAGAAGTAGAAGGGGCTCTCCTATAAAAGAAAGAAGTTTCAGACTTTGGACATCGAAGCAAGAGATCTTAGGAAAAAGGGGGCATAGCACTTTGAATCTTTTAATAAAATAAAGAGGAAAGCGGATGCCGACCTCCCCTCCTCGCAGCGCTCGTCGAGTCCATTGTGTCCCTAGCTTCTCCCCTAACATTCCTCTTCTCCTTCAATCAGTAGTTTGCTCCTCTCCCCGTCTCCCCTTCAATGAGTAGCTCCCTCCTCTCTTCGTCTCCTTCAATCACAGTAGCTCCCTCCTCTCCTTCATTCGGTGCATATAGTTGTGCGAAGACAGTAGCTCTACGGTTAGGTCAGAATTGGCTGATAAGCTCTACAACAGATAGGTATGAATGATGGATGAGTTGAACTGTTTACTTGCGCACCTTTGGCACTTTCTCGCTTTACGACGCGGGCTGTGGCCGGCTAACTGCTCCCTTCTTTCCGAATTACCTTGCAATGCGATCCTGAATGACTATTGACTCGTTAAGGACTTGTACAAAACAAGCCACTTTGGTACAACTGATCCTGAACTACTCCCCCGACCAAGAAGACCCGACCTGCGCTCGAACCTCGCTAGGACCCTTGTTGAAAGAGCTAGGAGTAGGACAGTTATGAGTTTGAGACCGGCCCTAGGACTGCTTCTAGAGCTCCAATTGGCACGTATGGGAATGCAGTCAGAGAGTTCGACTAAAGAAGGCTTGACACGCACCCTTCCCACGCATCTGTCTTTGTTACTTCACCTAGCATCAGTCTTTACACTGATCCTACTTCCCTTCCTACGTCTTTAAACTGTGTTTTAATAGCTGTTGTCCTGCTATCACTGTGTAAGCGCATAATTTGGTCGCTTCATGTCGCTACTTTGTGACACTGGCGTTTGCTCCTCTAGAACCATCATTTCACTGGTTTTGCCTATATATGAGAATAAACTTGATTACTTCTGAAGTGGGTTCTCACTAATAAAATGATGATCATAGGTTTTGACCATATATGAGCATAAACTTGATTACTTCTGAAGTAGCTCCGCCCTTGTAAATGAGACTTTATTACTTTGACACTTATATGAGAAAAGAGGCAGCACCAATACCAAGCGCTAAGAAACCACCATAACACGACACGGGGATCATTCTCAAGACGGATCAAACCCATGCAATAGGAATGGGACCAGAGGAAAGGGAAGCAAATGCCCTAGAAAGCGAGGACGCAAATGGCTAACATTAGCGAAGGTGAGCTGAGCCTTACTACTTTATTAGTTGTGATCCGATCCCGAAGTACTCAATCAATTCGTTCTAGAACAGATGGAGACGTTATTGGATGTGGCGTCGTTCCTCGCTCCTAGGACAGGTATGTATGCTTTCCTTAGTTTAGAGCTAGGACCCGCGTTAAGGGATGGCGTAGAGTAGAAGCGTCAGTGGATGTGGATTCGACGAGCTACTACTTGGCTTGATTGGGACAGCTACTCTACCTTGATTGGGATTCCCTGCTTCGATCGGACCATGCAGCCCATGGGATTTCTTCTAAACTAGTAGCTGTAGCTCACTTCTTTCCTTTGAAAAAGCTGGTCGGGCGGGTACGCTAGCTCTTTTGACAGCGAAGGTAGGTGTAGGCCAGCGAAGGTAGGTGAGGTAGACTCATAGGCATAGGCATGATATAGGCTTGCTTGGGGCGTCGTAAAGGTGGGTCATGATAGAGGATTAAATAAAGCTTGTTGATCAATTGGTCTAGAGATCCCGGATTAGATGTCAGTGGAGCCCATCTTTCTTTTGCAGGTGACAGGTGACAGCGACTTTAGCGTTAATAAAGAATGATTTACAAACATTAGTCTCATAGGTTAGGAAAGCAGGGCTAATCATGATTATTGAACGCACTTGCTTTGTTGTAAGATAACATAAGAGACTACCTCACAAGTAAGATAAGAAAGATCATGTTGAACCTCACAAGTAAGATAAGAAAGATCATTTTGAACCTCACAAGTAACATAAGAAAGAAAGATCATGTTGAACACAAAGAATAGGCGCCAGTGCATCCGGTTGAACACAAAGAAAGAGTGGATGAAACCTCATTATACCATAACTTCATAGCGCGCAGACCCCCCACTTCAGTTCAGCCCACCCAGTAAAAACATAACCGATCGACCGAGCAAAGGCATGACCGATCTGAGCATAGGAAAGGAAAGCTAGCTCTACTCTGATGAGCATCGGAAAAGGGAATATAAAAGCTCTACTCTACTCACTCTGATGAGCATAGGAAAGGAAAGCTAGCTCTACTCTGATGAGCATAGGCATCCTCTACCGGAGACCCCTCCTCACGATACCGATCATCCTCTACCCGACCCCTATTCACGATACGATCATCCTCTACCTGACTGACACCCCTCTCACGATACGATTGATGATTAGGCCCGGTCTCTTTCTTATCCACTGAATTGAGGGACCTCGCGAACCTACCAGCTATGCTATGGGCCGTCTGATGAGGCTCTTCCCCGTGGAGTATTGGGGGGATCCTTCACTTGGTCTCCTACTGTCCAAAACTATCCCCGTTTAGCTCTTCTTTGCCTTATCATCCTTCTTGTCCGACTTTGATCTTTGCCTTATCCTCCTTCTTGTCCGACTTTGATCTTTGCCTTATCATGCCCTATCCTTCTTGTCTTTTCCACTAGCGCATTCATTCCTTCTCTTCCACTAGCACATTCTTTCTTTATCTTCTGCTAGCGCATTCTTTCCTTCTCTTCCACTAGCACATTCCTTCCTTCTCTTCTGAATGACCTAGGTTCTCTCTCCGACCTAAGAGCTTCTCTGAATGACCTACTAAGATTGAATCTTTATCCTACCTCTCCGACCTAACTAAATCCTTCTCTGCTAAGATTGAATCTTTATCCTATCTCTACGACCTAAATCCTTCTCTGAATGACCTATCTTATCTCTCCCCCTTCTTTCTCCCACGTCGCTATCGCAATTTCATCCTAAGTCGCTCCCGTCTATAGTCGCTATCGCTCGTCCCTTCATTTTGGAGATCTATTGGCAGCACTCGATAATTGTTAACTATGTAGCTACTTAGTAAGCGAGAGAGACTGAAATGACTTATTAATTTATCCTTATTCTGGGAACTCTGAAAGAGACCTGGCCCGATCCCGAGGTAGCATACTTGACGTCTCCAGAGGGACAATGAGATCAAGATGATCATGAAACTGACTCCTATCTTATATAAAGGGAAAAAGACTACTGTAAAAAGACTCAAAGGCTATCTTGCTCACTTATTTCATAGCTTGCACTTTCCTGCATCGAAAGCAAATGTCCTGCAAACCATTACCTCCTACTCCGTTGTACCTATTTGATCGGCTGACACGACATAGAACGGAACTGAAACTGGCAGGAGCGAATGATAATGACGCAAAAGGGACGAGCGATAGCGTAAATATTATACTACGATTGAACCAGTCCACTTCTCGCCTGGACCAACGTCTCCGCACAGAGTGATAGGAGCGAGAGTGGAAGGCACTATAAAAGACCAAACATATGCAGCTGCTGGTCTAGCGTAAGTTGATTAAGAGAGTCTTTCATCGGGAGAAAAAGCACTATCTAGCTCTGTTGCGGGTGAAAGGACTTACAAAGCAACTACAGACTCGAGCTCAATAAATTGAATACCTCTTATGGGTTATACATCTTTAGGGGCACTTGAGTATTCATAATTAATAAATGGGTTCCCATGCTCTAACGCTAAAGTAAGCTCAGTAGCTGAAACAGGTAACAGGATTTAGGTTGCAATATCAGTGTTTCAATGAATAATATCTTTCGTGAATTATTAGAAACAAGAAACCATTGATTCACACTTTTTCAAGATGTTTGTTTATTTTCTATTATGAATCCAATAATGGAAATTGGATAAGGAATTTGAGTCACTTTCTATTCATCTATTGAATAACATGGAGTTATGCATAAATAAGGAACAAAAAAAGAAGAAAAGAATTGTGTAGCATTTTGGTACCGATCGAGACAGCGTTGCTGTGCCAGAGGGAGGATAGCTATACTGATTCGGTATACTTTAAATAAACCTTTGGTACAAGATTGACGATCTCACAAAGATGCAATATCAGTAGTTTTCCATTTACTGATCCCATCTTTCAAGGAATCGACCCCCCCCTTTTTTTTTGAAATGTACCAAAATTTGTGGAGCTCAGAATGTCTGGAAGCACGGGAGAACGTTCTTTTTATGATATTATCACCAGTATTCGATACTGGGTCATTCATAGCATTACTATACCTTCCCTATTCATTGCGGGTTGGTTATTCGTCAGTACGGGTTTAGCTTATGACGTGTTTGGAAGTCCTCGGCCAAACGAGTATTTCACAGAAAGCCAACAAGGGATTCCATTGATAACTGGCCGTTTTGATTCTTTGGAACAACTCGATGAATTTAGTAAATCCTTTTAGGAGGCCCCCAATGACCATAGATCGAACCTATCCCATTTTTACAGTACGATGGTTGGCTGTTCACGGACTAGCTGTACCTACTGTTTCTTTTTTGGGATCAATATCAGCAATGCAGTTCATCCAACGAGAAACCTAATTCGAATTATAGAGCTATGACAGAATCAAATCCGAATGAACAAAATGTTGAATTGAATCGTACCAGTCTATACTGGGGTTTATTACTCATTTTTGTACTTGCTGTTTTATTTTCCAATTATTTCTTCAATTGAGAGAAAGAGAATTGCTACTATTCTCTTATCCCATTCGGAAAGAGACCATCCTCATAATTATCCATGGCTGTGAAAGCTAGACTCTTACCGCTGAGTCAAGTAAAGTAAAAGTAGGTGTTATTTTAAAGAAGAGTATTTGCCTATCCAGCCTCGAACCCATCCTGAGGAAGCCTTTCCTCTCTCCCTTTCGGTCGAGCAATTCTTCCCTCGAGTCTATTGAACACGTCAAGTGCAGAAACTGCTTCTCCTCGCTATGGCGAAGGCTTATCTCCCTCAAGCCCAACCCATAAACAGTGAAACTATTTGATGGATATTTTAGAGCCGAGTCGACCCCACGGAGCTGTTCCGGTATAGGGAGGAGTTCGTTATACCCCTTGCACCAACTGAGCAATCCATCCCATGTATTATACTGTGTTTTCCTGAATTTATTAATTTAGCTGAAAGAAGCCCACTTACCCACTCTTCTTTCCATCTTTCTCTGAATTGCTGAATTCTTCTCGACTTCGCATTTTGTTCTTCACTTGCTGCTTCACACGGGACAGACACTTCATTACTATTAGATGAAGGAAGAGGGGGATTACATCTTCTGCATGGTGAAGCAGATGCTGGGGATGATGAGGATGATATGGCCCCATCATCATTCGTTTGAACTGAACCCGAATCGGGATATATTTAAGATCTTTCGACTTCGCTTCGCTTGATAACTGTTCGAGGATTTCTTACTTCGCTTGCTGCTCGCTCGTATGAGATGAGTCTTGTGCTCATAATAGGACTCTAGCTTAGCTGAGTGCCGTTGCTAAGTCGTCCCATTCATGCCACTATTATAATAGTCCTCATAGGAGGGTGAGCGAGTACCGAAGCTTCTTTGCCATTCATGCCCTCACTCTATATTCATGAGTCTTGTGCTCTTATGAGTCCTCGACAAAGCTAGCTGAGTGCATTTGCTAATTTGCCATTCATGCCAGAACCAGGCCTCTTCACTTCGGTTGCGTATCTATGTCAGTGCTCTCGACTTCGCTACTTCGCTGTTTCGTTATAATGAGTCGATCTTCTCCAACTTAAGTAGGAATGGCTGCTGAGATAGAGTAGCTACGGGAGCCAATGTGCTGGGCAACTATGGGTCACGGAGCTTAGCGCTCGACCCGCCAAGCCGGTCATCCAACGGGCGAATCACAGCGAAAGAACTACTTTGATTGGCGAAGGTCTGCACTAAAGGTGGGGGAGATAGCTAAATAGTTAAAAAGTAAAGATTCTAGTGGTCTATTGCTAGATGCTTAACACTCCCTAGTCTAACGCATTTTCTCTTGCATTCAACTCGTGATCGCTCCTCTGCTCTAATAAAGAATATTAATGATTCCTTACTGAAAGCACTTCAAAAGAGCCTTCAAATCGAGCTTGAAAAGCCCTAGCTTTAACTAGCGAAGTTAACCCAAGGATTGCTTCCTGAAAGGAGAGGGAATGAATAGGGATTTAAATGGAACGTTACCCCCCTTTATCCCCCTCGGGGGGACGCAGACAAGGATTGCTTCCTGAAAAGAGCATTTCACCGAAGGGCACTTGAAAAGACACTTTCACACAAGGAGATTGCTTCCTGAAAGGCCTTGAAATCGAGCTTTAAAAGCCTCGAAGGTCCTATCTTACCGCGTCGTTATCACTCGCCCCTCGGACTGCAGCTGAGCAAACAAGGGCCGACCTCAGACACCTATGAAACTACTTATGAAGCAAGAACAGCAACCGGAAGAGATTCAACTACAGCTGCAACCGAACCTACTCGGACTGAAGCAAAGAGTGGAGCTCCCATTCTCAGTTCGGAAGACTCGTACGGGAGAAATGTGACTCTAAGTGCCGACGTCTCAACGTCGCACGTCGTTACCCGTCGTTGCCTCGGGCCTTCTTTTCCGGAACTCGGGAAGGGCAGCAGTTGATTGAATCCCTTTCGCGAACTAAAGAAATTGTTTCAGGTTTTGTCTCCAGAACTCGGAATACTATTTTATTTCACGGGCAAGGGCACCAGAACCATGAACAAGAACTGGAGCTGCAGCTTCATATCTTCATGTAGCTCCTAGGGTCTTTTCTCTTTGTCGCTTCCTTTGATTTGATAATTCCCCACTCAGCATAAGAGAAGTCATTTTGAAGAGTCCCTGTTAGTCGAGCTACTTTTCTTTTATACCCAGTCCCAAACCTTCCTTGCCCTTCCAGTTATGTAGGAGTAGGTCCTGGGACCAGTTTATATAAGAACATAGTGCCGTACTTATCACTCTAAATGAAGAACTCAAATAGTCGGCACCCCTTTCCGAACAGCAACATATGCCGTCTTTGATGTTCATTGCATTGCTTTTCCAGTAGAGCTATTCCTTGTCCCTCTCCCAGTTAGTATATAAGAAGTTTAGTATGAGTCTGTTGCTGCTGTCTTTTCCCGTCCTTTAGCTCCCTCAAAAGAATGGAACCTAGAAAGAGCAAGAAGGGCAGCGGCGGCACCTGCTTCAACATATAAGAAGTATGTACCGCAGCAACTTACAAGAAGGGTAGAAATGGAATGGAAGGAGTCTAAATGGCCCCAAAGGCCACAATGGAATTTCTATTGTAAGTACGTTCTCAGTGTTCATTCACGACTGCTGCTCTTTGGTTAGAGTCCTCAAATGTTCGGATAGCCATTCACTCTTGGAATGAACTCTATCCATTCACGACTGCTTTTTGGCCCGCTCAGTTGTAGGCAGCTCTAGTACGGCACAAGAACTATTTTCACTATCGCACGTAGGCAGCTGCTCCTCTTCCGTATGTCCATTTAGAACACTCACTCTTGAGGATCCCATTCACCTGACGGTGCGTTGGTAAGGCTTTCCAGGTGGGCAACCACGTAATCCCTTGATTAAGGGGAATAGTGGAAACCCACGGCAGATACCTACCAATGAGATCTGGAAAAGACTCACGAAGTCTTCCACAGAATTCACTGGCGGCTTCCAGATCAGTAGGTTCAACTATACTTTTAAAAGTACTTGATGATACCTTCTTCGCAAGTTCTATAATTTTAGAAATCGTGAAGAAGGACAAATATAATTGAACTAACCGATCTGCCCTATCATCACCCTTCTTAATCATATTTCTATGAAAAGATGGAATGATTCTAGGGTACCCAGCTCGAGTTAGGGACACCATGACCGGCAATAGATTATGACGGGTACACACCCCCGCATAAGCAATCTGAAGGCTGCTTGAACACTGCTTTAAATACAGCGCCAAAAACAACCAACCACACTTTCTCGCTAATCGTAGGCATTGCTTACTAAACAAAAAGATTGCAATACAGAGTTCCTTGTTAAGGTTATCCTGGACCACTACCACTACCCTTTTCAGGATAGATATAGTGATCCCCAAATCTTCTAAGATTTGGTGCCAATTGAGGGACCGCATCTTAAAACATTTGCTAAACAGCAATTTATAATCAAACATAATGCCTATCCTTACACAAGTACCTGTTGCACCGAGTTAAAGCGCTTCAAGTACTCATGTGTTAGTACACCACATTTGACTATCCACGCTTGTCTAACAAACCGTTCAAGACACAGCTCCCCAATTCTCACCTAGATGGATTCTCTCATGGGAATCCAATGGTCTTGCCAACCTATCCCTAGACCGATGGATTGACCTGTTGACCAGGCAGGAATACCAATACTAATTGCGACAGGAGAGACCGATAGAGTTGAACAGACAGCTGACAGCTCGCGATTGAGAGACTTTCCAGTTAACAGAAGAGCGATTGGTTGAGATAGGGGAAAAAAGACGGATGGCGCACAGAGTGACTTATTGCTGCCTATCGACCTCTGCTGCTGCCTTTTCCTAAGGAAGGAAAGAGTGAGTTACTTACCGCAGTGAGTTTTCCCGCTTCCTCTTCCTTTGGTCGAGTGAGTCTGTTCCCAAAAAGTGTTATTCAGGAAGTACTATCGGTCAAAGAAATGCAACTAATAAGCAGTCTTTTAGGCCCTGGGATGAAGCATTATTCAAAGACAGTGGGCAAACCCGATCATATCATATAAAGGCTATGGCAAGCAAGGCAACATGAAACTAAAGCAAGTAGAAGAAAGACCACATCGTCAACCACTTCAGTAGGGGCACGATCAGGCACTGAAGGAGATTGGGCGATAAGACCATCCGGAGGTAAGGGAGAAGGAGGTCGAATTGGGTGAAGAAACTTCTGAGACAGGAGAGGCGCCATTCAGATCTTGCGAAGCCAGAAAGGGTATCTAATTTGAATACTCCGAAAGGGAAGAGCAAGGAAAGGTACCAAGCTCGATTATCTTTAAGCTTGACGGAAGTAGCCCTTTTAGAAGGGTCGAAAAAGATCTTTCCCTTGCCCCATCCGCCGCAGCGGTCCCTTACAGCATCTATCCGCTTTGAAGAAGCCAGGGACGGGCACGCAGAGGACTCGGCAGAGTCAAATGAATCTCAGCTCGGCTCAACCTCAACCAATACAAGAACTGGTGCGGTACTATGGCAAGAGACTTCACGTGGACGGTCACACGAGGGCAGAGATCCCTGGCTGCTGAATCTAAGACCAACTCAATGGCATCCGACCGACCTCACGCTCCCTTATTCAACGAAGAAAAGAACTTGAAAAGATAGATCCGATCCGAGGCAAAGGTTCGAATCCCATTTGTCCCATTACTTGAGGTTAGGCGAGGTTAGGCAGAGCAGCGAGATCCATATTCCCTTCATCAACGGTACGGGTTAAGAAGTCGAAGAAAGATGTTCACGTGTCACCAGTTCTCAAGCTCTCGGAAGGAGGCGAGGGGGAAAGGAAAGCTACTAGGCGAGAGGAAGGTTATCAATGAGAGCCAGCCTTCTGTCGGCGAGAGGAATGTCGGTTTAGAAGGAACGGCAAACTTGAGCGGCTTCGGTTGCGCTACGTATCCATCGAATGCAAATAGTCTCCCCACGTAGCGGTGTTATATTATATTATTCCTCGACTACAGTTCGTGAGCCGTGAACCAGTTCGTGAGCCGTTCATTCAGTCTGAGATCGATCTGGCTGTCCGTGTACAGAGGAGCTCAGACAAGTGAAGCTATGCGATCCCAGGCTTCGGTTAAATAGGCTAGGCAAGCAGAGTCATCTTTCCCTTCGTTGCAGTCCGAAACTGATGAGCAAGTAAGAAAGAAGGCTTTTTTCATTTTTATTAAAAAGTATTAAATAATACTTAATACTTAATTGTATGCCATTTATTAATATGGCTGATCGACGAGAGTAGAATCCGCCTCGTAATCGGGGTCGCCCTCTATCATAGGCTGATTCAGATGAGGTAAGGTCGGAGGTTCCATATGAGCAGCATATGGGGACGATTGTTTCCCCTGGAAGGAATTGAATCTCCTTTATGTAGAAAATGGAGGTCGATGCCTCCAGAGCTAGATGGAATGGAAGCAGCCCCTGCTTTAGGTGCTTCTATCATATAAAAGAGTGACATCTAAGGAAGATGTGCAATCCAATTTTCCGTCCGCACGCGTGTGCATTTAGAAAGGTTGACTTCTTTAGGCCCTGTTCGGCTATGTATGTCCGAGCACACAAGCAACGAAGTCGGGTGGTGGTCTGGTAAGGTTTCCTCCGCGAAAGCAAAGCGCTATGCCGGGATCGGGTAAAAAGAAAAAGTATAGCGCGCAGAGCATAAAGTCAAGTCTTGGCTTGATTAGGACAAGCGTAGCCTTGTGGCGCTGCCCTTTCAGGTATATCCCATACATCGATCAAGTAAGCTTTCACTTCAACGGAGATAGAAAGTCGTTTATCAATTCCCAGCGTGACACACTAGATACAGCTGCAGAGACAAAAGATTTGATTCATGTCTCTGCTAGGGAAGAAGGTTGCCCATCTTCTATATCTTGATTCGGAAAGATCACTTTCAGAACGGATGCATCTCAAGCTCTCGCTTTCAGAGCAAGGAAAAGGAACTCTGTCTGCTCCGCTGGTCTGAAATTAAAGCAAGTCGTCCTATTGAGATTGATTCCAATAGCTAGGCAGCTGAGACTGGCATTTGTCTTTCCCGGGCTTAATTTAATAAGTCCTGCCCAGATCTCGATTATGGAACTTCTGTCCACTTCACAAGTCCATCGGGCTGCCAAAGTTTCAAGCGAGCGCCCCTAATTCCATTACACCTGGAGGGTTTAAGCTATGGCGGGAAGTCTATTTTCTCCCCAACAAATTACCTTCACTCAGAAGGATTTTGACTTGACATTCGCTATCCGCATACTCGACCCCTGTATGTAGAGGCCTTTGTAGACCACTACCAAATAAAGAGGATCTTGATAGAAAGTGGTGCAGGATTTCATATTTGTACATTGAGTACAGCCAGGCAGTTGAATTTTGACCCTTCCTGCTTTGCTCCTCACTACAGCTGTATGTGCATATGACGGGACCACTCGAACCGCGCAAGGTATAGTTCGACTTAATTGAACATTGGGACCCCGGTCAACTCTATTCTATGTAGCGTTTATACTATAAACATCAAAAATGTTGCTAGAATGACCTTGGATCCACGCCAACTTGGTTGTGGCATCCTCATATCATATCAGTATCAAGTTTAACAAGGCTAGCAGGAAATTCCATAGCAACTGGCATCCTTTCCTTCGAAGCAGGACTTGACTCTCGTACCTATCTATATTTATATCAGAATTGACTAGTTAGCCTTTTCCGCTTAGATATATGGTATTGTGGTCCAAATTTCGGGACTTTCCTTCTATTGGATATAGAATAAGCATTAATATGATGAGTACTCAACGGGGATAAGGCCCCAGGTAGAGTTGAGAAGTTGAATTAAGATATATCTAGCTTTTTGGATGTAGACTTGGGCAGCAAGCTATCAAACGTAGCTCGAGCCAAAGGCGAGAGCGAGGCCCCCCCTTGGGGGGGAGGGGAAAAGAGGGTATGTGGGTTTCCCCAGAAAGAGGCTTTACATCTAGTGAATGAAGCTCTATAACAGCTTCTTTTGCGACATCGGAAGATACCTTTGCGTCAGTATGCATCAAACTTTTGACTTAACTAGCTTCCTAAAAATATGTAGGCTCACGTGGGGATTAGGAAGCTAACAAGGCGGCATATGGCTAAGGAAGGGGTGAGGAGTGGACTGCATTGAAGAGAATGCTCGTGGTCCCCGGGTACCATCACGACTCCGGGTCACCATAGGATGAATGGAACCCGAAGTAGAAGAAGAATGTGGTGCAGGGGGCTGCTGAGCATAACGAATCGAAGCCGAAGACGGAAGATTCTCATCCGGAACAGAAAGATCAACAAGAAGAGGAATGGATGGCACATCAGAAAGAACCTCAGAAGAATTGGCATCAACTGTAGCGTCAGCTGTTGTCTAAGTGGTTTTGGATATTTCTATGGGTTTGGGCTTTTGCCTTTGTAGCATTCAAGGTCATTCTGGGGTAATGGGAGTCCGCACACCATGTGATCGAAGTCATCTTTACAGATGGTTCAGATTGGGTTCTAAGTCCGGCTATCTACACTTTCACTTTCATCTTCAAAGATGGCCTCTGACTCTAGGGCTCAATATCACGCCCTTTACTGATATTAGAGACTGACAAAGACTGCCTCTCTCTTTCATCGGATCACACTTTTGCTGACTGCTCCCCCTTTCCCAATCACAAAGAAAGATAAGCACTATTAGTTGGAACCGCTTTTTCATCATTGCAATGAGCCTTTCACACCACTTCTAAGGATAGCGCTTACAAATTCTTCCATTGATCTACCCTCTTATGCATCTTCGGCGAGATAGTCTTCGCTACATGAGAGAAAGTAAGCAGGTAGTGGTTTTGCGTAGAGATGGGGTGCATGAGCTGCTACAATTGCTTTGGAATGTCTGTTGATGGCGGTGTGCATGAATGTGTTGATTGCGCATAGCCCTTTGTCTTTCAAAAATGGATCTCTGAGCTGTGCCAATAAAAAGACCTTACTACACGGAACACTTACTAAGGCAAGGAAGAGAGCATAACACTAATCGCTCTCCCCTACAGGTCTGACTATTGATTTAGGAGTGACCCGGTATGAGTAGATGGAAGCTAGCTACTTGCTTTCTTAAATAGAAGATGTGCCATTAGTTCTTTCATTTTTGAACATGATGTAATGTTCGAAATCGCTATGCTATAGAGTATCCGTCTTTCAAGCAGCAATGAAAGCAGCAGGTAATTCTATTAAGTAAGGAAGCAACAACTCCTAGGCAACGAGGGAGTTTTCACTCTTAAGAGCCTTCTCACGACTGAAGTTCTAATCGAATTCAATGTCTTTGCTTCGGAAAGTGTCTATAACCTCACCTCATATTCATGAGAGTGCTACCTTGACGCTGAGGAGCGGCGTGCGGAATTGGAATGTACTCCTTAAAGACAATTTATGGACGGGTGCTTTCCATTTGTCAAAGACCATCATCATCTCCTTTTCAAAGGATGGATTCTTTTCTTCCGCTACAGTCAGAGGATGACCAAAGATGGCATTGTTTTCTTCGCAGACTGAATGAATACCTGTGGACCGGGCCACGCAAGTGGAGAGAGAAATCCTCGTAATTAGTCAGATATTATTATTAACAACCTAGCTGTGGTGACGAATCTGTCCCTTCGTGGCCTTCCGCCATGATTCTCTGGTCCTCTTTCCTTTTTCTATTTTCATATAATACTGTATACAGTAGCGAGGGCTTTAGCGAAGGTTGTGTGACTTAAAGTTGTCCATGTGTAAGTTTAAACCGGGAACGAATATACTTCCCTCAGGGAATGAAGCTCGACGGAAAGTCTGACTGCCGATCTTGATGGCTATGGTGGCTGGGAACAAGGACCGGGCCTCCGTTCAGAAGGCCTTCCCGTCTTGTCCCCACCCGGTTCGTGGCACTGACTCAGGATCTGAATGTTGACTTAGCCTCCGGTGACGGGCTGGATTTTTAGGAGACCCGCTGCCTTTGGTCTTGCAACAACTCTTGCAGCAGACTTTGTTCCGCTTGCAGACTTAGCTCCGCTTTTCATCTGCTGTTTAGTCTTAGCCGGGCCGGATCTGGTTCCCTTACTTATATGGATCCGGATTCTCTTTCTGTCGATCTGGTAACCTATTTTGCACAACATTTCTCACTCGTCCCTCTCCGCTATGTATGCTCGAGTTACTAAAGTACCCGCGTTCCTCTCCTTATGAGTTAGTCGAGCTAGGAACTACCCTAAACCTTAACTCAAGAACTCCACTCCAATACCCAGCAGAAGGAAGAGAAGAGCCAAGGACAGATTGCAACTTTGTTAATACACTAGGCTTCCTCCTTTCCTCTTCCATTCTTAACGTCTTAAAGTGTACCATTCCACAAATTGAGTTGATGAGGATAATCAGGAGATGGGAGTGACTACTGATATTTTGGAAAATATGGAAAATAGGATGGGGGTAGTTTACCTCGTGTAGACAATGCTGCTGGTATGGGCCAGGATATCCGGAGGAAAGCTAGTGGATCATCCAAGGGGAAGTTTAGGCCTAAACCCACTGGTGACAGTAATAAGGAAAACCGGGCTATTGATTTATCCAATTCAAAGAGATCCGCCCCTAAGGGGTGAAACTAAGGGTCAAAGCGGGATGATCGTTCTACTGCTCGGTGCCTACTTTATATCTAATTGAAAAGTGGTATGTAAAGCAAAGACTACTACCTAAGCTAATATTCTTCTCTAGGCCTATATTCCTACTCGAAGTAGATGAAAGCATCCGCATAGATCCGAAAGAGTACTCTCTAAGAGATCCACGTTCTGACCCCATAGGAGCTCCCCTCTCAGATTGATTTAGTTAGCCGTAGATCCAACTCTTTTGACCCCCCGCAGCAATGAGAGCAGCAACTAGGAAAGATGCAGTAGAGAACAGCACTGCAAAGAAGGGCACAATTGGTTACATAATCCAGGAACTTCCATAACGTTGGCGCAATTCAGTATCTTTAGTCCAGCATATAGTACATCAAAACGAAAGGAAGAAAGGAAGCGGCTTCCCCAAGAGTGAGCGCCTTTCCCCAATTTGTTGTTGTGCTTTCCCCGGACAGGATAATAGGAGTACTTTCCACAGAAACCAAAATCGAATCTGGATAAGGAAGAAAGATCAGATGCAGAAGATCCCACCTCAACCAGAATAAACCGAAGAGGACTAATCAAGATATTCCCTAACCTAAGGCAAGTTCCGAAACCGGAACTTGTTGCAGCGGATGTTGCTGCTGAGAGATAGGACTGAGTTTCAACTAGAATCAGTGAAGATCGTAAAGGGACTCGACGATAGGAGTTTCCAAACCTCAGCAGAAGAAGGATCAGGAGAAGGAGCACGCTGATGTTGTGGTAAAAGATTATCTTGATCGACTTCTAGTTGCAGGAAAGATCAAATCTTCGACTTCTCGAGTAGCTGGATTTCATTTTTTGGGAATCTTTTCTTTTGAAGAAAGGTCATAAACCCTTAACATTGCAGTGGAAACTTCACTGACCTATCTATTCACTTCTAGTTCTTACCTATAGTTAGAATGTGAATAAGTGCCTTGGTTCTTCCTCTAGTTCAGTTTCAGTTGATTCCCTTGGTGTTTAGGTGGATGCTTCTCTTCTTTCTTTCTCTGCTAATGACGGGGGAAGCATAACTAGCTAGTATAGACTTGAGATAAGCCGTTGACGCACTTAGACCCGCTCTTCATCTTCTTGAGACTGATTCTTGGACTTCTGAAAGTCTCCCAACCAATGACAAGGAAGAAGGGAAAGCGCTATTCAAACCAAGCCACCCAACCCAAAAGCCAAGCCTGCTGCAGCCAACCTAGCGCACTGCACCACAGAAGATGAGTCTACGACCAGACCTTCTGAAGCTCCTGCTCCAGCAAGAGCTCAGACAGAGAGGCTAACGCACAGCTTTTTTCTTGCTTACTTCGCTATCCAAGCGGGATGACACTTTCACTTGGACAAGTCAACCAAAATATTAGCAAGAACCAGGCTTCTTTCCATACCAAGGAAGTTCATTCTTTTAGAACCCGGAGTCAATCTCAAATTCTTCTATTCTGTGGATGGAGGAGTCAATATTTGTCTCCCTAAACATTGGAAAAGAGGACTAGAACCCCATCATCAATCCATGGTCATGAGAACCCCTTCATGGACTATCCGATAGTACTATTTTAGCGGCCAAGAAAACAGGAACTACGAACTTTGGTCTTGATCCTCACCGGAATACAGTTAGTTGTATCTGGAAGCCTCAGCAAGACGTCCATGATATCCTGTCTCTTACCAACTGCAACCCTATAAGTTAGGTCTCTCTTCTTTAGAGAAGGAAGTCCAAAGCATTACGAGATCAAAAGAAAGAGCTCGGAAAGAGTCAATAAGCTCTACGTTAAGAGAATGGTGGACGCGCAAACATCATTCTCCCCTAGGATGCATCATGGGAAAATCTCAAGACGATAGAGTGATGCCGCTTATCCTACTACTAAGATTAGGGCTAGTGGAGTAGGATTCTTCAAATCTCTACCATCGTGAGCTTTCGGAATAAAAAACTTCCACAACCCAATCGTATCACTAGAGCCAGGATAGGATTTCAAGGATCTTGCTCAAACTTATGATTCAGATAGTGACTTATCCAATGACTCTTGTCCATGCTTAGAAGAGGAATATAGTGATGATGAAATCGACTCACAACACAAGGATCACCTTCTTCTGATGACAGCTCCAAGATGAAAGTGTGAGTTTGGCCCCTCTCTTAAGCAAAAAGCTTTCAACAAGGGCCGGGGGAAGGAAGCAGATGGAATCCAGCCGGACAAGCACTGGCTTTCGGCAGACTAGCTCGCTGCTCCAGATAACGAATACAAAGAAAGAAGGATGAATGAATGTCACGTACGGCGCTGCTACAATCTCAAGTTTCACAGTAAGCTGAAGGAACTAAAAGAAGAGCGGGTTATTGCCACCTTTGCTTTAGCGGGAGTGCTTGAATGAGAGTGACTGTGTTCACTGCAGTATGTGATTTCTTCTTCCAGGAAGGAAGAGGTTAGGGCTTTCTCAAATAGGGGAATATTTTCAGAGAATGTTTTTCCCGAACCATAATCGATTTCAAAACCCGGCACTGGATTTCGAACTTAGCGAGATGATGCTGGTGATGAGTCCACTACTGGGCCTTGATCTCCAACAGATATATGGGAGGCAAGCGCTTTTGATCTGCAAATAAATGGGAAGGAGTCTCTATCTGCCTTTACTTATGCTCCTGCCTATGCCCTCCGCCTGCTTTAAAGCTCTGCAGCCGGGTCTCCATCCGCAACTAGGTTTCTGTCTTTAACACCATACGGAGCGGAGCATCTGGGACATCTGTCTCTTCCTCTCTGGGATCACCAAAGGCATAACCGGGCGAAACCTCCGAATCTTTAGGATATGGAGCTGAATCAACAGAATCCACGGCTGTTTATACTGGCTTTGCCGCTGCGAAAAATCTACTAGATCATCTGAACCAATTTTGATGGAGCTGGTGGTGCCGGGATAAATCAGTTAATATAACACTGGTAGAAAGCCTATAGAAACGAAAGAGAGGTCTATACGAGCCTTTCATTTTAATGTTGACATTAGGTCTTATCACAAAAACGAAGCCCTTGAGAAAGATTCCATTCCTCTTCTTCCTTTTCTCTTGGGTTGGTCAAAGCGGAATTCGCTGGTTCAGGAATAGATGCTTCCTTCCGTTCCTTCCTTGGCAGTCGAAATTCCTCTGCTTACTTTTTTCTAAATAAGAGAGAGAGGGATGAAAATACGTACGATTGGAGAGGCAAAAAGTGAGCGGAGCGGGAAGGCTAGTGGCGGATTCTGGCTATCCTTACGAGAGTTCCCGGGTCTATTATATTAGGGAGGTCCTCTGCGCTAGGACAGTATTCGAAGTTCGAGAGAGGTTATTTATACTGGCACGTCATCTGTTAAGAAGCGGTAGGGGCGGGTAAAAACGCTTCTAGCTTATTTGAAAGACGAAGCCGTTCACCTTCTTAAAGATCTTAATCCACCGGCAATGCAAATCTTAGCCGGAGGTAAAGGAATGGACCCAAGATAGGACCAGGCTATAAGCTGACTCAGGTGTCGAGATCAAGACAAGACTTTTCAAGTACCTTTTTATAGATATAGAGCTTTTTTCTCATCCTTTCGGGGACCGTTCCGAAGACAGGACTAGACGGGTGACCGAAATCCGAATGCACTAATAATCTCACGATTGTGCTCGTTGTGGTAGTCTAGTCGGCTCGGCGAGTGATCCCGGAAGTTCTGCCTTAACTTCTGTAGTCTCTCAGGATGATAGAATCAGTAAACAAACGGAGATTCTTCTCAGTCTTAGATTATTCTCTCCTTCAAAAGGTCTCTCTGTGTGTCCTGTTGAGTCCTAAATCCCGTCACCTGTGGGGCCCTCTCCCCCCAAAAGAAGATTCGATTTGAATATTAAGAAAAAAAGTGAACGAGCTCTTTTTCGCCCTATGGCTGCTACTCGTGCCAGTGCTGCGCGGTAGCGAAGCCCACTACGCGGTGAGATCTACCTTATGACTAATAAAGGTGGTGATTTCATCTTCTTCCTCCCCACCCTTCCCCATGTGGAGCACTGACTAATGTCCCTATTCCCAAGGGTGGACCCTGCGAAGCAACGGCTTGGCTCCGACCTCTTCGAGCGGCTGTCCCTTCCCATATGAATGAGGTAAGTAAGGCTTTCCGAGCCTCTCCCGAAAGGAATCCGAACCGAGAGCTAATACTACTTGAAATGGGTACCCGCACGCACCGTAAAGAAGCAGAGGAAGTTGCCCTCTTGACTAAGAAAGAAGCCCGCACACCCAGACCCGTAAGAAATAGAATTGAATGTCCCCACCTCCTTAGCAAATCCCTTTATTTAAAGCTCATAGCCGGTTCGGTAGTAGATTTAGGCTTATCTTTCGGATTCCGCTACCGAAGGTTGATACCACATACCAATCTGATCGAGCGCGGACAACAACTGACTTATGTGAGTCGCTCTTATTGACTAGGTCTGCTGCCGGGAAAGGGGATCAACTAGGCTTAAATAAGAAAAAGCTCGGGAAAGAGCTTTCGATTAAGCATTAGGATAGGTCCGGGATCGACTAGTGATAGTGATTCAAGCCCTTTTGATACAGCACGCATTCAATAGGGGAGCTCGACCGGGCTGGAGGGAAATGTCTTATTCAAGAAGAAGGTTGAGCTCAGGCGCTACTTCAATTGGAAAAGGCAGGTCCGGGGGAGCATACTTTATCATAGGATGTGGTGGGTTCGGCAGGCTCGCTTTCCCCTTATCTTGACTACCTCCTCGCAAGAGTGGTCAAACATTCTTTCATTGAATCCAGTGCTTCTAGTGTAGGCTAATCAATCCCAGGCTAGAGCTTATTTAAGACCGCGTGCTGTCTTTTATTCTTGGACTCTTCGGTAGAGCTCTTTTCAGTGGGCATAGTTGAGAATGTGTACGAGCTGTTAGAGAATGATGTGGTAGAGCAGAAAGAAGAGTATGCATGGGACTTGGAAGTTATGTTCGCCTTCGAGCTAATCTCCGGAATCGTGGCACGGCAACGAGTGTAGTTTCAATTAAAGAGTCTGAGGCCCGGGGCTAGGGTCGAGCACCTAAGCTATAGAGTGATTCTGGCTTCCCATACATGGGATGACTGGCTTGGATGGAAGTCCTGTCCTGAATGATGAAGGCTCGGCTCGGTGAGAATCATCTATAAATGATGAGCAGGGGAGGCAGTGCACCACACCACTCTTTTCTTTCAGTAAGGTAATACCGAAGGATCTTATCTTCCCAATCCAATGCGACGGATCTGACTGTTGAGATGACATGTGTGCAGCTCCTGGCAAGATATGATAAAGGAAGTGCCCGGACCCTCTTCGATAGGAAGGTGAACTTGATGAGCAGAATCACACTCAGTTTACAGATAAGATATGGGTGCACTAGCTCTCTTCCTTTAATTCCAGTTCCAGTCGCTTACTCGGGAGAAAGACGGATCCCCTTATCCGGGGTGAGAGAACTAAAGTGAGGCCGAAGTGAGTAGCAAGAAAGATAGGAGCGAGGGAGAAGAGGCTCAGCCCGACGGCAGCTATGGCCCAATAGATGGGGTTCAGCTAACCAATGAACTTAGATGTGAAGTCAACGAGCGACAACTGCCCCTTTCGCGAGGAGCTCCCGTTAGGGAGCGATATAGATTTAAGGAGGAGGAAAGTGAGGAGCGAACGCGCCTGTAGGGGGAAGACCCTTTAAGCAGGTGTGGGAATCGGGAAGAGACTCCAAGAGCAAGATTAGCCTTGGAGGCGGGATGAGTTCCTCACATCGCTTGAAGCATCCGCATCTTCTCGCACTGGGTATGGTTCCGTTCACACCATTCAAGTCACAGATGGCTTTGTCTTACGGGGAGTTCATGGAAGAACCGGTAGAGGGAGTGGATGTCGAAAGACGAAGAGTGAATGTTACATGACCGACGACCTAGAGGCTGTAGCAAGAGACTGTCCCAGGCAAGTTGATGAATAAAGGAAAGGGGTCGATAGCGAATTGCTAATGCGGGTGGGGTGCAGACGCCGAAGTCTAACCTTTCGGATGTGAGAGTGTCAAAGAGTGGGGCCTCCCTATGGCAATGGGCTGCTATAGCTGGAGCTGGAGTACGCTATACTCTGAGTGGCAGGGAAAGAAGAACGAGCGAGGTCTAAATAAAGCTCGACGCAGCGTGATGCCTTTGCCTAATTCTCCCTATTCGGATAAGAATCACTTTACGAGCCTGCTAGCGCAGAGAAAGATGCCAAAGATCTCTTCAACCTCTTTCGGGTGGCATATCGAACTCCTACCCCGGGATGTCATTGACCTTTGCCTGGGAGAGAGGAGCCAGCTTTCAATAAAGATAGAATATGGATTCCGGCGAGCCTCGTGTCGATCCGAATGAATCAGTCTTTCCACAGAGGTCAATCTAATCTGCTAGGCATGAAGATCTAACTCATTCTCGGTAGCCCCCTCCTACGCGATTCACTTTATTTCACTAACTTGATGTCCAGAGTTCGTAGAGTTCTCCTTAGCCCAGGGAGCCGCCCTGGTCGGGTCTTACCAGTAGGGATAGTAGGAGTTCCCCTAATACAGATAAGTAAGGCTATTACGGTGGGAAGGGAAAGTAATACACACAAGCACAAGTAAGGCTAGGATATTACTATTACGGTGGGAAGGGAAGGAAAGGTAGAGCGGAGAGAAGCCAGAAAGACCACTAAAGAATGAGACTCAGGGATGCTTGCTTAAGCTAAGGGCTCAAGTGAACCATCCTCCGATAGCAAAGGAAAGAATCTCTATAGCGCAGAACCCCTTTTTACTCTTCTCTCCCTGGCATGGAAAAGGTAGGAAGGAGGTCTCCTCTCGTAAATAGGGACCGAACCCACCCACTATGCACTAGGCCGGTGCGAAGGCTTGACTAAGAAGGGGACGACTTCAGAGAGCAGTCGCCTCATCTTGGCCAACAAAGAGGGGCAGGAGCATAAGTAGGTAGAATCCGTGATGCCCACTTCTGGACAGGACATAGGAATAGAGGGGAAGACTGGACGGGACATAGGAATTGATGAGCTGGAAATCGAGTTGAGGCGACCAAAGGGAGGGCAATGTCTCACAGGTCAGGAATGATTGGATCGGAGATCAAGTTCTCTCTTTCAATGCCTTGGCCAAAGGGACGATTTCTCCAAACAGAAGCATTGTATTGTCGAAGCTTGGTTCGGTTCTATGCGTTTGGGGGGGAAGGCAGAACGAGCAAGCCTGGAAAGCAAGCGTGCATTGTGAAGCAATTGCCTATTTCGCTATCCGTACCGTCCTATAGGGCAGTAGAGGCTGGGAAGAGAGTGGGAGACCGGGGGGAAAGGGAGTCAGAGAGCTACGCGCTATAATATAGAAAGAAGCAACTCAGATCGGGTCGGGAAGGAGGAGCTCCCGGCTTACTTAGTCGAATCAAGGAGCGAACGAAAGACCGGAAGAGAACGAAAGACACGAGCTAGCGAGCGCAACAGGCAAGTGCAACAGAGTGGAACGCGCCAGTGACCGGAATAATCTTCACCCTAATCCATGAGCAAGAGCACCTTAAAGGAATGGAGTAATGGAAGAACGAGTGCCACAGCTGATTAGTCGTCAAAAGAGAGTGGCGAACCCCCGGGAAAAAGAACTCCGATATCAGAACAAGGGCCTGAGAACATTGTGCCACCCAGTCGAGTGAGAGGGAGGGGACCGGACTGCGAACAGAGAGCCGGAAAGAGGGGTCAGACCCGACCAGTAGGGGGGTGGGTATAGGTGGGCTCAGAATACGACGTGGAGACGGTTAGGCCCTCCTAGAAAGAGAAGGACCCCGGACAAAGGACTCATGACCGACCGAGGAGAGAAAATAGAAATTCAAACGTGAACTCAAGTAAGGGATAAGGGAGAATCAGTTCCGGAGGAATAAATGGAAGGGTACTCGTACTATGAATGGAATTCTTTCCCAAAGCCATTCACTCTACCCCTTCTCGTTCATTCCCAGACTTGAGTGAAAGAAGAGAGCTTTCTCGGGACAACTATATTAGGCCCTTCGCCTTATAAGTTTAAGTTATCTTTCAGTAAGTTGCTGGGGGAACAACTATATTTGGCCGATAGAACTGACTTATGTATGAAGATAGTTCGACTGGTGCTTAAGATAGCTACTATATTAATTAGGGTTAGGGTAGACGTGGGAAAGATCAATAGATTCAGAGCTAAGCTCCGGGGCTGGCCTCATCCTGGTCCCCGTCTTTGTATCCTATGGGTTTTCATGGAGCTGGAGCAAACGAAGCATTAGAAGCAACAGAGGCTCCTATCCTCGCACCAGTTTCAATATCAGGTGTCAGTTCTAGGTTGAAGCCTGAAGTTAATGAAATTCGTGAAAAAGATCCGGTATGAGATGCCATGGAAACTTCGGATCTGACCGCGTCAACTTACTCTACTTATATTGAGTTCGCTCGTACCTCTATCCTCTCCTTATGAATCTATAGCTGTTGTAGGGCGAGTGATAACGACGCGTAGAATAGGATGGGCTCAGAAACACCCAGCTTAGCGGTGCGGCAAAGGAGCGAGTGAGACCGCTATGCTATCTTTTAGTGCTTTTTTGATCTTTATGTCCAAGAAATGGATGAGATTGGTGTCGAGACGGATGGGTTCAAGCTCACTGATCCGGGCAAGGAAGGCTTTCTAATACAGTGAGGCCTATCCAAGAAGGATTTGAAAGTGAAAGGAAAAACTTCTTGGAGGGTGCCTGTCTATTCAAGAAGAGAAAGAGCTACGCCTATCTGGTCCTCACCTCAGTCAGTCTATAGTTGTGAGGGAGCGAGTGAAATCCTTCTCTATCAGACAAGACAGCAGAGGCAGTCAAACCAACTCCTCTGTGCCAGGCGGAGCAGAAAGAGACGAGACAAGAAGCGGCGAAGGACGGGATCGTAGAGGCTTGACAATTCGGGGAGGTAGGGAGTGCAAAGCTAAGTAGATTCATGAAGGCCGAGCGTCAACTGGCTTCGTCCCAGGCAGTTCTAGATCTTTGATCCCCGGTTCAATTCCCTCTTCTAGTCTGGCTCGATCGGTGCGAGTTCTCGGAACAAGGGAGCGACTACTGAGAGATCTCCGTGAAAGAGAGGTGCGGGAATCCACCCTTCTCACTCAGCTCGGATCGACCAATCACTGGTGCTAAGAGGCAGAGGAAGAGTCTTTCACAGGATCGCGGACAGCTACGTTTCTTTGTTCGAGAACCGGAGACTCGTCCGGCCCAGCTCAGTTTCTTTGGCACGCGTCGCAGCGCAACCCATATTTAGTGACTATGAGATGTAAGGCGAAGAAAGAGGCGACTCCAGCAGGTCAGGTGGAGAGGGGTCTCGCGCTTCATTCACAGTTCGGCATGGATCGATCAGCTATGCGGGTACCGAGGAGCAAGTTCAACTAAGCGTAGTTTCTTCGTTCGTTCCTCAGTCCAGGGAAGATTCCTATTGAGAGAGCTCCGGCCGTGCAATCACAATTATCTGAGCTCGCTTCCCTTTCATCAGCTACAGTAGTAGAGACGAGAAGAGTGGTGTCGGGAGCTCGACCTGAACTCAAGTGACTCCGAGAAGTGTGTCTTGGTGGAACTCCGCTCGTGAAAGGCCTATGATAAGTCGCTTCCATAGGTCCTCAGTTTCTTGGTTAGGCCAATGACCACTCGTATATTATATAAATAAGCATTGATAGTAGGAGGTAGCAGAGCAGAGGTCTAGTCATGTCAGGCGAGGTGCGGAGCGACCACTTCCTATTGAATTTAATTATATAGTGCGGAGCTGGGTCAAGGAAAGAAAAGAGGATCTGATCTGCTACGCTGGGTCATTTGATTATAGAGTCGAACCATAGAAGCCCACCTTTAGTGAGTTCGAGTTCATGAAAACAGATTAGATTAGACAGACTAGATCCAGTGAATGAAATGATTTCGAGTTCATTCAATTCAACCTCAACCAGCGCTCCCGAACTTTCGAATGAAAACAATCGAAGCTTCAACTTGAGGTGCGAGGGAAAGAATCCGTTACCTGCCTTTCGAATCTACTCAGAATGGGAAATAATTAGTGGTCTTGGTGGGATAAGCTGCTATGGAAGCTCTCCCCGCGAAGCTACTTCTTTGCAAGCACTAGAAACCATTATTCCATTCATTTCTCTTGATTGAGCACCTTTCCTTTCTTTATTGCTTTGCTAGTAGGACGAAGATAATAGAATAGGCGCCACTCGCAGCCGAGACTTGAATTGAATGCCCATGCCGATGACTTTATATATACATATAGGTGTGGAGTAGCGCTCGCTCGTTCTAAGCTTATTTGCTTGCTTCGATTTCATTGCAGAGATATAGCAAAGCTTAACTCTGCTGCTCAATGAAGCCGCTTCTTTGTCTTCTCAGTTAAAGCAGTCTGAGTTCAATTTCTTTTCTCTTGTCAATCATCTTCCTCTTGTCAACCATTGACCATTGATAGGATGGGGTGGGGTAGTGGTAGTCAAAGGAGTGGGTAGTACTGGCTTCGTTACCCGGCAAAGATAGATCAGAGTCAGTCTGGCCCGGTGAGGAAAGACTCGTCGGTGACGGGGCTAAAGGTTCGAATACGAGGCTAAATTGCTAGCCAATAATGGAATTGGAATTGCGTACTCATTCAGAGAAGAGGGGAGCAGCGAGCCGACCATAGATAAAATAGGGAACTGCCCGACCGCTGATAGACAGTGCGAGCCGAGCCCACATTCGAGCCGACAATCATATAGCGAGTGAGCCTATATCTTGCTCCGAGCCCACCTATAATTATGGATCCTACCTTTCTTAAAATAGAAGATCAGAGCCTATCCCGAAAAGAGATTTAGGATGCGGAGCTGTTCAAAGATCAATGAATGGGGAAGCAAGGCGGGTCAGAGTTTATCTTGCTCCGTCTACTGAAGAGGGAATTTCTTTCAATACAATAGTTGAGTGAATCTTTCTCCGTCTACTGAAGAGGCATAGGTGCTTTAAAGAGTTTCAATCCATCTCGAGAGCTTCGGTGCTTGCGCGGCAGAGGAGGACACTTTTTCGTTCATTGAAAGAGTGGCGAAGAGAACCCGGCTAAGTAGGACCGAACCCAACTCGAATGAAAAGACACCGAACGGGCTTTGTTGAGCGGCAGAGGCAAATGCATAGGCCATAGGCTGAATCCAAGGCCGAGAGAGATCTTTGAGGAGAGGCAGAGAGCTCAACTCTAAAGAAAGTGATATTCCAGGCTCCCACTCCTAGCTTACTTTCATTATATAGAAGTTGCGGGCGGACCGACCAGCCTACCAATATAGATTGGATGTGAGCTTCTTCTTTGTTCTATTTATTCTCTGATTGACCAATCACGGATCCACCATGCACGGGAAAGATTCAACACCTTCTATAGGAATTATAAGTAGTAGTCTTTGAATCAAAGGAGCTCGTGAGACCGCTATCTTTGAATTTGATTATCGAAATGTCCAAGCCAAGTTCTTTCATTTAGTGTCGCCCTCTCCGATACTTTTCTGTGCCCTAACGACTGAGAAAGAAAGGGATCTCGCTTGAATGAGATAGATCCGGAGGTCGAGGCTTGCCTAAAATGAAATAGGGAGCTATGCAGCTATGTGCGACCAAGAAAGAGAAGAGAAGAAGGGGATCACAGGAGGAAGGTTATAAGCCGGGATGAGTTCAAGCAAGGTGCGAACAGATGCGAGATATATTTATAGAACTACCATCCAATAGAGCAAGTACGAAGAAGGGCCATATTACATTACAGTTCACCTATAGAAAGTTGACCAAGCAATGTCTATAGATGGCTTAGGGAGACTATCTGAACTCAACTCGGAATAGCAGCGGTGACGGTGAGGCAGAGGACCTGGCTGAGAAAGAAGAGTCCCCTTGTCCCAAACTGCTGAGTCAAAGACAGATCGAGAGGCAGGCGACGAGGAGAGACGGAGAGGCGACCATAGGTGCTTGCGATACTGAAGTGAAGCGGCTGACGTCTGGCTCTACCGGGCTGAGTGAAAGTCTGCAATCAGGCTCTGTCCGGAGCGAGCCAATGAAGAGGAGCGGCAGCAGAGTCATTGCGCGAAATCTTTGCAATCCACAATGACCTTCTCAAGTGATATAGCTCCAAAGGAGAAGTGCACTATTGCTTGCTTCTGCCATGAAAAGTTCTCCAAGAGTTGAGTTAAGCAGAGCTTCGGGAAGCCGAAGTCGGTTTAGTCTAGCTCTGCAGTCGGTGACTCCGCTAAGTTGTGACGCCAAGGTACGGAAAAAGAAATGGTTTAGAGGCTAACTAGGGGGCAGGACTATGAGGAGGACGGATAGGCAGACAGCGGAGCCTGGGAATAGCTATGCGACCCGGGGCACCAAGATCAATCGGACAAGTGGAGCGACCCGGGGTTGATTCATCAGAGAAGCCTTGTTCGATAACCTTTTATAGCCTCACGCATGCCTCGCATCGGGAAGAGCACGCCACGCAAAGCAAAGGGAATCGCACGCCTAGCTCGGGCCACCAATCACACTCAGATGATGCTCTCTTCAGGGCTGAAGCCAATGACCTTTCACTGCTAGTCAAGCCTGGACTGAGAAGCGCGTCGTTATCACTCTTCCTTTTCTTTCTCTCTTCTCTATCGAATAGTCACTACTGAGATCTGCTGAGACAGCACTGGCTGAGACACTACGGATTGCATGGCCTGATCTGCAGTCAGAGAGCTTGGGGCACAAAGCATAGAGGAGGATAAGCGAGCTATTCGGAAGGCCAAGTGGATTCTCGATTATGGACGGTGTGCTGTGAGTCGATTCATGAGACGGTCTTCGGGCTCAGTATGGGACTTGCTGGCGAATGAGCAGTATCTGAACTGAAGGCAATGAGTTTATTAGTGAGTAGAGAGCGTAGTGTGGGATCTTTCTCTAAGTAAGGAGAATGAATGTTTAGTCAGATCCAGTTCTTGCAAGAGCTCGCATCTTTCAGTTCGAAGTTCAGTTTATTGTCGTCAGATCGACTTGACGAGCGTGGGAGTCCATTTCCTGCTCCTGGCTCTTGAACATGAGCGAGGACCGGAGCGACGCCGTCCTCTCTCCTCTTGCTCGGAAGGAGCGAAGTTCCCGGAAGAGAGTGAAAGGAAAAGGATAAACTTCAATCCGACAGCGACGTGGGCACTATAATTTAATGCTCACGATGGCTTTGGAGAACTGACTTTGGAGAACTGACCTAAGCCCACCCTATCATTACTCGTATATAAGCTACTGTAGTGGCTTGCTAGAAGTGGATGCTCGCTCGTTTATAGTTCATTGGCTTCGTCAGTTGCTTCTCTGATCTATTTCTTTTCAATAGGGTAGGGTTAGTGATCTCGGCTCTGGATGGGATGTTGAGGGTGCGGTGCCTATCCTGCTCTGGTGGACTAGTGGACAAGGCCGTTCAGGCTAAGCAATGTGTGCAAGCATCTGGAAGCGTGGGCTGTGATCCCTGGCTATAGCTTTTTCATATCTCAATCTACGGTTCTTTTCCTAAGTCGAATAGGTGCTTGACGAGACTGATCGCCCTATCATTCAACTCTGATTGATCCGAGACCCGGGGAGCAGTTGCTCATAGAGAGAGGAGCTAGAGCGGCATGCTTGCTATCGTTCCGGTGCTATCGTAGAGCAGTGAATATGAGGTCTCGAAGCCAGGGCCTGTGCCTATAACCTTCCGAGGTGCCCGCCTAATCATCTTCTCTTCCCTAATCATCTTCAGTGAGCCAGCCGTTCATCAGTCCAGTGAGAGAAAGCAACTGCGAAAGACAAGTTCCCAGGTGCGGAGTAGACTCATTGCTTTGGGGAAAGAAAAGATGATAGAAAGGTGCGGAGCGGAAGCATGGCTGATCTACCGCTGGCAAGTAGGTCCGTAGTTCTATACCGAACCAGAGGAGCGATGACACGGAGGGGGACAAGAGAGACGTGGGCCAAGGAGACCAGAGAAGAAGACAACTGAGGAAGAGGTACGAGGGTGAAGAAGCTATAGAATCTGTAGTGCCATAAGAGCGGAAGGAATGGAATAGCTGAGTAATGGGATAATTCCCTACCTGACTAATAGGGGAATTCCCTACCTGACTAAGAGGAGAAAGGAGACGATAGAAGTCTCTGAACAGGGGCGAAGAAAGGAGCGTCGGAAGAGTGATGCAGAAGGATTGATTCTATGCTTTTCTGGTACAGTTCGAGTAGTAGCGAGTGCGAGCTCAAGCTTTAGGATATTTCAAATTATATTGTTACTAATTGAGTTATAAGCAAATAAATAGTTGCTTATAACGAAAGATTGAATTCAAGATCCGAGGAGTCTTCATTGAAGATTCATATTCTCAGTGCCGAGAAAGTGACACCTAGAACAGGAAGAGCAGCAGCAGTTTAAACCCTTTTCTTTTAGAAAGGGTCTACGTCGGTTTAGAAGCAAAGGAAGATTAACTCCTGGATTACTAAAAATGGGCTTTGTAGATTCATAAGATCAGAGAAAGGTGCGTAGCGACGACTCGGTGGGAGCTGAGCGACCTCGAGGTCAGGTGAGTCTCCGTTCCTGGACGGCATCGGCAGAATCAAACTCGCCAAATGAAGCTACGCGAAGTCGTGTGCAACAAACAAAGAAACTATTCGAAGCGCAACGCTAAAGAAGAAAGAACAAGTCAGTCTCAGGAGAATCAAACCCTGAGAAGAGGAGTCCTGAGAAGGGTGAGCTTAGAAGTTCATGCATAGGGAGCCCATCTCGTCTGAGTACTAGTAGAGCCCTACGGTTCAGAGATAGGAGGAGCCGTGCTAGTCAACAAAGGGGGAAGGAGCGGTTCACGGAGGGCATGGGTCAGAGCTGGTTTCTCGGAGGGCACATGGGTCAGAGGCCTTGCCTTATATAGCGTGAGTAGTCAAGTCACCGACGGAGTTGAGTAGTGGAAGCGTGGGCTAGGAGTCACTAGCGATCGAATGTGGTCTCGCGAGGACGAGGCGGGAAAGGAAAGACTTATACTGATATTCAATCCCGGGGGGTGAGACTTTCTATAGATAGAAGAGAGGATTGGATCAGTGAATGGAGCAGCGGGCCGAGTACAGGTCGCCATTCGTCCGATCGAAGCTGGGAATAAGAATAGACGAGGAAAGGCAGTGACGCGGTGAGGCTCCTCGTGCGAATGAATCTCTCTCGGCTCTAGTCGGGGAAGTGAGCTCTTTCTAGTCTAGTCGTAGTTAGTCGGGGAAGTAGAACTAGTCCTCCCTCTAGTGGGGCCTCGGACGAATGAATCTCTCTCGGCTCATCCTCCTTATAGTTGGGGAAGTGAACTAGTCTTCCTTCTAGCTAGTCGGGGAAGTGTGAACCAAAGTCTTTCTAGTCGGGGAAGTGAACTAGACTGCTACGTGGGCTTCATGAATAAGAGCACTCAATTCATGGTTGCGGGCGGAATCATTCAATTCATGGTGGCTTTCAGGAAGAGAGCTTCTTTCTCTCTCAGATCAGATAAGTGAGATTCTTTCATTATCCGTTGTCCTTGTCAAGTGCTTAAGTCGTAGCTCTTTTCAACTAATCAGTGAAAAGGAAACTATGGCTAGTCGAGGAACGTACAGACAAGTAGAGCTAAGCTACACGCGGCCTAAAAAGGCTTCTCACTTCTCGCTAAAGAATGGAAGCTCCACAAATGGGTAATCAACAATCACTTCCCATTCAACAATCACTTCCCCAAGACAAGAATATGGAAGCTGAAGTTGTAGTAGCGCTTGCTTGCGTAGTTCTTTCTGCCGCTCCTAATGGTCGGCTCGCTCGTGGGCCTAGGTGCCGCACTGCGCTACCGCTTCGTTTGGCCGTTCGACTTGTCGGATGCACGAGCTGTCTCTTTCTCTTCTCAGTGGAAGCTGTCTGTTTAGGACTGACGCGTATGAAGCTTCGCAGCACTTGTTTCTGAAACTGATCTTTTCTTTTCAATCAGTCGTCTATTCAAATCTTTTTCAACAAAAGGATTAGTGAGGATGAGTCCGTCACGGCGTAGGACGACCGGTCGTTCCATTCATTATCATTTGAATTGTTAAGTTATTGTCTCTTCTCTTTTTCAATTGGATTAGTGATGAGAGTAGAGTGTGGAATGATACATGATCGACTTCAAGGGCCGCGAGACTTCTTCTTCTTCGAAAGACGAATGAAGACGGGATCAAAGGGTAGGTAGGATTCTGCTGTCCGAGTGCTGTCCGAGGTTCTTTATGAGATGAGAACCTATACATACCTCTATTGATAACCTTGCGAGTGGACGGACAGAAGATTCTTTCTTTCTCTTAACTCCCCGTCAAATTAAAGAGTCTGCCCGTTCTTCATTCACTCGCTGCCGATCCGATCTTCTTTAAAGAACTCCCCAGCGTTCCTTTCAGTCGTCGTCGTACGTTGGTGAGCAGGAGGCTTCGCCGTGGCCCGTCCTTTCGACAGGATCCGATCCGTCCGACCGAAGCTCAGATGAGAGGAGTAGAGCTCAGATGATAAGAGTAGACCTCAAACTCTATGCCTCGGGATCTATCTATGCCTCTCGGGAGACCGATCTATCTATGCCTCGCTCGCCAGGGAATGATGATTCTTGTGTAGCGCCGCAGTGGCCCTTTCCTTTTTGAGTAGGGCACCTTGTGTTGAGGTTAGAATCCCTTGCAGTTCGAGACATGAGCTTGGATGCCTCATCACTAGCCGGCACCCCTCAAGAGTCCCAATCGGTATGGGCGTCCACTATGGCACCAGAGAATAGAATCGGGGTATGGGCTTCTGGTCTTGGCTAGGATGAATGATAGTTGAATTATTTAATGAGGGACGACTATTAAGGAGGGCTCGACCTAAGGGAAAGAGTGAATGGCATTCGAAACTACGACAGATCTACCCTTATCAGTCGAGCTACTCTTCTCTTAAAAACTCAAGTGAAAGAAGCCCTCTTTAAACTGCTTGCTCTTGGAATGAGTCCCGAACTATTATAGTGAGAGGGCCGAGGGTAGGGAGAGATTCTTTCGTAGTTTTGAATCAAAGGAGTATAAATTGCCCCAAAGGCCATTTACGACTATCCTCAGCCATTCACTTGACGTATATAAGTTGCTGGGATCGCTTATCTTATATAGTTAGGGGCGAGTGAGAACGACGAACGATAAAGTATTCGACGTCTCGACCCCCACGGGCAGATCTTTCTACGTTTTGAATGGCGCCATTCACGCAATACTGGTTTCTGGTTAGAGGTTTAGAACTGAAAGAAAGGATCCCTGTTCCGTCTAATCCGGGGTAGGAGTTGGATCGCCATCCCCCACACCTCTTATTGTGCTAAGGGCCCATTCCTGATCCTTTTTTGATAGGGTCAGCCTTTCTCTCCGGCAGTGGTCCAACCTTAGTATATGATATGATAAATGCAACTAGTGGTCCCTCATTTGATCTTGGTGTGGAACCCCCTGATTGATGGGGAATAGTCTTTGTGCGCTTTCGATGTAGACAATTTCGTAAAGTAGTGTAAGCATTCGAAGTAGGGAATGCGCAGGTCTAAGACCATCGGCCTATCGGTTAGTAAGTCGTTTTCCCTGCTTTCGATTAGCATTCCATTAGCTGTCTAAGCTGTCCATGCTCACTATTAGCTCTCGAGACTCTCTAGGTCTTAGGTTTAGGTCCAAGCTTTCCATTCGGAAAAAGCCTTCGAAGTCTTGCTCCCATTCTTGTAAGTAAGATCGCGCAAAGGATTCATCCCCAGTTTAGCAGTCCAATCTCAGTGTTGGAAGTGGTCTAGTCTCATTGCCGAGTGTATCCTGGTCAATTCCTTTAATCCGGAAAATCCCTATCCTGCCCGTTTCATAATCCATCTAGCGCTTTCCTCCTTCTATCATCAAAAGTGTTAAAAAGCGAATGAATGGGAATTCGCTTGTGTCCGCGCATTCGTGATCGTGTAAGTAAGGTAAGCGGCCTTGCAGAACTCGATTCCTCTCTCTCCTTAGATTTGAAAAAAAAAAGCCTCTGCTTCATCCTTACTCACCATCTTCGACTACAGGTCGGGCAAGGATTCTGGTTGAAGGAGATCTATCCTATTCCCTACTATATTCTACCTGAGAACTATACTACAACAGTTCTAGTTCCTGGTAGGTTGAATTTTTCCCCTCCCTTCTTCCGTCCGAACCTACTTATCCTTACCTGCTAGGCATATGATCTTGGAACATGTGTCTCCTTGGCCTGCTGCGCCATCAGAGCTCCCATGTCGTCAGAAATCCAATCTGTGGTCGCTTGCAACCGAAGAGGAGGATCTCCTCTCTCGTAGCACCAAGAAGTGTAAACACCGGGAGATTTGGTTGGCTGTCATGATATGTCCCAGGTTATAGACAAAGAACCTATGGAAGGGATCACTAATGCCCCCCAATCCCAACTGTTTGGAGTGACATATCCTTTGTTTCATAACCTGCAGTTTGGTAAGGAGAAAGCTCCGATCTATGTAGGCTCGGATGATGAAGAAGATGAAGGAGGTATGGAGGGAGGAGGCCAAGTCTGACGGAAGCGTCTGCGGACTCAGAGAAGAAAGGTCCATGGCCTAGGGTCACTCTCACCAAAGAGGAGTGCAGAAGTTTATGGAAGCCCTGGTGTAGAGCCCTTATCAAGGACACATGCCAGACCTTGCGTAACTGGATCAAGCCCATACCGGCACCGACATCAGGATTTCTATTTTCTGGAGCAACCTTTTTTTTTATCAGAGGCAAATAAATTACAAAAGTGTTTTTCTAGTTGATCCTTGAGCATCAGCTAATAAACTAGGATTAACGCCCTTTGGAGGATTATAGAAAACATGTAGTCCTGCATGGAGGGTAGAAGCGTTGGTTGCCATCCAATCGGCACACCTGTTGGCCTCACGATACACGTGAGTAATTGAACATGACCAATTACGGTGTAAAAGTTCACGAATAGCACTGATGAGATCGGCATATGGCTCAGAATTGGATAAAACACCGGTAATCTTCTGCACTGCAATCATAGAATCTGTCTCAAGCTGCACATGCAAATACTTTTCCTTCCAACACAATTGTAAGCCATGGTATATAGCCCAGAGTTCAGCCACAAGCGGAGGGGAGAAACCAAACTTGTAGGAGAAGCCACACAACCAGGTTCCACTTCCAGAACCCTCCCCCTTGAGCGATTGCCTCAGTTCGGATTGTTCTTATTCTCTTTCGATTTTTAAATTACTATAAGGAACCAACGATTCTCTCTTCTTAAACAACTTCCGTACACAGATATCACTGAACCCTCGCCTAATCTTTTTCAATAAAGAAGCCATCTTTCGTCGAGTGCGCGTTGGCTAAGAGCCCTTTCCTTCTTTCCGGGATTGAAGTGCCTGCACACAGCTCCCTTAAAGAAAGCGATGAGCTTTTTTATGGTTGCCTTTCTTCCTTCTCTCCTCTGACTAGTCCCTCGTTTTGTGTTGCTGAGACATGCGCCTAAGAAAACCTAGCTTGTGTAGCCTATGCGAAAGATTGTTCGGGAGACATGGTAAACTTACTCAGTACCCGGAACAAGAGTCCAAAAGGGGAAGACAGCCATCCTTTGAAGAAAGCGTAAAAGGCCCGGGAAGGGGAAAAAGGCCCTTAGTCCAGGCACAAAAAGTTGGATCCCTCCAATTCTGGCTTACAGAATAAAACGCCTGCCAGTTCCAGGCTTTCTGCGTTCAGTTGACCCCTGCACGAAAGGAAAGTTGTCTGTATCAGATAGAGGTCTCTCGAGCCTCTTTGGTGAATGATTTGCCTTAGCCCTGCTGGGAGAGCGAGGCTCACTTCCTCACTCTGAAACCCGGTCAATTCCCTTTCCAAGACGACGTCTGGTCAGTGAGGCTAAGAAGGGCACGTAGGCGGTGAACTTGACTCCCTTCTCGCTTCGCGAGAGGTAAATAGAGTTTTTTGATTCTATTTACTTAAGTTTAAGTTAAAAACCTGGGAGACCAGAGAGAGTTAGAGGAGGCAGAACAATTTTGGGGTGCTAAGATAAATTTCCTCCCAAATGTGATCATTAATCAGAGCCGGATGAGGAAATGACTGAATGGTAGGGGCATTTATAACTGAGAACCTCTCCCTTCGGTCGAGAACGTCTAAGAGAGAATGAAAGATGTTGAAATAGAGGGTTCCGGCTCGAAAGCTTAGCCTTTATGCCGCATTGTCGGAAGTCCCAAAGCGGGAAGAGAATCTGTCAATCGAGCAAAGAAGGACTATTCTTCCATGCGAAACTCAATTTCTTCAACTTGGGCAATCGCAGCCGCTCGGAATGCTCCATGCCCCACACGAAGTTGTCCACGTCCTTCGCTGAGCGGGTTCCCTCAAAAAAACACTTTGGCTTGGGTACCTCGACCCTTGGCTCCCAAACCCTCTCGCTTCTCTTGTTTTTTGTATCCCCTCCCCGCTTTGACGGAATTAACTTATTTTATTCCATAACCTTTCAGTCGAGATCTTAGAGAACCTCTTCGCTTACGCTCGAGATCTTTTCTTTCTTCACCTCTCCCTAGCGGTCGAGATCTGTTAGAACCTCTTCGCTTTCGCTCGAGATCTTTCTTCACCTCTCCCTAGCGGTCGAGATCTGTTAGAACCACAGGGTAGGGGGGCTTGGCTACTCGAAGAGAGAAAGAAGGCGCTAGATTCGATCAGAGGCCGTGAGGCTTTCCCAGGCGAGTGAGGAAGGGGCTACGAGAAGGCTTAGTCTGAGCTGAGTCTATGGCTGATTGCTCAGCAGAATGTGATGAAAGGAGAAGGAAGGTGTGCGCGAAGAAAACGAGGGCCATTCCATATCCTTAGGTGCCAGTGTTATTGAACTAAATGTATCTTTTGATACCTTCTTCGCTAACGGAATTATCCTTCAAAGGGTAAATACCGATAGGTAGAATCGTATCAACAGGTCACCTTTGGATGATCTTCTCATAATTTGAACTCAAAACTGAAACAATAGTCAATATTTGCTGCTATTCTTTCCATTTGTGCATTAACTTCAAGGCATCTTGTCTCATCGGGAGCTGCTGTCGGTAATATCTAATTTATTTAGTTTCCCGGGGGCTAAGAGAGAATGAAAGATGTTGAAGATTGAATCTGAACGATTAAGTTCCTTTCCTCAGAGGCAAGGCGCGACCCCTATGGGCGCTAATAGAAGTGATTGAGGAAAGGGAAATTTGTGCCCTCACTCTCTTTCTGACACTAGGATGTTTTGTTCTACCCAAAGGGAACTGCTTTCTCGGGTAGAACCTACGGGGAGTAACGCCATCTCCCGGATGATTTCTTCACTTTTTGACAGTTGGTTGAGGAGAATCGGCTGCATTCCCAGTCTTGGAAAAGATGGATTGTACTCTGCTGGTTTTGAGCAAAATAGTAGCCGATAGGCAGCTTGACTGGGAACGATCTTAAGAGGATCATTGCTTACTCGTTTTTCAATTCTATTACCAAGTAGATGGCTGCTGGTCTCCTTGGTAATAGATCGGATATTAGCCTTGAGTAGATGCCATGACTCATATATGGCTTGAAAAGGAACCCGGTAAACGGCGGCAGTAACTCTAACTGTCCTAAGGTAGCGAAATTCCTTGTCGCATCGTTCAGATTCAATCTTCAACAGATGAAATTCTCTCTTTGCCGTAGGTGACCGGCTTCGCTCAGCCTTAGTAGATGGGATGAGAAGTAGCTCGGCGTAATCGAATCGGTGGATTGCGCTCTTCCGCAGAGGAAGGCTTGCTAGTAAATGCTATACAACAGACTGGCTCGACCAACGTAAGATTGTACAGTTCGAGAGAGGAGGCGACATGTCACCGAGGAGGGACAGAAAGAACAGAAGCTGAGAGATTCACCTGCACCTGCAGGGACGCGCGTAGGTCTAAGGCCTTGGCAATAGTACGATCCCCGCGAAGCTCCACCTTCAAAGGGGAGCTATGTAGACAGATTTTTTGGTCTTTACTTTCGGAGTAGGTGATAATGAGGAAGAGCAAGAAGATTTTAGCCAAAAGAGTGTGGTGTGGGTAGCCCGCCCCAATCAAGCGTAGCGATCACTGAACGATTGATTCCTATTATATATAAATTATATAGAGGGTGGGAAGAATGAAGCCAATTGCTCTCACTTTTTTTTTGTTCCCGTTCCAGTTCTAGGTCAGCTTATGGAGAAGGAAAAAAGAAGCAAAGGGTCTCTTGGGTCGAAGGAGTACGAGGGCAAAAAGTCTGGAAAGTAGGCAAGGTTTTTTTAAAAAACAAGAACCGGTCCCCCAAAAGAGGCAAAGTGACTATCAACAAAGTGAAATAAACCCCGATACAAGTGAGAAAGCAAGACCTGCGCAAGAGCTACCTTCACCCCTGAAGCTAACATCAAAGATAGGTCCAGATAATCTGATGACATTTCCTGGGTAAGGAAGCGATTAATCCAGAAAAGCAGGATGGGAAACCGTAGGCTCACCTCTACTGGACCGGATAGCTTGAAAGCACGTAAAAGGAAGGCTGGAAATTCTTCCCTTGTTGTTCGGTGAAGTTGTGGTACAATCCGAAGCGTGTGATCCACTCATCGGTCCATGAAAGGAGACATTTTAAGCAATAGCAGATCGTGCACTTGCTGACGAGCCTGATTCTATATTGATTTCTATCTTCTGTCTGGCTACATTCGGGGAAGATGCGACGAACCTATACACGGGCGCGTGCCATCAGCCCATGCCACGCTCCCTGCCCTCGGGCGGCAAGTCCAAACAAACAAACAAAAAAAAAATAAGATAGCATCAGATGTTCAGATTCCACAACTGACGCTCCCCATTCCGAGGGATCGATATTTCGCAACGGGGGGGAGCTATCCCGTCGCCCATTTTACGGAGGAGCGCGTAAGTTTTTGCATAACGATCGAAGCGGGCCCCCTCCGACTCCCCAGGCGCCTCGACATTGATTACTCGGAGCGGAAACTCGCGTGCTCTTCTGCAGCGACGTAAACTTTTATTTCAAGAGGCCACACCCCGTAATCAGTTTGATCAGCGGAAGACATTCTTTGCACGTAAATTCCGCTGTCGACTTGCTCCGTACGAGGCTAGGAATGAACTTGGTGTCGGTTGCGGCATCTAAACCGTATGTCCGCCCTGCCCTCTCCACCTTGTCGAAAAAAATGCTGCTTTTGATTTTCGTTCTTCCAAAATGGTCTTTTTCTTCAGCGAACGGCTCCTCGGGAGAATCTTGGCGGCCTCTGAAGATTTTCTTCCTTAAAGGAATGCGAGTATGTTCCCCCGGGACGCGCTTCTTTCTTTAAGGAGATCATTGCAAAATCCAATAAAGAAATCTGGGCGTCCTCACCCATCTCCCAGCTTTGCCATTCACGTCCGAGGAGCGTCATTAAATCAAAGACCAGATTTGGACCGTTCTCGATATTCGCTATATCTGCATGGAGCTCGTAGACCTTGCCCTCCTCCGTTAGCAGGATTAAGGGACGTAGGATTAAAAAACATAGGGCTGCCTGTTCGGTAAACTTACCGACGTCTTCTGACCAATCGAGGCCGGATTGAAAATCCTAAGGCACACGTTTGTATTTCTTTCTCAAGCGCCTGGATCGGGTCCTCCGCTTCCAGGTCTGGAATTGGAAAAAGGACGCAACTCTGCCTGCCTATTATACGACATTCTCACTTCGGGCACTTAACATATATTGAAAAATGTTTTTTCGTTTCTTTCAGAACCTCGTGTATACTCGAAGTGCAGGCGTATATGGATACGGTGTCTTATCTCGGGCAGCGGTTACTCGATTTGTTCACAATCGGCCGCATCGCAATCGAATGATCGATCTATGAGGAAGGCGATCAGTCAAAGCGGCAGGAACAACTGAATAAATACCAACTAGCAGGGTCCTCCCAAAAGCAGAGCTTAGGGCTTGGCGATAATGTCAAATGAATGAAAAACGGTTTACTAAACAAGCGAGAAAAGCCCCGCCCCTTAGCGCGTAGTGGGGTCGCCGGTCTATGAAAAAAGTCTTCGGTTTTAATCATAGGTGGTGGTAAATTATCCAAACTCGATTTTTTGTAGATCGTGAGCGGGTCTGTTTGGAGGCTCTTAAAGCGCCTCCCCTCTATTCCTTACGTGAACGGACGCTTTTTCAATCATCTGCTGTGTTCTTACCTAAGGTTGTTACTCGAATGCCTAACCTACTCGCTAACTCGAGTCCCAAAACAAAGGAAATTTTTTTTTTTTTTCAAAGTGAAATTAAACGACCAGGTACAGTTTGATACGTGTCTGATTCCCGGCCCTGGAGGTATGGTTTTCAGATTGGTGGAGGATTGGACCAAGGCAGGGCTGTTGAAGCAATTCTGGATGTTGGTAGCGGGCAAGCAAGGGGTTTGGGCAAACTGGATGAGACAGCGGTACTTGCGAAGGAAAGATATATGGGAAGTCAAGCTCCAAAATGAAAGCTCTTGGGTTTGTAAAGATATCCTTTCAGTGCGGAATGAGGCTAAAAGTGCAATCAGATCTTTAGTAGGCACTGGCTGTGATGTTGATTTGTGGCATTTTCCTTGGTTGCCACAAGGACCAATTCTGGACAGGTATGACTTCTTGTTCTTGAAGCTTCAGGTCTGCCCGAAAGCTCTTCGCATCAGGTGCTTGTTGCGGGTGATACCAGGAATCTTCCTCCCAAGACTTGGATCGGTTATGGGCAGAAATCAGAGCCCTATCTCTCTTAAAGCCTCTCTTCTATTCCGGTGGAGGACAGACCTATCTGGACGCTTGAAGCAAGCGGGGATTTCAGCTTTAGATCCGCTTCGCTTGGAGAGCGTTCTCATAGACAAGTTTCGAAGGGGCAAGGGCTTTAGCTTCTTCAATTCATCTTTTATGATATCAAGTACCGTCTTTTCATGACTAAGGTTGAGGTGGAAAATACGGAAAGAGAGGCAGAAGAGAAGACCCTTGCTTGATCCGGGAAGTAAGGAGAAGCAGAATCATTCCCCGCTGACTAAAAGGCAAGCCTAGAGCTTGAATTGAAACTAGCTTTGAAACAGGTAGGGTTCCAAACCTTCCCCTTAGCTCTATAAAGACCTTTCCTTATCAAGAGATGCTAAAGCTATTTATAGTTGGTATTTCTAAGTAGGAAGGAAGGCTTTGGGCAAAGAGCAACTCGAAAGTACTTGACTTCAGGCTCAGTACTGAAAGACGTGACTTCAGGAGGTCTGGTCAAAGGACGAGAAGACTCGCAAGGTTCTGAAAGAAATATCGGCCCTAGAAGGATGCAGGATCACTTCCTTCCTTGCTGGGGCGGAGTTGAAAGATTTTTCGGTGGACTTGTTCACCTGTGTCAGTTTGGGGTACGGTCAGTTCACCAGCCAATAAAAGAGTTTCGTTTCAATCGGACTTTTACCTTTAGCTTGAAATTCAGTTCACCATACGTGCTTTCCTTCTCTTTCATGGTTTATCACAGGTTGGCAAGTAGTAGGCGCCTAAAGAAAGGTATCCCAATGATCTTATCTTGACTGAGAAGAAAGATTTTCTTTGACGGCGGAACAGGAATATTCTATCGGCATGAATACGAAATGAATTGGATTTACTTAACTTGCTTCCAAAGCTCTCCAAATAAAATACGCGGATTCTCGGCTTCTTCTTCAGATCGCTAGGCCCTTTTGCTTATCTGCCCCATCTCTTTTGATCGGCCAGGCCTCCATCAATGGCAGGCTAAGACGGAGTAGCAAGAATAGCTTTTGTGAATAAGACAGCCGCAGGTGTGATTGAACCCTTTTAAAGACATTAGGGGATGAGGTTTCTATAGGATAGGTGGAGCTCCATCTGTTGGTTGCGGCGGGGGGCTAGAAAGATATTCGTTCCAAGCCAAAAGTAATGACCAAGGCGGTAATTCCGCACCCCAGCGCGGTTGATTCCACTAAAAAGAGCGATCTCCAGACGATTCGATAGATAGTCTTCTCAATCTACCCGCTGTAATAATTTCGTTGAGATTTCTTTTTTTTTCAAAGTCTCGCAGACACTTATCAAACAATAACAATATAGGATGCTGGAAGTTGGAAGTCCCGTTCTAGTCTTATAAGTATGTTACACTCTTGAATCAAGAGGTCTTGCGATTCAAAGAACGTGGGTGAACTACCCAAGAATGTTCCCGGGTCGGGCAACGAGCACGAGCAGCGATAAAATCCGTCCGTCCTAAAGGCGGCTCTAGAAGGAGGGCTGATAGAGACTGCCGAACACAAAGTCTCCCAATTTATGCATTCTCCTTCTACTACCTCTCACTGGCAAGCTGTCAAACTCTTCGCTATCTCAAAGAAGGGGAATTTTCCGCTTCGAAGACTGTTAGGCATGGACTGCTAGCGGACTGGAAAGAAGGACTTGTTTCATCCTCCTTAGAGTGAAAAGTACCTCAACGAATAGAAAAAAAAAAGTAAAGACAAGAAGAAAGTCTAGCCGGAATAAACTATTTTACTTTACCTTTACCTACGCAATAAACTACATGAAAGCAAGCAGAGGAAGCGGAGCGGAGAGGTACTTTTTAGAATGGAGGGCAGGGACCCCTAATCGAAAGCAAAGAAGAAAGGGAATGGGGATAGACTGATTAACCTACCTTTGGGGAGCTGCTCATCCTTAGATTGCTACCAACTAGACTAACAGATAGAATGTGTAGAAGATTGGGCTCTGCTGAGACGCTTCTCGCCAAGGAAATACGCCTAATTCTGCAAACCTTGCAGGTAAATCTATTACCTCTCACTCTTGGAGAATTGATAGTGGTTGCCACTGCGAATCGTAAAAGGGTTCCACCCAGCATTGCTTTCTCAATCAAAATGGAAACTGGAAAGAGATGAATGAACGATTTCTTCTATTTATGATAAAACATTGTTAGAAAGTGCTTTAATTGATCCGAAGCGAAGAGAGGGAATAGCGTGTTTAAAAACTCAACCCGGGATTGCCAATAGCGGGAATGACTACGATAGCAGTTAGCCTTCTAACTTTAAGACCGTCAATAGGATAAGATAAAAGAAAGACTATCTCCTCCCCCCGTCTAGAGAGCTATCCGGCACGTTCTAAGCGCAAGGAAGTCCTACTCTACTCTTACTTGCGGAGGGTGAGAAAGCCTCATTTCCTTCTATTGCTCTTGGGTAATATGAAGAAGAAGTCGACATGTCTCGAATGGCTTTGCTGGATTTCCCACCACTTTGTGCCCGGGTCACAATGAATGGAACTTTTATAATGCATGCACAATTGGACAAGCTGCTTACCGTGGCCACCTACCGCCTTCCCTTAAGGCCGTCGTCATGCTATAACTCTCAAACGGTTGGCAAGGATGGATGTAATTCAGGAAGCGCTTGTAACGTGAGTTAAGCGGATTATTAGGGTAAGACACAATTGCCGGGGTGAACTAGCGAAAAAAGGCCCTCTAAATCGGCCTTGAAGAAAGGAACCTCACGTCAAATGGGTTTGGAAAAAAACCTGCGGTCGTTGGCTAGCACTACATTCCATAAATGGCTTTGTTTTATCATTTGTCGAGGCAGCAGGCAATGGGGAAGGCTAGCTATATGCTTTACACATGCAATTCGAACGAAGTGATCTTGGACCACTCTTTGAGATTCCGTAAGTAACAAAGTGAGTGCTTTCTAAGGGAAAAATAAAATGAAATACGAACAACCGCGCTGGTCGTAATAGATCGACTTGAATGCTGGAGCAAGAAGACGCATTCAAGTTCCATTTCAGGGAAGGACGACGTACCATGAATAATCAACTCATTCTTTTTGATACTATTAAGACATTATCTGAGGGCCCAACAACAAGATATTTTTGTAACAGATAATTTAGTAAATCCGTTACTTCCGAATGTAGATAACGCGACAAACCCCGTGGTTCCAAATGTTGAGAACCCGGAGCCGGTCACTTTATATCATTTTGCTTCTAGAAAACTACGAGCTACAATTTGCAATTGTTTTCGAACCCTTATGATGGAACATAACTTTCCATTACCCCAGAATTGGACCTATGAGCACTTAACAAATGAAATTATTGGCCAACCTGGGGACTTAGGGCACTTAGTTGATATTCTACGGGATCTAACAACTTATGGTTTTGCCAGTCAGCCCTTCCATCAGTTGTTGGATTTTGTGCACACGTTGTCTCTGCCCGCAGCAGTAGTATGAGAATCTTCCTTCCCTCTTTTTTCATTCTTTTTCAATAAAGAAGCCCCGCTCGGGGCCCCTCTCTGATAAGGTTCCGAAGGGAGAAAGAATCTAAATTTTATGACAAATCCGGTCCGATGGCTGTTCTCCACTAACCACAAGGATATAGGGACACTCCTAACAAGTCTCAAGATTCTTTCCGATGTGGTTATGGAGTCTTGTCAGTATTGTATCCTGATTTCATTATGGGTCAAGGGTATCGGTAGATAGGCACGAGTGTGCGTTGAAGTGGATATAGAGGTAATTGACCAAAGGTTCAAAGCCTTTCATTCTTGGAGTGAGACTTTTTTCCTCTGCTCTTTGTGGTAGATTAACTCCTATTAGATTAGGCTTCTGTATAAAAAAAGCTCGGTTCAGCTACTCTGTGAGTGAGAGTGGGGAATGTCTTTGTTGAAAATGGGTTTTGCCTCTTTCTTAGCAAGTGAACTCTTGACTAAGCCGATTAATCGATTGAGAAAGCGGCAGGCCAGTCTTCGGCCTATTGATTGGCACACTCGCGGTATAACAAAAGGAATTTGTCTCCACTAGCGGAAAAAACTTTTTTATTTTTTTTATAGATAAGCGCTTAGTATAGTAGTTCGACGAGCCCTATACCTTACCCTTTTCCCTATTCGAACCGAAAGAAAGCCTGTGCGTAAGACACGCTTTCTTCATGACACTGGGTAAGAGTCGTCTAAAAAAAGGGGTTGCAAGAAAACCGATGAATCGATCCATAAAGAGGAGACTGCTATGTCTCTTACCTCTCGTGCACCATTTTATAAAAAGAGTGAATTCCAGTCCCAAAGGTGATTACTCGTTGTGATGTGAAAAAAAAAAAAGCTCTTTCCTCAATCCAGTCTCTTTATAGTTCCTTCAATCCAATCTCACGGATCAGGGATCGTCCAGTCCAGTCGGCCCCAGCGAAGCATTTGGTTACCTGTTCTCTTGCAAAAAACTCGGCTCTACACATTTACACGTGAGATTTTCCCAAAAGACTCTTCAGTTGCAGCTAAAGCAAGAGGTGCTAGATCAACAGGGCTATTTGAAATCGAAGCCGAAGACGGATAAAGAGTATACGTTGCCGTGTTTTTTGGCATAGCCTTATCGTACTTGGGAAGCTATTCGCCCTTTCTTTATGGCACGTTCATGGCCCAGTCCCCTTCCTTAGAGGGGAGCGTGTCTAGTCATTCTATGAGCGGGGCACCGATTACTCTACTTACACTACTGACCGAGTTTCTGTCTTCATCTACGCTATTTTGTCTGGCGCCGTGCTCGCTTCTTTTCTTCTTTTGCCATGAGCAAAGCCGGCCGGCTAGCCTATCGTTTATCAGGACCTTACCTTACGACGGACGAATCGTCGATTGGTTCGGGTCGATTCGCTTGGTTGGGGGGCGCTAATCCCACGGTGGCTAAGACCAAATAATAAATCGGGAGCAAGCGGAGATGCAAGGCCTTATACACGATGCAGAGATCGATCCCATACCTTTAAAGAATATATTAACGGAAATTATTAGTAAGACTAGGTTTGGAACCCTATACTTTGGTTTTTGATCGAAGAACCTGCTGACCTAGTGTATAATAGGACTGATCCAGGGCAATTCAAAAGCTAAGCCCCAGAATTCCAATAGTTCGTTTTGAGCACGCGAGGTCTTCCGTCGCAGCTTACTTACTTATTGTACCCGCACCAATCTCTCCTTTTTGGAAAGCTTACATAATCCGCATCTGTTTGTTGGAGGGGGGCCTCCGAACTTCCTGTCGGCAAACCTACGCGGGTCCCTGCTTTGGGCACTCGACCGCTAGGGAGAGGAGAGGGTACAATAAGGTAAAGGCTGTCAATTCAATAAAGCTTTGGGAGTCTAACTCCACTCCAAAAACTTCCGGGTAAACTAAATAAGGGCTTCTATACATGTTAGATAACCCACTTCAGGTATTATAATAATAGCTATCAACTCGAATACACTCCAAGAGGAATGGCATTCATGCATCGATGATTACGAAATTGAGTAAGTAAGAGAAGGGAGAAAGGACTGGGACTGGAATAGCTGGGTTTGGGGTTCAAACGAAGAGCAAGCAATAAAGCTAGGCGAAAGGGCTAAGACCCAATCCGGCTTTGCCTTTAGGGCGCTGCTAGCATTGAGTAAACTTCGACATTAATCCCTGCTCGGGTTCAGTGGCTTCAAGCTGGTGATAAAAAGACAAGTTCTTTCCATGCAAAGTGTGCTCACTCAGAGGCGATGGTTCTGCAAGAAAGATAAGAAAGATGGATAGGTCTCTCCTTCATTCAATCTGTTTTATCTGTATCGGCTGATTCTACTTCTAGTTTCGAGTGATGCATCGGATCTCTCTAACTAATAAGGTGCCAGGGGCAGAGGTAAGACCAGACCAAGGTGAGAGGACTGTTTCAGAGTTCATTGAGCTATAAGCAGGAGCAAAAGCTAGGAACGAGCGACAGCGACGTGAGTAGAAAGATAAACGTTAGTCACGTTAACAACTCGAATAAGAGAGCTTGATCGGGACTTATTGAATTGGAGACTCAAAGACCTATTATTCTGCTGTCCTTGCCCTTCTCCTTGAGTTTACCACTTTCCGATGTCCATTCACGACTGTAGCTAAAGCGCCATGAACTCTAACCATGAACTCTAATCTTACGTTACGTGATGAAGGCCTTTAGTGCGGTCCGAGGAGGGGAAGAGAAGATATAGCGATAGAGTCGGCCCAAGAGCAAGACTTCCAACTAAAAGAGAGACGAGCAAGACTCGGCCCCGGACTTGCATAACGTAGTCGAACGAATATAATATATGATGAATGAATGGTATCTTCATTAAAATGAATGGTATCTTCATTAAATATGAATGAATGGTGCCAGTCACGATCGAGTGTGGTGCCAGATCGAGCACTTGAAACGACCACGACCACTCGAGCGCGGTACTCTCGCTCTCTCTATAGTTCTTCTTTGGATTCATTTGCCTCTCACTCGTAGGGGCGAATGTACTACAACTGGAACACTCACTTAGCTATTCGGGACAGGAAGCGCCTGAAAGAAGAAAAGAACTGGCAGCTGATCCGAGCCAGGAGTCGACCTCCGCACTCTCTCTTAGACCAGACCTAGCACTACACTAATTAAGCTCATCATTAGACACCGCTCATCGTCCTAGCATTAAGCTCATCGTTATACCGCTCATCCGTTATACCTAGCATGAAGCTCATCATTATACATGAAACATAATTATACCGCGCTCTTAGACCTAGCAGACCGAATAAGCTCATCGTTAGACCATAAACTCATCGTTAGAGTTAGACGACCTTCTTAGACGACCTAGCACTGGTAAAAAACCATATATCGTTAGACCTAGCACAGGAGACCCGGTTAAGGTATTAACCATATGAAGATAGGAGAGGCGGTCAGAGAGTTAGATAGGATCTCCGTCTCCCTCCTGGCCCTATAGTTCTAGTCCTTCCTGGCCCTATAGTTCTAGTCCTTGCGAACCCGAAGTCCATACTTGATCTATTCCATACCCCTACGCAGTATCTATTTCTTCCTTCCCCTACGCAGTATCTATTTTCTTCCTTCCATACGGTTGCATGAACCGGCATACACCATACTTCCTGAACATACCATACTTCCTGAACATACCATACTTCGGAAAAGAAAGACAAGAACACGAACAGAGAAGAGGTGTGCGATACAAGACAAGAAAGTGTGTTCGAAAGAGAACCCGTATACGTACCCTGAATCAAAGTATATCCAACCAGTACCGAAGACTATCGTATCGTTCTATCGTTCGCTTCCTTGTTCTATCTCTTTCCCAGAAGATATAAGGAGAAGCCCTGTTAAGCATATAGAGGAGAACCCCATTAGCATTAGTATATCTATCCCGGACCCCCCCCCCCCCCTAAGGAACCCCCCTCTGCCCAACCTGATTTATTTACAATGAATGAATTTCAAGTATTCGAATGAGAGTACGAGACAGAGTGCGAAAAGAGAAGAAGAACAAAGACAAGACCATTTATAGAGAATAATAAACTTGACTTCTTAAGTGTTCGAAAGACGGAGTTATGATTCTCTTTTAATGGTATTCAAGAGGTCTCTTTATCGTCACTTTCCGTAATAGGAGTAGAGGGGAGAGCAGGAGTAGAAAAAAGGAGATGTGAGCTGCCCTTAAAGGGAGAATGTGTGTACTAGTGAACTAGAGAGGAGAAGCGCTGCTGTTCAATATCTTGATTATGCCTGGAGAGAGAGGTCAGTCAAGCCCTGCTATCTCTCACTGTGCCGAATCAGTGAATTAGGGATGAGTGAAAGGGTGAATTTGATGCTAGTGGAAGGCTCTATGGGCTGCTTAGTCAGTGTGGTCTGATCTGGTCAGTTGTGAGCTGGGGAGGCATTCCTGGGCTTGTTGTTTTAAGGAAAGGAGGGCTGTAGTGTGAGGTGGGAGGTCCAGCGAGGGCTGGGTCTGATTCAAGGGCTTATGGGAAGCCTTCAGAGGGCCTAGTTGGCACAAGATGTGGGAATCATCTTTCAAGTATGGATCGGTATGATTCCGTGTTTTCGAATGGGAATGTCTATAAAGTGTAGTCTTCATTCAGGCTAGTCTTGTAGCGTGAGGTCTCTGGCTAGTCTGCTATCGAAAGCTATGGCCTGGGCGAGAGAGCTCTCGTCCGGTAGGGTGGGAACCGAAGCAAGGAAAGGACATCGAATAAAGAAGGGACGGAATGGACAGTGTGGAGAAAGCCTAAAAGGAGAGGGGCGAACGACAGTGACGCGGGGGGGCCATTTTGAAAGGAGGGACTTCCGGGAAGTAGTTCAGAGTCCAGGCGCGGTTAAGTGTGTGTGGAATGGAGCTCGCCAGGAGGTTTCTAGCCGGGGAGTAGAATGGGTAGGAGGGGGAGTTCTCTCAGTTCCCCTTGCGTATTTCTTCTCTCAGTTCCTAGTTAGGTGGCAGTGTCTCTTCTTGGAGGAGGCTTCCAAGGGCTAGAGTCCAGTGGACGATAAGAATTGAGAGACCGAGGCAGATCCTTCTCTTCAAAGAGGATATCAAGCGCTCTTCCTTGAGTTATCATTTTACCTTGGCCAGGCACCCACTGACTGACTGGTTCAGTTGTCAGCAATCTCTTTCCCAACTCTTTCTAATATAAGATGCGAGGGTTAAACCTAAGTGGCCTGACCTTACAACTGAACTTCTTATTCTTTCACCAGTGAAATTGTCTCATATAAAGCAGTGGAACCATCAATCGAGGCCTAACTCCTGAAAATCTTCCTTCTCGCTATCTAGTTCTGAGCCTCCGAATCTTATTCCCTTCTGTCCCGGGTGGCATTTTATGTTGGTGGATTTTCCCGGGAAAAAAAAATGCATACTATAATAATTAGACAAATGCACCTAAGCGATCTGTTTTCCTCATTCACTTGAACCAAGCTTAGTGAGTTCTTAAGAGGCACTTTTGGTTGGTGCATTTTCCTCTTTGTTGTTGGGTGTCATTTTATGTTGGTTGATTTCTGTCGCTCTTCATTCAATTCAGTATTTCTGTTAGGCAAGGCTAGGCTGAGCGTGGAAAAGGATCTCTAATAGTATAGCAGCACTAGCACAGATGATTTTCATAGCCCGATAGATAGGAACTTCACCCTACCGTAAGGCAGTCTTAAAGACAGACTAGTTCTTTCAGCAGGCGTGCGTCTTCTTCTTTGTCTTTAACCTGTCTGTAAGAACTAATAGTAAGAAAAGACTTCCTTCCTTATGAGGAGATTTCCTTTCAACTCGTGTAAACTCTCAACTACAGAATTAGTACCCTGAAGATTCTATCTTCCCGAATGAGGGACAAGAGCTCAGGACAGTCAAGCCTTTATAGCTCCCTTCTACCTCTCACTTTCACACTGAATAAAGCGGAAAAAGAACTTCCGAAAGGCATGGGAAGACGGACTCTTACTAGAAGATGTCCTCCACAGCCTAGCCCGCCCTAGTCTTAGCCATCGATCGATGTGCGCCTTTCAGACTAATGGTTTAACGAACTCAGGCTTACAGTCCTGGTATTATTAAGAAAAAAAAAAGGCTTAGTTACCGAGTCATTACGAGTTAAGGGATTACTAGCTACCTCGGAATAGCAGCTCTCCCTGACTAGACAATCTAAAGAGCTTGAGCTTCAGTGACACTTCTTTTACTTTTTTCTTATTTCGTAATATAATAATGCCACTGCCTTTCGGTAATGGACGAAGAAAGATTCGGGGTTGGTTAGAAAGATTCGGCGGATTGATTGGTTGGGAAGGTCGGCTATTCAAGTCAATCAAATGCGCTAACTCCAACTCGACGAATTCAAGTTATCATGAGTAAGAAGATAGAGGGTTTGTAGCGAATAGCGGAAACAAGAGGTCTCTTTCGATACTTTCTATACGCAATTACGATAAGAGTATAGTCAGCTCGGCTTCGCTCCGTCATGCAGCCCTTCTCAACTATATGATACCACCCCCTGCCTTCCTTGTTCAAGTAGTTCAAGAGTTAAGGGGCGTAGTGAAAGAAAGTTTGTGGGGAAAGATATCCTTCAAAGATATTCCACCCAGCAAGACAGTTCTCTTATACTGCCTTACTAGATTGGCGAGACAAGAGAGAAAGCTTAGAAAGTAATAAGGTGTCTGTGGGGCTTGCCTTACAGGTAGTGACTAGACCACTTACATATCGAACAGATTTGACTCTCAATGGAGTAATTGCGATATGACCTAGGAACTTACAGAATACCGAATAGGTAGACTGTTAGGAGAATGATTGGCTAGATTATTTGGTTCACTGTTTCTATAGCAGAAGATCAAGTTACACACACACATCTGCTGATATAATCATATACCTATTTATCACGACCGCAAATCGCTCGCTGCTGCTAGCTTCATGCCCACGCTGCTCACGCTTAACTAAATAACTAAAAACAAGGATTTGCTGATTCAAAGCAAGCTCCCTAGGAGAGTGCAAATGGCAAGTTGAATGGTCTGCTTCCACTTAGCAGCCCAAATCCGCGTACCTCCTTTAACACGCAAGTAAGCAAGACGCGCAAGCAAGTACGCTTTAGCTACTAAGCTTCGAAAGAACCAATAGGTTTACTTCGAAGTAGGAGCTTGAACTCCAGTATTATAATGAGTCTTATTAGTGGAAGGAGGCCTGAATGAAGGCCGCTTTCAAGCGAGTAACCGGCGACTTACTGCTAATATATATCCTAATAAGACCGGACTAGAAAACTATAACTATCCTAAGACAGAAGCGAGGCAAGACCCCTTCGCAACGGAGCTCTTGGGGTAGAGTCAAGTGATCATAGAAAGCAGTTCTACTTATTAGCGTACGAGTTCGGGACAAAGAGCAAAGTAGTCTTACAGTTGCCTGCCCTCATTCCCGAGTCGCATTAGCACAAGCCACGAGCGAGCTGCAGGTTCGCGATTTCCAAGTTTTCCTTATTAGAAGTCAAAGCCCTAGAGCACGGAACTCGAAATCCTAGAAGTCACTTGCACTTTTTCTTACCGGACGAGCTAACCTAACGAGCTTCCCTTACCGAACTACCAGCAAGAGCTAAGGTCTCTCCTGCTAACGCCCTCTACTTCGCTTGGGAGCTTCGCTCCGCTTCTCAAGAGCAACGGAAGACAGATGAAAGAAACAGAGAGAGGTTCTGAAAGAAAAGCAAGGGGGTATCGTCGTCTTCAACACCGCTCTATCTCGGGTGTCATTGGATTATGGCACCCTTCTCGCTCCTGCCTAAGCAGGAGCCATCGAATACTTTGCTGTAGGAGGAGTCTGCCATTGCTGAATCGCTCGCTGACGCCTCAACAGATGCTCTTGCTGAGCCCTTCTTAGATAAAGTCTATCTTTCTCCGCGTGCAGCCCTCTCTGCTTGAGAGTAGAGGTTCTGAAAGAAAAAGCCTTCCGCGCCACAAGGACAAGTGGCAACTAGGTGAATTGGGAAGAAGCCACCCCTGGCGTAAAGAAAGGCGGTAGTAGTTAGACTGATTTATTAGCTTAAGGGCTGGCTACCAATGGCTATTTCATATCTCGCTGTTGATGGATCTTCTGCTCCTGCTGTCGAAGAATCCGCTCTTGCTGATCCGGGTTCTCTTGCTCAATCGTCGGCTATAGCCATAAACATAAATAAAAAAGTTGGCTTACCAGAAGTTTAAGTGGGGAGTTCCCTAAATCCAATGCCAAAGACTTCTATAGCGCGCGCTTTGGCACGTTAAGCCAATTTCAACTTAGAGCAAAACAAGCTGACAAGCAAGCTTGCGAAGCAACCGAGGCAAGAGCGTGAAGAAGCTCATAAAGCAGGAGGGTTTTAGAGTGAAATTAAGAGTGAAAGGTCTAAGCAGTAAGAGTAATCAACTCGAGCATACAAAGGCCGAGAGGAGCAGCAATCGAGGCTAAGAGAACAAACACGAGTGCCTTTCAGAGGTCCCCCAACACTTCCTACTTGCTCGAAAGCGACTGAACTTACTTTCTCCACCCCTCCCCTCTGAGCCAAGATGAGCTAGCAGGGGGTTTCTTTCTTTTCCTTCCTTATCTACTAGAACTTTAGGAAAGCTTGGAAGCAAACTTGCAGTGAATGAAGGAATTCCTTCTTAGGCCGTAAGCTCATTGGTTTAAGAGCGACTCTGCTTCTCGCTAACAGCCCTATATTTATTCGCTTAGCTAATTAATTGACTCGGGTATTCCCATTGCTTCAGGTATTTGATTACCAAACCAACCGTTGCCACACATCTAGCTACAAAGAAAGACAAAATAAAATACATTTATTGGTTCACGCACCTTCTGTCATTTCACTTCACCACCAGCGGCAACAAAGGCTTCACTCACAGATTCACCATCAACATATCCAGATCCACTAGTAGCAGGGGCGGAGGTAAAGGCATCTTAGTCTAGTTGTTGCCCTAACGTCCGTCATTTTTGACTGGTTTTTAGGTTACGTTACGACGGATGGGGGTCTCGCTTGCACATTACTGGCTTTGACTTGACCTTTCGGACCTGTAGCCATATCTATTTGTGTATGATTTCATCTTGTCCCAAGGTTCTTCAAGAAACGATAAAAGTTGTCCACGGGCGGGCCCCTAGAAGCTGGACCTCTTTTTTAAACTCCTTCTTAGGGATGGCATGTGTTCCCGGTTGGTGCCTTGGACGACTGTCCAGTAGTACACTACAGGGGTGGTGAGTTCGGGCATATTGGACTAGCTGTCTGAAATAGAGGCGCAAGTGGGCCAATCCTCTTCTTGGCTATCTAGTTCAGCCTCTTCTTCCGTAACATAAACTTTGGCCTTCTTTCTAAGGATACCACACGGCAACCAATTATCTAGCCAGAACTTGGTCGATCTTCCATTTTCTACGCCGCAAGCAGCGGAGTGGGTTATAGATAAGGCAAGTCCACTGCTTAAAGTCTTTCTAGCCGTGGAAAACAATTTTCTTTTGAAATTCTTAGTCTCTTAAAGAGGTTCTGAAGGTTTAGTCATCGGCTGTGGCCTGTTGGTCCTAAGCCCAACATCTCCTCTCCGCTTTGCTATGCTCGACTCAGGGGCATATATTATTGTTGACTCTTTGAGCTCGTGTATCTGGTCCGATACCATTGATGTCCAATAGCTTCTTTCCTCGACGCCAGTAGGTATACATCAAAATGGATTCATTCGCAGTTGTGCTCTTCTCGCTGCGAGCTCACAACTTTCATCAAAGCGTTGGTTTGCCCGTGCTATTGTTCGTATTTCATCTACGTGAAATCGGCGAGTACTAGATAATTACTAAGTAAGGGTGAAACCTGTTGTTGAAGCCGAGGGACCAACAACTAAAGCTATTTCTTACTAGTTTTTTTCCAATTGAGGCATTTTTTTTTATATATATAATGAATGTTTCCCCCGTATGGGCCGATAAGGAGGAGTCTTAGCGCCTTCAGCCGTAATCGACGATCTCATTCCTGATCGACGGTCTTAACCGAAGACCGGCCAAACTAAAGAGAGCCCGAAGAAGAGGGTTATACCTTGTCTTGGGGAAAGCAAGCAAAGAAGCAAGATGAGGGTCAGCAGCCACAAAGAAGAGTCATCGCTTCAAATCCGCTTGGAACCTCACTCAATTAAAGTAGACCCTTTTTAAAGAAAAGGTCTTGGGTTTACCAATAAAGAGTTACTCAACTCCTAAAGATGTCCAAACATCCGCGATTAGTGGTTTTCCTTCTCCCTTTCCCTTGGGGTACAACGACTTGACCCGGGCGAGTTGGCAGGAAGCAGCACACCAGGAGGTGCAGGTTTGACTACTTTGCGTACCATGCCCGCTTTAGTAGACATTTGAACGATCAGCCAATTGTATCACCGTTTCAACCAAAAGACCAATATTTAGCTTCTGGTAGAGTGAGTATGGCATGACATTGATAGAGGCGCCCAAGTCACACATGGCTTTTTGTAGCTTTTGCGTTCCAATTGTGCATGGAATAGAGAAAGAGCCAAGATCTTTACACTTGGGAGGTAGCTTCCTTTGAAGAACAGCAGAAAGATTCTCACTCATGTTGACTTTTCATGTCCTTGTTGAAGCTTTCTTTTGTTACAGAATGTTTAAGGCAAGAAGGATCAGACGAGGTGAGCTAATTAAGCGTATTTAATAGCAGGGCTTAGCGGGTTTAAGTGAAAGCACTATGATTCCCCAAGATCGATACCTTGGAAGTCTCACTCATCGATCGAGTCGAGATAGGCTTAGAGCCAACACCAATCTATCTGTTCTATTTGTAAGAGTTCGATCTATCTTCCTCTTTGAAAGAGTGGGTTCTTGCGCTAAGCCTTTACCTTGAGTCTTCCCCTTGGAATGTCAGGTTGCCCGCTTATAGTGAAACTTATAGAATTAAGCTATGCCCCTTTTACGAATGAATAGGAATTCATCCCTACTTTTTTCATACGCACCCGCAGCTAAGCCGCCTTATAAAGGACTTTCTGCCTTACCCGAGCGCAGAACGGAAAAAGCGTTTTCTCGGGAAAAATGGTGGAACGTCCATTTCCCTTCATAGATGGCATAAAAAATCGTTCAAAAAATGCACTTTTATCATCTATATGAGATGACAAGTGAACGATTGAAATCGATGTCTCCGAATAATGAAAAACAGAAAGTGTCATTTCCCAGAAAAACTTTCGAAGTTGGCTTCTCAGATCAATGGGCTAGGGTGGCCCCATTTCGCCTTAATTTGCTCAGAAGCTTCCCCAAACGATAGCGGATCCTCTCCACTTACTCGATACAGGCTTTCCTTCTGTAGAAGACTTCTGCCGAATGGCATAATTGTTCTTCTTTCAGAACTGTGAGGCGATGGCAACCAGCCTACGTAGGCTTGCTCCGCTGGCTTGCTTTCCCACAGCAACGCTTGAGCCTACCTTCGCACCCCTTCTTCAAAATCTTCCAACAATTCACATGATAACATGGTTGTGGAGGTGGATTCGTCTCTGCCTGGTGAGCAGTAAATACTGGATGATCGGGCCGAGGGCTGCCCCCTCTTCCCCTCACGTTATCCTTCTCCCCTTGGATGAAATTGTCTTGAGTGGGGCAACTCGATCAAGAAGGGAAACTGTAAAGAGAAAGGAGTGAGCGTGACCGTAGTGCGCTTTCGCGCGTTCGCGTGCTTATCTGCCCTAACCCGCCTTGCTAGCAGCTCAGATCTCAAAGGGAAGGGAAGGGACAAGCCCGAGACCTCCATTCGAGTCATGGGCAGCGTGACGAAGAACGAAGCGGTAAAGGAAACTCTTTTTTGCGTTAGAGAATACGGCTTCTTGTTTGGGGCAATACTTCTTCTTAAGGTCAGTTTGGCTTTGCTGAATGGCCACTCGATGTTTACAGACCTCTGGGTCTGCTTATCGTCTCAAACTTCAAATGCTTTACATGGAGAGATTCTTCCTAGGAGTTTAGAGAGCTCCTAAAGTTTGAAAATCCCATTGTCAATGCCTAGGGATGTGCTAGGCCTAGACTAAACCAAACCGTGAGACGATCGATCGCAAGGAAGCAAGTTATGTTGACTGCTTTTTCTGCTGTTGTGCAGTTAGCCGATATCGCGACCACTAGATGAAGGTGAAGATCATGATGGTTTACCTGTAACTTCATTCTTTAGATGTGAAGGTATATCAGATTGCAGTTTCCGGGCCTCCAGCGAGGTTCCAGAGATGGTCAGCAGAACGAAGAAGATTCCTGAAGAATCCGAGTACTCGATCGATCCAGTACACCGGAATATTCGCCCTATGGAGACAAGAGGTGCGCGTCTCGCGTGCACGTCCAGCGACGTCAGGATGTAACGCAGTGGAAAGTATAAAGAAGCAAGACGCGCAGCAGGTGTATCGGTAGAGCGACCGAGTCAGTACTCAAGCTGTGGAGTCAAAGAATAGTTTCTTCACCCCCGCTTGCCTTCTTCTTTTTTTAATTGCCCTCTCAAACTTGGTTGAGCACAAATTGCCTTTCCTGAGACTCACCCCGGCTCACTCATTTTCTGGACACGAAAGTTTATCTTTGTGGGAGAATCCCCTCCGTCCACGAAGAGATCTTTTTTATTGAATCAAACCCGCAATAGTAAAAAAAAACTAAGGACTAGGAAAGAAAGCAAAGGCAAGAAAGCCTTCCCCCTTATAAAATTCCTTGAAAAGAAAACGCCCCCGGCATCTCCTCTGTAAACTGGATCTCCTCTCTTAGGTTAAGAAACCGAATCTCCTAGCTCTCGATCAAACCCTTATCCCAATCGACATCCAGCCATCGAAATCCTAATCTTTTTGCATGAAAGGCGATATTAATCGTTAAATTTCATTCACTCGTAGATCTGCTTCCAGACGGGGAATCTATTCTCTTCTTTTTCCAAAAAAATGGCATGGCATTCTTAAGCTTATAGCTAAACATCAATCCCTGCTCGTTTTTTTGACGCCCTTCCTTAAGCTTAAGCTGCTTCTCTTCTTTGCTCACTGCGATTGCGCTTTTTAGACTCTTTAGCTCATGGGAAAGGGTTCCCCGGCTCTTTTCTTTTGAATATTGGGTGAAGTCTATTAGTATAGGAAAAAGTCTTCATTGTTCATTGGCTAGTTTGAACCCCCCAAAAAAAGGGAGTTCAGTGTCCCACGGGCGTAATAACAGTCTTTTTATAGGCGACTTCCTATACTTCTATTTTGGCTTTTATACAAAAACTGTACCTTTCAAACCAAGCTCTTGGTGCCTGCTTTCAGAAATGTAGCTCCTTTCTCAAGTCAAAATTTTCCGTTGTGAGGATCTTGCTTGCACTTTGATCGATGATGTAGTGGCTCCTTCGTGCTATGCCTTCGATTCCCTTAACTTCTCCAACGCCATTTGGAGTCGGGAATTCAACTTTGAGATGGCGAATGGACCCTATGGCCATCAATGCGTGTTGGCTAGGTCGGCCTAGCACGGCGTCATATTGCGAAGGAGCGTTGATCACTTCTCCCGACCCCGGCGTATGCGGAGATGTATATCAAGGCTTTGGTCGGTCACTTGACTCGGTCGGTCTGACGGCGAAACCCTGCTTTAAGACAACTCACAGAACGACAACAGCCTCCAGGGGCTTGAAGGCACTAAAACAGATAGTGAGACAGAGGCCGCTAAGGAGAAAGAACGCATGCATGGAGATTCTGTCTCTCGGAGGTTCGAGAATCTATGAAAGGACATCTAAGACTAAGAAAGAATTCAAGGAAGTCCATTACTGAGAGAAGGAACTTGAACTTAGTCCTTTTAACGCAGAGGATCATTACTTTCATACTTTACTCTCAAGTAAGCTTTTATCCGCTAGAGGAAGACAACTACTTTTGATACTCACTTATTGTAGGATGAACTGCTGAATCGGACTCTACTCTTATGAAAGATGAAAGCATCCGCTCCCGGCCCGGATGATCTACTCTTCTTTTCGATACCTGATTATCACTCCTACGCTAGTCCAAGACTTTCCCTGTTCTGAGTCTTTCAAGGATTGGACCCAGGAGTCTGATCTCTTAACTGAGTCTCCTTATTTCGTCCTTCGACGGCTTAGACTACCTGCTTCTTTTATTAACTACTGGCATGAAGAGTAGCGAGGAGCGAATGCTTAGTATTATATTTGAGGGCTCGAGTGCTAAGTAGAGCGGGCTAGATTGAAGTTATGACGCGGGAACATGATAGATGCCATGGCATGCGATTGAAAGGAGCGAGTTCGTCCGTGTCGCGGAAAGGTGCGGAGTGAAACGAAGTGTCGCGGAAGCGATAAAGCGCGGCCCGATACAAGAAGACGAGATTCAGATCGCATGGTCCTATGATTGGTGGAATTCACTCTTTTGATTGCCCCGCCTCTTTAATTTGGTCGTGAGGTAGACTGACGAGCTCTGCGTCCTTTCCTCTTTCAGAGCCGGTCTCCCTCGTTCAGACCGGGAGTGAGAGGAGTGGATATGAGACTGAAAGTGAAAGGAGGTCCATCTTAAGAGAGTGAGATCGCCCCGGGCACTCAAGGAGCGTTAGATAGCACAAAGAAGGGAAAGAGAGCTTGGTCATGCACTTCTTTCATTCATGGATCGGGTAGAAAGAGTAGGGTCAGAATGGCATCGCAAGGTAAGCCCCGTCGGTGACGGGGATCAGTTACTAAGCGAAGAGACGGGCTCTGTCGAAAGAGGAGGGTCGGACAGAGAAGAGGATAGCCAAAGATGCGAATAGGAAAGAAAGTCCCGACAGAGCAGCGAGTCGGATCGGAAGCTATGGAGTATCTCTTCCAAGTGCTCACAAAGTAATCGATCCAACTGCAAGTGATCGATCGTGCCTACTAAACTAATTGAATGGAGAGTAATAATGGTTGGCTCTAAAGGCAATGAGTTAAGTCAACGAAGTCGCTGAGAAGCTTCAGAATGATCAAGTGGGAGAAGCGCTCGTTGGAGCGAGCTAAAGTACAGTCACCTGCTAGTCTTCCAGGGATGCTCCTAGACCAGGAATAAAGGTAGGATTGACCGCCTGCAGAGGAGATCGGAGTCTGATCCGGCTAAAGTGATCGACCAATATGCTGCCACTAAGGAGTGTGAAGTCAGCAAGGGAATAAGTTCCCCTCATTTATCCTCAGGGAAGGGATGGGAAGATAACCTAACCCAAGCTGACTATCAATCCTAACCTTCGGGAATCTGACTATCATTCTCTTAACCCAACCCGAAGGGAAGAAAGCGCTTCATCTCTTTCAACTTCAACTGGACTCTTAAGAGCTTGAACTACCTTCCCTAAGGTTTATTTGCGAAGAATGCTTTGAGTCCTTTTCCCTGTCTGTCTACTGAAAATGGCTTAGCTTAGAGAAAGGTCCCTGCCTAGTGGTTTTGGAATTGGGCAATCAATCCCTGCTTTGGCTGTCTCCTTCCATTCTTACATGTGCAGCCTTTTCTGATTCAATTGCACAAGCTCTAGTTTCGACTCTAGCTTTTTTCCTTCCCTCACCTGTCCCACGTGCTCTTTGATGCCGAAAATCGGATTCTAATGAAAGTCTTACTAGCATTGGCTTAAGTAGAAAACTTGTCCTATCCTATAATTAGGAAGCATCTGACTTGCTAAGCATGAAGTCCCAGTCACACAGGAGAGTGCGCTAACATGCTAACAGCTTCGAATTCGATAGCACTTGCCATTTTCTCTTCTCTAGAGGATTCTAAACCTTCCCCAGCTTGAAGAGTATTGGCTTTCATTTCAGTAAAGAGGAAGGGACGAACTTACTTAAAAAGAGCATAAATTCGAGCGACAGCGACGTGAAGCGACTGAAGGCCTAGACCGATAGGGAGCGCAAGGAAGTCCTCCGCAGAAGCATGGATTGGTTGCACTATACCCACCCTCCGCCCTCCAACTGCTGACTTTCCATTCTAAAAAAAACCTTTCTCGCTTTCATTCCTCTCCTTTCAGTCGCTTTGTTTCACGTTAAATTAAGACGCCTTTCTAGGGCTTCGCGTTAAGCTCCGCTCTCTTCTTTCCTTGGTCGTTAAACTACTATACCCAAACTTGAGCCCTCCTCTCTCACTGGTTAAACTTTCTTTCTACAACAGATAATTGGAAACTTGAAAGCGTGTCAGAGCAGAGCAGCGCAGGACTTTCCATCACTTCATTCCTTCCCTCGTTCTCACTTCTTTATTATAGAACAAGTTCCGGATCCAATCTTTATCTTGAGTCTAGATAGAGCAGCAAGTCTCTCTCATCCCCACATGTACTTGGGATGGCATTTCCTCTTCCGAGTTGGTGAATTAGGCACATGGGATGGCACTTCCGGAATAAGCTGAACGAGCTCCATTACTCAGACCAAGAAGCTTTCGTACCGCACTTATTTTCTTCTTGTTCCTCTACTGGTTACTGGTTACTGGATTTCGTACCCTTTCTAGGTCCTCTCTTGCATATAGGTCCTCGCTTTCGTACCCTTCATAGGGCATTGCACCAACCAGACTGATCCCCGTCTCGAACTTCACTCCTCTCTCTTGACTCCTCTCTTGCATATAATATAGGTCCTTGCTTTCGTACCCTTTGTTTGCTTCCTCTTCCTATCTAACCTCCTCTTCCCGGTCCCATTCCTATCGCATAGCTTGAGAGGGAACCGTCTTGAGACTGATCCCCGTCTCGAACTCCCTCCATGAGTGTTGTTGCGACCGGACCTGACCCCTGCTTTGGAAGATAGCACTCACATCTGGCACATCTGATCCTCCGACCTATCCAACTCTTGGTTTCGGCTAAACTTCGCACCTTCTCGTTCATCCCTCTCTCATGCACTATCTACTCTCTCTAGCCGGACCACGAACTCTCTATCTGGTTTAAGGTGTGCTCTCTTTGGGCTCGTTCCTCGATGGATTAGCTCGCTCCGACTATGAACTTCGTATTTATAGAGGAATCCGACTATGAAAGCATTTCAATTTCAGTTCAGAAATTGGGCAGGCAGGTATCATGGGTTCGAGTCATTTCACTCCCTATTTTCACTACGCTGCTTGGCTCCCACGCCCCAAAAGGTGGGTATAGTGACGGGGGTAGGGTTGAAACTGAGTATTGAGATTGGACGAGAGACCTTCACTCCTTGGGACGGGATAGCTGCCACCGCTAGCTGCATTCCGGTATGCCATGGGGGGTGCTCCCACTGCTAGCGGCCTGCGGCTAGCTGCATTCCTGCTTATGCCTGCTGCTAGCTGCCCTTCACTCCTGCTTGCCGCGGCTGCTTCACTCCCATACCCCAGAGCCCACCTACTGCCCAACCGAAGGAGAGCCTTGACCCGGGTAGGGAAAGTTGTAAATTTAAAGCCGAGCATAGAGCCATCTGACTTCTCTCTCGGGCCATGCCTACCGAGCTCTTTAAACGAAACTGAAACCCATGAAAGAGCTGCGAAGGAAACCCATGAAAGGAAGCTCGCGTCGTAAAGAAGGGACGAGGGCGGTGGGTGGGTATAGAGAAAGAAGAAGTCAGCAGAGAGTTTAGAGCGCATAAAGAAAGTGAAAGGAACAAGCAAAGCGTCGTGTGAGCTCCATTTCATGGAGCTCACTATAAGCTAAAAAGATCTCGATATGGGAGTTCCACAGCTCCTGGCAAGTGAGGAATAGAAGCGTCAGTGGATCCGACCCGTTTAAATAGCGACCCGGGAATCGAGGTAAAGCAGCAGGGACCCGGGAATAGAGGTAAAGCAGCTGGTAGATGAGATGAGATCCGGGAATTCGATGCCTTCGTATGAGCATCCATCCGGGTCGTAGATGCCTTCGTATGAGACTTCCGGTTCGGGGAAAGAAGCCCACTACGCGGTGCTACGCGAACTTGAGCAAGCTAAGCTAATCCGGAGCGATGGCAGACTAGGCAGAGGGAAGGTCCCTACCGACTGAGAGGCGGCTCTAAGTACTTATATTCTGAATGGGCGAGGCACTATGAATGAATCCCGTACTCAAACTAAGCAGTAGTTGAAGGGCGATGAAAGGAAAGACCCGACCAGATAAGAGGGGATCAGTTAAGCGTGGGGAGCTAATGCAATGAGGAATCAGTCTCGGCAGAGGGGTGTGGGGTACATAGTGAGAGCGATCGGACTCATGCCTGGGATAGTGAGAGGCAGCGGACTCATGCCGGGCCCACCATGAATGGCATACCACTAGCTGGAATCATGGCTAGCTGTACCACCGATCATGGCTAGCTCCTCATTTAATGTAATGGGCTTATGGGAAAGATAAAGAAAGGAGCTCCCTATCAAGGAGTAGGATCTATGCTGGTGAGATTCATAATGGAGTTCAGTGTGGCTTTCATCTCAACTAATCTCATATCATGTGTCTCTGATCAATTAATTATATAGGAACTTGACTGCTCGCCCGACTAGAGGAGCGAGGCCCCGTTCTAAGCTAAGACCCGTGAGGTGACCGGGAGCGATATAGCAAGCGCAATCGGGGGACGTGTTCAAGTTTGAAGTTTGACTTTGCTTAGGAGGAGGAGGAGCTTCGGACTATAAGTTAAGTTCGGTAAGAGTCCTGGGCCACGATTCGGTTCTTTTCCTTGATCGGGTTGGTTAGATGAGAAGTTAGGAGGCGGGGATGCTCCTCCGGTCGCCTTGAATCTGGCTTGGCTTAGGGAGGCACTACTACTATCGCCTTTATAGCATCGCAGTCATGTACCTTGCGGAATGGGAAAGCCTCCTTTACGTCGCTGGGGCTTCAATTTCCATTCGCTCCTTGCACTCCTGACACCTGTATGTGCCTGACTTCTTATCCATTAACCATGAGAAAGATTGATAAATTCACAAATGGGCTGCGCTCTCTTATTAGTCACAGCCCGCTTGGATGCTTGTCGTCCAATTCAGACTTTGAAGAACTCGCTAAGTGCTTTTAGTGAACTGCGAACTCCTCCCAAGACCTCTGGCACAAGGAGAAAGATTCATCTGTATCAAACTCTCGATGACTGACCCCCGAAACCCCTCTTCTCATTCGGATCCGGCCCAGTGGAGACTCTTCAGAACCTAAAGAATCTTTACTATTTTTGCCAGCTGAAGCTTCACTCATGAGGGCTTTACAGATGGTGAACTGGGCTCAATCTTCTTTCTCTATTAAGAGTGCAATTGGATAATAATTCGATCTTAGTTAATGTAGTTTTTAATTCACACTCTACCGAGAACGACTTCCTAGAGCCCGGCTACTCCCTTTCTCTCGTCTCAAGTGCTTCATGGTCTCTAACCAGGAAGAGGAATTGGCCTAAGCCTCTCTCCATCTACGACTGACCTTTGTTTGAGCTTCTGAAACGGCTCAAGGTAGGTCTTATTTACGATTTCCAGAAAGGGATAATAAAGAAAGAGAAAGAGATAAGAAGAACCTTTTAATAACCGATGGTTTTATAGGAAAAAATAAATCCTATCGATCAGAAGCGTAGATGTAGTGTAGATATCATGAGTCGACGCTAGGTCAACCCTGTCTCCTTATTGGGGGTCTCACTTCCCTTGAAGAAAGAAGAGTAGGTTCGGAAGAGAGTGAAGCTGGCTCACCGCCTCATTTAAAAAGAGCTTGAGTCCCCGCATCATTACATTAGGAAAGGAAGAAAGGCATGAGATTGAACAGTAGTAGATGCGCGAGGAAGAAAGGCGCTGAACATGGATCGCCCTCTAACTCCTCCTCTCAAACTATGAAAGGTTCTGAGTCTGAGTAGGCAGGCGGGGCAGGCTGATCATTGGCATTGGCCGGGCGCAACAAACAATGAGTTTAGTTTACTTTCTTTGCATATCATATTGTGCGCATATCATATATTAAGCTAATGTTTTTATCCAGGAGCGCAGAAAAGAAATAGGTTAGAGACTTGCCTTTGAACTTGAAATTATTATTAGGGTGGCACCTTCCAACTTAAAAAGGACGAAAGCGCGGCCAGGAACTTATCAAGTTGCCCTTTCAGACCTTGAAACACTATCTCATCTGCAATTGTCTAATCTGCGTCACTGCTCCTCCGGGTCTAAAGAATGCCCCCCCCAAAAAAAGAGGCAGATTCCAGTTCTTGCTCAAATAAGGGGAGTGACCTCTTCGGGATCAGACCCGACCTTATACAAATTGGGGTCGTTCATGTCTGGAGACATTCACACTTTAGATCTAAACTTGAACCTTCCACTGTCCACAGGAGAATCATATCATAAGTAGACGGATCCGCATCCGCTTCCTTACCGCTTGCTTTCCCAGCTTCTTCATGCCCCTTCCGCACTAGGCCTTATCCTTTTTCAGTCTAGTGTAGGACGCTCTACCTTCCATTGCTACAACTGTCTGAGATTCATTTCTTCTTTCTAGAGTCCTCAACCTAACCATAAGAATAGCTGGCCCTCTCGTCCTCTACGGTAAGGTCCCCAATAGCATAGCAGAGCAGATCCACACTTGAGCCAGCTGCTGGAGCGAGCGAGGAAAGGGCCGGATGAGATGACTGCCTCCTAGGCCATACTTCCCGACTGATAATAGGGACCCCCCCACTGATGAGTGCAGCTTTCATTCTCACTCGCAACTGCTTCTCTGAACTGATCTTGAATGAATCTTCCGGTCTCATGATTTTTTCCTTGTTCGAGAATAGTCACTGTTGCTCCCTTCGGTCGTGAGGGTCCTCCGAGATGGGACTGAATTCAAGTACGAATGCTTTGCTGAGATTGTTATATATGATCGTATGTGCGCTTCCTATTTTATCTCATCTCTCTCTTCGTGCAATGGTTCAAGCTCAATTCCTACTCTAGCTCAACTTCATAAATGGCATATCGAACTGAGAACAGAAAGATAGTGGAGTAAATTGCAGTAGAACCGGGCACTTCCTTTCACTGTCCAGCCAAGAATGAATGACCCTGCTCGGTCCTGGTCCTTTCAAGCATGACCCGTGAGACCTCACTGTCCTATCGCGGACACCTGACTCGACCTTTCCTTAGCCTATTGACGACACCATCCCATTCCTCTTAGCCGAGAAGGGGGGGCCGCCAGCCTTCTCGCCTCTGACCGTTCGTCCCGGTCCTTCTTTCATTTTATAGTCCTCTCTCTTTCTCATAGGCGCTGAAAACGTTTCATGCCCAAGTGAGGAAGCCTATTCGTGAAGCCCATCATATTCATATCTAATCTGGGCAGCTCACTATTCCGGCTAAAGAAAGCATCTGGGTCCGGGTCCAAGGAAAGGATTGATTGGACTAGGTCCTATGGTTCAGTAATAGAAGCCGTCTGTACCGTTCCGAAGCGAAGAGGAAGAGAGCCAACCGGAGAAGCGCTCTCGTTCACTTCTCTGCTCATAGTCAAGTTCGTTCGTCACCGCTCCTTTACGACGCTGTCGCTTGTTCCTTGAACGGATGGCGGTTAGCGCCTCACTGATGGACCCCCCCCATCCAAATCCAAGTGAACTGAAGACCATGAATCGAGACCGGCCTCCACATTAGCAGGCACTGAACCTGGATTAAATTAATGACTGAACTTACTGGAAGGAGTTGGTATCCGACGATCCACTACTGGGTTGGCTATGACGAATGAAGCTCACCGATCTACTACTGGGTTGGCTATGACGAATGAAGCTCACCGATCGAGAGGAAGGTGCGGAGCGACTGATCTTGATCTCTTAGCCGGATCTCTTAGCCCTTGACGCACCCGATCCACTCCTGAATCAAAGTAGGTAGTTCTCTACTAAGCTGCTTGGCTTAAATTAAGTTCCTCCATCGGTCGGAGTCGGCTCAACTGGATCCCTCTCGCTCCTTCCAGTCGCTCCTCGAGCAAGAGCTAAGTAGAGCGTTCCATGCCTATCGGAAGCCGCATGCTTTCATCAACCTAGGGGCTGCAGTCCATCTTCTATTCCATTCCTACCGCTTGTTCCTGCCTCTCTCCCTACTCTCATTCCCTTCCCCACTTATGAGGTTCTGTGCTCCGGTTATCTCCTTTCCTTTACTTGTCTGCCCACTAGTCTAGTAGCTTCGTGAACTTAGATCTCGGTCCTCTCCCTTCCCGCCCCAACTGCCCCAGCAGCCCCAGAGTCTACTACTGGCTGACCCGCAAATTCAGTCACACTCTCTTTTTCGAGGAGCGAGTGACGCATCTCAATTCTTATTTCTAAACGAGGAGTCTCCCCTCACCCCTTCAGATGGCATGATAGTTCACTATTTAACCACTGCCGCTTTCCTGCTAAGATCACTGGTATAGCTCGAGAAAGAGATTAATCTAATCATTATCTAATTGGAACGCTCGGGAACTACGAATGAAGTTAGAAAGTTTATCTGGGGTAGGTCACCCGCACTAAGCTTAGCGGCGATCTTCCTCCGATCTCCAATGGCTTTTCTTTAACATGGGATTGCTCTCTCAAAGTACTATACTGGTCGAGGGCGGTGCTCCTCAAAGAAGGTTATCCAATAGCTGATTCGGATATCAGTATCAGTCCGATCAAGTAGTCCGATCACGTAGTCCATAGTCCGATCACGAGAAAGTAGTCCGATCATCACGTAGTCCAATCACGAAGTCAGCTACTAAACTCTTTACTTTAGTTGCTGCTTCATTCCTCGTTCGAAGTCCTAGCGTCGGAGCTCTTCAAACGTCTAAGCCCAGCCCAGTCCTAGGGCATGGTTCCCGGTCTCTTGCTCTTGGGTCGACCAATCAATAGCCTGTCTGTCATTCATCGAAAGTGGGCACGTCAAGCGCATCTTTGAAAGTAGGGGATAGCACGTCAAGCATCTTTTATTTGGTGGGTTAGGTCTCTTCGCTCCTTTCATTCATCTCTATCTCTTGTGGGGATTGAAATTAAGGGTTAGGAGATCAGAGTCTCCAGTAGGTCTCTTTACGACACCGCTTCCTCTGCATCATGCATGCTTCGTGACTTTAACTTCTCTTGCATTCCTTATCGAAGTTACTTTCACTGACTTCTCTTGCATTCCTTATCGAACCCTTGAAACCGATCTCTTTACTTTAGATCTATAACCCCTGAAACCGATCTCTTTACTTTAGATCTATCACGCACGAAACCCAGCTTTATTTACCGATGCAGTGACAGTGAGCAGGTAGCTTAGCTTAGGGACAGTGAGCAGGTGGTGAAGCAAAGGAAAGGACAGTGAGCTTAGTAGAGCTTAGGGACAGTGAGCAGGTAGCTTAGGGACAGTGAGTAGGTCTCCTACCAGTAGACATGACACGTATTTGTTCGCGTGTAGCAGCCTTTGTTTGCTTCTTTCTTCTTCGTGACTTGAAGGCATGCTTAACGTTCGCTTCGGCATGCTTCTTCCGCTTGACCATGCTTTCTTCCGCTTAACCATGCTTCTTCCGCTTTACTAAGCGCTTAGCGGCTCTATCTTAAACTGCCTGACTGACCTGCCCCAGCGCTGGACGTCGTACTGCCCTAACCGTCCTGCCCTACCCCAGCTAGATGAGCTAGTCGTACTGCCCCAACATCTAATGAAACGCAAGATCTCACCTCATCTAACGAAATGCAGGACCTCACCTCATCTAACGAAACGCAATAAATACAATCAATGGGGATGAAATGCAACAAACGCAATAAATGCAATCAATGATGGGGATGAAATGCAACAAGAAATCGAGGCTCAAATGGGGATGAAATGGGGCAAGATAACACAATCAATCTAAGTAACCTCGGTACGCTCTTATCTTAGGTCATCATTCCCTAGTCGGACCACTAAACTCAAAGTCGACCTTACAGACTTCCCTTTCATGCTGATTCTTTCTTTATCGGCCTCTCATCCCTCGTTGTTGCATCAGATCGATCGCTAGTTTCAGATCGCTACTTGAGCCTTGGATTGGATTATTCAGATCGCTACTTGAGCCTGGAAATAATTTCCTTGGAGACCGCACCGTGGCAATATTGGAGATCCCGTGACGCACCTTGATTGATATTGGGTAGTCACGCACCTTGATCGGCTCTATAATAGTTAGCGCACTCTTGAATGAATAGTTAGCGCACTCTTGGCTTGGTATGGTGGGCCGCCTTCCTCTGCTTCTTCACTTCGCAACTAACTTAAGCCACTCCTTCCTATATGCGTTGCTTTGCTTCTTCCTAGCTTTCCTTCATAGGGCCTGGGCGTAGGTCCTCTTTCTTTTCCTTTGCTTCCATCCTTATTCCTTTGCTTCCATCCTACCTGCGCTCCTTATCAGTCGCGCTGTTCCTGTTTACGTCGCTGCGCTCGTTCCTCGACTAGGGAGGAATGAATGTGGTGAATCGCGCACCTTCTGACTTCGAACTCAATTCTCGATTATGATTTAGAAACGATGAGTCGCTAGCTCTCTCTGTCTGTCCCGTACTCCAAGGTGGGTGTTTAGTCGATCTATTTCGCTTCCTTAATCCAAGTTGGGTGTTTAGTCGATCTATTTCGCTTCCTTAATCCAAGTTGGGTGTTTAGTTATAGTCCGCCCTCCCATTCGCTTCCTTAAGCAGGTCGGAGGGTGGGAATTGTTTGTATAGAGAATGGTAGAGGAGAGGTAAGGTAGGCGAGTGATTGATTAAGATCTTCAAACAAAGGTAAGGTAGGCGAGTGATTGATTAAGATCTTATATAGATATATATGTGCGGGACCGCTACTCTTGACCAAGCCAATGGCATGTGAGATCTAAGTTAAGTGGCATGTGAGATCTAAGTTAAGTCAAGTACTCTACTGGTAGAGAATGGTATGGTAAGACCGAGGTGCAGAACTGGGATTGGAAGGGTCAGATTAATCTATAGGGCTAGGGTGGGGTATGTGTATAGATAGGAGTTTCTTATTCAAGTAGAGCAAGGACTGGTAGTGGGATTGGGAAGGGGAATGACTCTAATGCTGGAATAACTCCAATCATAGGAATGGTAATGGTAATGATAGGAATGGTAATGATAGGAATGGGAATTGGAATCTCGGAGCTCCTGATTGAAACTCAACAGAGCATTTCCACTTTGTACCCCAACCCGACTCTTAGTTACAACGAGACCAGACCTGCCTTGCTACACCAATTCGGAAAAAGGTCGCGCACTGCTTTTCTTTCACTTGATCGCTCACTGGAATTCAATGCCTCGTCCTCGTTCACGGCGCAGAGCAGTGATGAACTTCTCACTTCTCACCTATCTTTCCCCCGCTCTGTCAAGTTGCAGTGATGAACTTCTCACCTCTCTTTCTCCCTATGCTATCCTATCAATCCCGGTCGTTAATAATCCCGTCAAGTCGTCCTTCCGGTCGTTAATAATAGCTATCAGTGGTGGACAACGGGTCCAACTACGTCCTGCTGCTCGCACTTGACAGAGCTTCTCATGCTCCAACTAGCAGAAAGAAGGGAGGCTGCCCCAATCAGAGGAGCCTCCAGGAGTGAGAATATAATATGTATTTTTCTTTGGTCCAAGAGGAGGTCTAGCCCGACGAGGGAGTGGTTGAACACTTGACTACTCTTTTCTCCTTTTCTCTTATTAAGGAGCACTTGACTACTCTTTTCTCTTATTACACTCTTTTCTCTTATTAAAGAAAGATTCATGGTCCCTATAGTCTGAGCACTTCTTTAGTCCCAGTCTGATTCTGATCACACTTCTTTGTTCCAGTCAATGACACTTCTTTGGGACAGTTAGAGCATTTGTCCCAGTTAGAGCACTGACTTCTTTGGGACAGTCTTCGCACTTATTTGTTCCAGGATTTGACTCGTCTTTGCTTTTGTCCCAGTCTTCGCACTTCTTTGTCCCAGTCAATGATAAAACGACGAGTCCCAGTCAATGCTAGTCTTTGGAGTCTCCGGTTATCGCACCCTAATCATCTATCGCTGTTCTACCTGCAGCTAGGGTCTACCTATACCTATCTCTTCTTCGCCTAGCTCTCTGTCTCTGGACGTGGGTCTGCTATGCCCCCCTTAGACCCCCACGTAATCTCACTTAACCTTGGGTTGGGTCGGCCGAAGCAGTTGCACTCGTTGGAGTCTATCGCTCCTCCCAAGAGACATACTATTCTACTAGCTGCTACGCTGACTTGTACGCTATCACTATCAAACCCTTCTTCCGGAACACCAGGGCACCCTTCTTCCAACAAACATGGAACACCTGGCACGTATGGCCCGATCGATAAGATATTGAATTCGTAACCTGCACCTGGGCTCGGAGAAGTGGATTCATTCCGAGTGAACCGAGCTATGAATATCTAATTGAGCCGTCGAGGCCAGAAAGAAGTTGCACCAGCGTAGCGCCGTCAAGCCTAATTAGACCGCTAGGGAGCGCCCCTAAGCATAAGATTCACTCTACGTCACGGGCCAAGATTGCGATGTCTGAGCCCTGGGCTGGGCCCCTCCCGGGTTGATGACTGAAAACGTGGGTCACCCGCAGCGACTGAAAGAAAACGTGGATCACTACATTAATAAAATAAGAAAGCTTCTCACTTCATTCGCTCCTATATACTCTACTCACCTTCACTGGTTTCACTTCACAGCTTAGCTTCTCTTCTCCTCCCATTCCCTTTCTTGCACCTGACTCTACTTCGGACCTCGCTTTCTATTTGGAACTAGCCTGTTCCTCCCCGCATAAGAGTTCACCTTGGAGACGTCTTCCTCCACACCCTCACACTAGCCTGGACTCAATCACACTAGCCTGGGATTAGTTCCCTCCTCTACTTGACATCTTTCCTGGCTTCCCGGATCTACTCTACTTTCTCTCTTTCCTACAACTGGTGTACCGGGTCCTTTCTCTATCACTGCATCGAGCACTGCCTTTAGTAGCTTTAGTAGCCTTGATGGTAGCTCTGCCTTTAGTAGCTTTAGTAGCCTTGATGGTAGCTCTGCCTTTAGTAGCTATCGGAATCTCCGCCTTGATGGTCAGATCTGCCTCTGCTATCTCCGCCTTGGTCGTCAAGAAGAATGCGCCAATAGACGTGATTTGAGCAGCCTAGACTTCATCCGAGCTTGAGAGAGAGTCCAACTTCGCAACAGCGTACTCGTCGTTTCACTCGCTCGCTCCAGTTCCATCTAAGCTTTAACTGAATTGGGCTTACCTTGATTGGTCTGAACTTCGATCCCCCGAAGAGAGCTCCCTATGAACCAGCCCTATGAACCAGTTATAGATCTGAAAGCGGGGTTCAACCTGAGGGTCGGAGCAGAAGTAGCGATGCTGGGATCTTCAGTAGCTTGGATGCAGTTGGAAGCATGGCTCATTCGGCTGCGAAGTCGATGGGCGGAAGCATCCGCGTCGGTAGAAATGGGCGGAAGTCGGCAGATCGCTACTTTAGCCGAGGTGAGAGTGCTTTAACTTGAGTGATCATTTCCTTGGAGAAAAGAGTGATCATTTCTTTATGTGTGTTCGTATGCGTTGCCGTTTCTTATAATATGATCTCTATGATTCTCGCGCACTGATTTCTTTTCTCGTTGCTCATTCGATTCTTCGGATTTGATCCATCTAAAGATAAGATCTCCGACCCTTCACTCTGATGCTTCAACCCTCTCCCTCTCCCTCTCCCTTCCACGGTAGCCTGACGCACGGGCCATCTGGTTAACGCACAAAGCAGCTATCCATCTGGTTAACGCACTTGGAGAGTAACCAACGTAGCCGACTGCATTCCCCGTCGTCCCATGCATAGCTATTGGACTTACGACAGAGAGGGGCACTGACTACTGTCGTGCTGCTTTCATTCTCTGGTTGCATGCCGCGTAGCACCTCTACGAACTGTTCGTCTACACTATCCGTCCCGTACGCGAAAGCATTGCTATCCTCCCGGTCTTCCTATTGGGCGGCTTAGCTGAGTTCGGGCTAGGATCCTTCTGGCACTGCTTTGACTTGGATCTCCTACTCAATTTGCACTCATGATTGACTCTTCTTTTCTTCGGTTTGACTTTCTGCTGGGATCAATGCATTTCTATATAAAAGCGGAGATCTTGTTGACGAGATCTTATGTTTATCATGAAGTTAGAAAGCTTTCAGTCGGTCTGTACAGCGATCCAATTAAGTTAGAAAGATCAGTTGGAAATGTCACAAAATTCAGTTTCACTCCTCTTTCCTTCGATAGCGATTCGTCGCAGATTCACTAGTCGACTCCCGCGCTCGCCTCTCTTTCTTTTAAGAGGTTCTTTGTGCAGATTCTTGAGTAATGGTTGCGCTTAGCTGAAGCCATCCTCTCCCTAAGCTTTGTACTCCACACCCTTGCTATGGTGCGCTAGACCTGTCTGATTGGCACGAGTTACTTATCAGCCTTCGACTGGGCATCCTGTCCTCTGCACCTTCATGCGGCTCTCCTCGCTAGGTCTTTCCTATGCTCTGGTCTCCTGGGCTTAGCATGACCTGGGTCGAATCTTTGCATTGTCGATTGCCTTCCGAAGCTCCTTTAACCTTCCACCGCCTACCGTTGATTCAAATCTAAAACTCCACATCTGAGACTCGTTTGCCCGCCTCCCTCGCACCGTCATAGCACCTTTTACTTACAGAACCTTAGTTTACTTCCTGAATTCGGTAAACTAAACAATTGACCGATCGAACGTGTCGTGAATGAAGTCGCAGAAGGCGTTGGAGCCCTTGGATTCCATCTTGCTTCCTTCGCACCTCTATCTCGTCGGCTAGCAAAGCACCTCCTTGGTTCAATAACTATGGCATCTCTACGCCAGTGCACAGCTCTAGTTTAAACTCTCCCTTTCTTCCCGAGCTCTTCTATCCTGGTCATCTTTCATGTGGTCAACGTCGGATCCTTTCACTCGTTATTATTTAAGCCAAAGCGCATTCCTGACTCTGTCCCTACTTTGCTTGCCAGAGAGAGCACTTTGCTTCCTTTTTTTTTTTCGGAATAGCTATGGCATTTCTTCTACATGAGCACCAGTGAATAGTGGAGCCACCTGACTTCGAGATCATTTTATCGACCCTTCCGCACCGAATCTCAAATCTCACTTGTCACTCGAATGGGACGCTCAATCAGCTTTGGTTGATCCGATCTCTTCCATGTACTCCGATCTCTTCCTAGCTCCATTGGTTGGCTACACGCACTTCTAGCTACATGTACTTGGTTGGAGAATCTCACGCACCCCACCGTTCCTCTTGCCGGAGGTTGGCATTTGATCTTTGCTTGGTTGCAGTCGATGCAGAGTCTGTCCACTGGTAGTAGTTCGAACTTAGGTTTCACTTGGTAGCTTCGTTCTTCTTTCTACGTATTATAAGAAAAAGCGTGGATCGATAGAGATCTTGCTAAGGTTGACGAGACAATTATGTTAGAAAGAGCTAGGTTTGAGTGTACCTGTACAGCGATTTTTCACTTTCTTTCATCGCAGCTAATGAACTTGATTGAATCTTTGGTCTGTACTGCGCTTCCTTCAACAAGAGTACCAAGTGGAACTGCAGTGAATGGATGACCCCGTGCCTTGCTCCTTCTGCGTACCTCTACCAGGACGGCTTGAGCCTCCCTCCCTCTGCCCTTAGAGCCTGGTTTCACATTTGCTAATCCTATTTCAACTCGTGCACCTGATCTATTTGAGCCTCGGTCTCTCTGGGCTATCTCACTTTCTTCCCTATGTTCTAATTGGTTTCCAACATCGATTCGTGAAATAGAGAACTCCGGTGAATTGGAGACGAGTGTTTCACTGAATGAATAAAGGAACTAAGGCTTTCCTGCTCTGCCTCTTCCTGCTCTGCCCTCTTTTCCGCACCTCTCAAACTGATCCATGAAGAGCGTTGTTTTAGTTGGGAGTGGACTCTTCCCTCGCTTCCATTGCACGAGTCGTCGTCCTATGGCACCTTACCTATGGCACCTATCACCTATGGCACCTCACCTATGGAGGATTTACTATTTTAGCGACTGAGCTTCTACCATAGACCTGCTCCCTGACCCGGATTCCTCGACTGAACGATTCCTCGATGAACGGGTCTTCTTCAAGTGCGAAGTAGGATTTCCTAGTTGGATTTCTTTGGTCGGACTTCTTTCCGATCTAGCTACACCTTCTTCCTGAACCCTGGCCTGTCCTCTCTTCACGGGTCAAAGAACTAGCAATTCACAGGTCAAAGAACTAGCGATGGATGAACGGGTCTTCTTCAAGTGCAAAAGAATCGTTTGGAGTGGGAAACGTACCGACTGCTTTAGTTGGAATTCCAAATGAACTGGAGCGGGAGCGTCATGGCTCGGAATAGCAGAGCTACAACTGAACTTCGGAGCAGATTCACTTCGGCTTCAAACCGAAGATCGCAACTTTGATTCCCTCGTTCTGGCAGCTATTCCGTTCACATTGATTCTAATAGAAGTCACTCCGATAGCATTGCTTAGAGCAGATTTGAACTTCAGATCGCAACTTTCGCAACTGAACTTTTGCTTCTTGGTGGAACGCATCACTTTATTGGTGGAATTCCTCTCCATTCGCTCCTTGAACCGCACCTATCAGCCCTCACCTTGGATTCATTAGCCTAGAGAACAGCCGAGAGCACCAGCGCTCCAATCACTAGCCGTAGCTATTGGTTTGAGCTGGTTGGTTCGCAGCAATAGCATTAGCTAAGGTAGCGCTAAGGGTTGATGGAAATAGCTTGGATGGATGTTATGTACGAAGCTGTGCAGGGTTGACTCGTTGTCTCTTGCTTTTCCTCACATATACATGTGATAGTCTTCTTTCTTGCTTCCATGGCAGGGCAACTCTTGCTCCATCTTTCTTCCATTTCTAGTATCTTCTCGTCTATATAAAAAGCTATAATAAAATGCTTGGTCTCGTATCTTCTTCTATCTATCTCGTATCTTCTTCTTCCTATAGATCTAGCTTGGAAGTTTGGTAAAAGTTGCTTGGAAGTTTGGTAAAGTTTACGATCCAATTCAGTTATAATTTCCGTCCCTTGCTGTTTTGCCTCATTCTCTCCCATTGGTTTAGTTTAGCTTTTCTTCGGAATGCACTTGGTCGCGTACGATCTTCTGGGACTTCATGCATTTCTTATATCTTTCTTATCTTATCTGATCTTTAGATGGAGATACGTGAGATACGTGGCCTACCCAGCGATTATAGTAATTTCTCATCCCGCTCTCCTTCCCATCTGCAGATCCGGAAGGCAGTGAACCGTCCTTTGGACCGCCCTTCAGATTATTATTTATACTTGCGGGTGACCCACATTTTTTATACTTCTTTCTTATTATTTTTGCACCTTTACGACGAACAAGTCTCCTGTTTTGTCTAATTTGCTGGCGCTCCCTATACTACCTATAGGGTTTGGCTAAATAGCGCTGGCACGGACTATACTACCTATAGACCAAAAGGGAGTAATATGCACATGAAACTACCAACTTGTAGTACTTCACTTCACGAGCTTCGTTTTACGACGCTAAAGAACAGTAGTTGGGGAGCGAGTGAAACGATTGAAATGAAGAAGTTCTAGAGCGCAGACTAGAAGTCAGTAGTGATGATTGAAATTCCGAAGTTGGACTTGAAAGCTCGGATGAAGAAAAGAAGCGAAGAGGAAGAAAGACCGAAGTATTCAATTTAAGAGGACCGAGCGACGCGACGGAAGAACGAAATTCATAGGAAAGAAAGCAATTTATAGACGCAGATCAAATAAAGACCGAAGCAAGCAATGAACGACGCAAACCGGATCAGAGGACCGAGCGACACGACGGAAAGCAGAATGCGATGAATAAAGGCACTAGTGTAGTGGTTGGCTAAACAATTATAGACCTACAGCGCCTGAGTAGAAGACCTCAGCAAAGAATTCAGAGTCTCCGAATGCTTCATTGAATTAAAGTAGCTGGAGCGCAATGAATCAATCGCAATCGCACTAGCATCTCCGAGTTTTCATCAGCCCTTGAGTAGCAAAGCAACCTGGATCGCACTAGCATCTCCGAGTCTGAACTGCGCTCGCCTGTCGCTCGACCTCATAAGGCGCTCCTTTCAGTCGCTCCGCTCCTTCGGACTTTCCTCTTTTCCCTGAGTTCGTAGACGCAGCTGACCGAGCCCGAGCTCTGAAACCACTACTAGCTCACTGGAATTGGGCCTTCCTCTTCGCCGACAGAAGCATTCGTTTGGTGAGCCGATGGAAGCATTCATTCGTTTGGTGAGCTTCATTTAAACCCAGCTTCACTTCTTTATTGAACACTTCTCTTCTTTGCGGTTGATAAATTGAATCGATGAACTTCGCTCCTGAACTTCGGAAATGAACTTATGAATTTCCATCTTAACCGAGCCCACTCCGAGCCACGCCAATGAATGAAATATGAATCCAAGCTTATTAAATTTCCTATTCGTTCTCTTCCTTCAGCTATCTCTATCTTACCCTATGGTTTGCCGTCTCGACAATGGTTGCAATTGCTCTCTCGATTGTTTACGCTTCTTAGTCTAGGAAGGAATGCCTATAAAGGACAGAGGGAGAGTGGAGGAGCAAACTTATCGCTGCATTCGTTCCTACTCAAGTGCTCAAGTGAGAAGTCCTTCTGCTACTTTCTTTGACTGGAATGGACCTAGGCTAGTGGTACCTATCGACTGGAATGGACCTAGGCTAGTGGCACCTATTATGTCCTCGGAATCAAAAGAATGAATGGGAAGGCGGCTTCCATTACTGAACCGAAGACTCGATGCCTAGCTGGATCTTCTTCTGCAAAAGGGGTAAGAAAAGAAGGTTAAGTAGCCGGACACGTCTGGGAAGTGAACCTCCGAGTTGGAGACTTTCCTTTCCCTTGACTCTAACCCGCCACTCGAGTGCAGAGCTTCAAAGTAGCAGAAGACCTCTCCAGGATCGGACCTATCTGCCCGGAATAAGCATAGCAGGGAGTAGCATAGCCTCCAGAGCCGAGGCTAGCTATACCCATACTTCAAGGTTGTTCCAAGCCTTCCGATGCCAGTGAGGGCCTATGCTTTCCCTTAGTTCGACTCCTCTTTCTGTCCCGCTCCCTCCAGTGAGGGCCTATGCTTCAACTTCCCTTAGTTCGACTCCTCTTTCTGTCCCGCGCTCCCTCCAGTGAGGGCCTATGCTTCAACTTCCCTCAGTTCGACTCCTCTTTCTGTCCCGCTCCCTCTCGTGCTTTCAGTCCGCCACGTCGCATAGCTCCTTCCTTAGTCAAGTCAAGTTAATGAAAGGAACAAGCTCAGCTAAGTAAAGGTGTAAAGGTGCACTACGAAGCTTGTGCATAAAGAAAGTAAAGGGTCGATAAAAAGATCTCGAGATGGGAGTGGAACAGCGAGACTAAACCCACCCTCCGCCCTAGCCAATCAAGACTGAAATGAAAGAATCAAGACTGAAAGTGGAGTTTCAAGACTGAATTATGAGCAGCAACTCTGACCCCACTACGCGGTAGGAATGAAGCTCGTGAACCAAGTCAACTCTCCTCCATGAAGCGAGTGAGACGACGTAGAGACCAGACCCCCTACTAAGCCCTCAGACCAGTAGGAGGGGTGGGTATAATATAAGAGCGCCAGCAGGAACAGCTATAAGGGGTGCTTTCTCCTCTAATCGGATATCTGATTCTCTGCTTCGTGGGCGTGGCAATCAATGGAGCCTTTCTACTCTACTCGTCCTCTGCGTCACGTTGCCCTAATCAAATCGTCTACGTCTCGCTCCAAAAGTGAAAGAATGTGGGCTCAGTTCTTGCTCAGTTCTATATAAAGTTCTTGCGTCTGGACTTGGGTGTGGCGCTCAACCTATACTATAGTTGCACCGCGTCCACAGGGTCAGGCTTCGCACCTCTTCTGCTGCTGCCAACTGCTTCTTGCTCTCGACTGAGAGACTTGATGCGGGGCTGACCTCGGTGCGAAGGTGCATTGGGTGTTCGGACGACTAGCTTCTTTCTTCCTCTACCCGATTGTGGAGCCCAGCCATTTCGCTACAGTAGAGCCACATCGAGATCTTTTGCGAGACCTTTGTTTTGTTCTTTGTCTGAGGGAAGAGGAGAAAGACTACTAAACAACAGCTACAGAGGCCAGCTCACCGACCGATAAACCTTTAACAACATATCCAATCCCGCCGCTTAAACAAATGACATTACAAAGCTTGTGCCCGGACGCTTAAGTTGATGCATGTGTTACGCATATAGCATCTAAGGATCTTTTCCCTACCTTGAGTTAACGAATGAGCTTTCATTCCCTTCCTTCGTCACCCTTAAGTTAAGTTGATGCATGTGTTAAGCATATAGTCTCTGCTTTTCACTCCTTCATTCACGACTGGTGCTGATAGATAGAGAGAGTGTTTTTTTGTTAGGTACGAGCGATAGCGACGTGGGCGGATCTTTCGTAGTTTCGTAGGATAGTCGTAAATGGCCTTTGGGGTAATGCCATTTACCTCCTGAATGAACGACTGGTGCTGGGCGATAGCGACGTGAAGTACTAAGCAACTAACATAAGGAAAGGCGAGGGCGGAGGAACGACGGGTGAGCTACGAGCTACTTCTTCTAAGTCTTCTCCCGCGGACGCGTATTCTTATTAAATCTTTCCCGTGTCTGTTGCTCCACTCCTTTTAGTCTTTATCCTCTTAAGAACCCCGGGTAAAAGACTCTCTTTTAAAGTAATCAGTGCCGTACGAGAGAGTTAATGAAAAGTAGGATTCGGCAGCTATTCATTATAATATGCCATTCACTAGAAGCTACTTAGAAGCGTAAGAGTGGAGGAAGACGGGCACAAGCTAATAGAAGTATGGTGTTTAGTACTCGTCTGTTGTTTCCTTATGGCTCCTTACCTTTCATTCCGGGCAGCTAAGGGTGGACACCTCCGCAGGGAGGTACCCCACCACAGTACCATCGGGATCTAACATGACCCCATCGACTCCTTCTTTGATCAATGGCTGTAAGATAGGTACCTTATAGTCAAGACCCTTCGAGGATACTACGTCGAAGAGCTTGAACGCCACCCCAAACCGCACCAACGCAAGCTTAGGAGGCATCCAATCTGTTTGAACAGTAGGATACTCTAACAATTCGTCGATAGTAACCGAAGGAGACAACGCGACTTTCTAGTACCAATGAAGATACTCTAACCACTGCAGCATCCATGATCTCATACAGGTCCATTCTCAAAAGTGTTGATCCAGTCGGTCCAAACTCCTCAACAGGATGACGAATAAAGGCCTCTTCAGGCGGCATCTTCAACTGTCTGGGCTGCACCTTCTTGCTTTGGTGATCTTTTACCCTTTTAGTAAGGATTCAGCGGTCTACCTCTACCAAGCCAAAGCTCGGTGGGAAGTAGACTCTTCATGTATAAAGAACGACTCAAATGTTTATTTAGCCGATGCTGCCACCTTGCAAGCTGACGAAAGCCAGCACCACCTAATCTCATCAAGAGTGGAAAACAGAGATGAGGATCTTTTTGACGTTGCCAGCCCGAAAGGATGATGAGAATGAAAAAGGTCTCGAATAGAGATAGGACTGAAATCCACACTCATCTTCACGTCGCTTCTACGCTCCAACTCAGTCGCCCCTTCATTTATTAGCAAACTCGGCAGCCCCGCTAGATGATACTAGATCTTTCTGATAATCTATCTGTACACCAACGAGAGTCTTTTCGTATATTGCGGCAACGCGGGAATCAGACAACGTCATCGCCGAGAACCGCATAATCACGAAATACCCTCTGTGGGTACACTTGTTCTGCGCACCACCATCTCACTATGTGGTGATACAGCGCAAAGAGAGGCCAAGAGGTGTAATAAAAGAGAGGCCGCTACGAAATTAATCCAAGATCCCCCTTGATTTACACCCAGCCAACTATTCAAGAAGTGCCGATCTGGGAATGTAAGAAAGGGCTACGCTTGCTCCTTGAAAAAACCTTCAAGTTCTATCTGCGGGGTTATAATCCATCAACATTTCGAAAAATTCCCTCCCTCTTTTCTTTTCTATGGCCTGAAGGAGCCTTAAACACTTGTACAATGCTCAAGTCAAGGCTCTGGGCAAGGAGTGGGAGTTGATGGGTGCCCCTAGCTGTTAGAAGGTTGGGCAAGGATGGGGGAATACCTTTATTATTGATGATTGGGGAGGATGCTCTGGTATATTGGGTTATAGTTCTGTCCCCTATTTTTCTTTCCATGCAGACTGCACGTTCATCTAGGTCGAGGAGGGTTCGACAGTCTCCTAACGCGATAGCACTCTTGGTGGAACCTCTGATGTTGGAGAAAGCAATGCAGACGGCATCACCTTCAGGTATCATGAATGTAGCTCTTGAGGCGAGGCTTTTCCATCGATCTATGAAAGACACTACACTCTCATTTTCTTTCTGTGTTAAGTTCATTAGCTCAACCAATGATGGCAGGTAATCGGTCTGATGCTTGTACTGGTGTAGGAACCTGAAAACAACATCTTCAAACGTCCAAAGTTCATTTCATAAACAGGAAGGAACTAATGCAAACAAACTAACGTTTGGCTTCTCTCTCGAGTGACTTCTGGAAAAGATGGATCAACATTCTTAGAATAATTTTTTACATGTAGCAATCGTTCCAAAGGGCGACTAGGTCTTGCATTAAATAGCCTGTCTATTGTCTATACTGACTTTTCTTAGTCATCTTGAATCCTGGTGGGAGGATAACCCCTGGATGACGGCCGAAATCTCTGAATCCAAGGCGATGAGGTTGAGGTGCATGTCTTGTCATGTACTTTCCGAAGAGATCCTTGAATTGTTTTTCGGGCTTAATCACTAGCTTCTTCGACGGACTTGTAACCTTTGTTGATGTAGCTTCACTTCTTGGTCTTCTAGTCGAAGCTTTGCCCACATATTTAGAGTTCATCATTGTTGGGCGTTCTGGGGGTCAATTAGTTGACAGGTTATAGGCAGACTGAGACTCTTCGGTGGGTGGATTTTCGGAGAATAACTTTGGGTCTACGTTCGTTCTATTCTTCCATCATAACCTTATTCTACTTTTCATAACCTTATTCTCCTCCTTGAGCCAAAATCTGGGCCTCTGAGTGTAGCATTAGGATCTTGGGGTTCATCTACTCTTTCATTCGGGTGCTCTGTCGAAGTCCAATTATCAAAGGCACCGGGTGAGTGTTGAGGCCAATACGTTGATTTCGCGGTCGTAAATTCCTTATTTCTTGCTCATACAGTTGCTCTTGATCGAACTGTTGTGGGTCTTCTCCACTCTCCAACCAGAAAGAAAGAAACCTTCATCTGCACGAAAACCAAGATCGTAGACTTGAAATTAGGTTTCATCTTGAATCAAATGTCTTAAATCTGTCTTCTCTCAATCAATAGGGCGGCTGCTAACAGGTAAGCTCTTCTTATACACCTAGGGTGGACTTCTATGGTTCACACTGCTCACAACCGGACTTACTAGACTCAAAAGTAACTAACTCTAACGGAAACGATCAATCCCGTTGCCACTGCTATGGTGGTCCAAGAAGGCCGGACTAAAGCAAGCACCCTATTTTTTTTTTAGGAATTTATAATTGGGCTCGAAAGCAAGAAGCAAGGGAAAAAATGAAATATATCTTATCAATAAAGGCGAAATATTTATTGTATGAAATACAATAAAAGCATTCTATTAGAAAGTAAAGGCGCGCGCAAACGATAAACTGAAGCCGGTCACCGGTAGGCTAAGATACTAGCCCTGAGTACCGGACGGATCTAACTTAGCCAGTACCCTAAGGAGACAAGAATGCAGATAACAACCTCGCCCTTGAACTTGGGTCTCTCCTCATGGACCCGGGCTGTGGAGTTGTTGCCATCCCCTGGTACAGGGAATCAAGAAAGAAGAATGCTTTCTGGACTCTTTCTCTTTCTTAAGCTGGACTGGAAAGTAGAAAAGCTACTGGATTTGCTGGTATTGGAGTGGTGATAAGGGATGATTCTGGGAAGACCACAAGGATATAGGGAAGAGAGAGGGAATGCTTTGCCAGCTCGCCTTCTTTTTATCCAAAACAACCATCTTGGTAAAGTTTCTTTCTAGCAGAGGGCTCGAAAGGGTGCCCAGAGTGGGAAGGGCGTCAAGCTCACTCTTTCAGATGGAGCCTTCTTCCATAATGGTACGGAACAATAGTCTCATTGGAGTAGATACCAAAAATTCGGCGAGGAATGAGACTGAAGGACTTTATAAAGGAAAGGTTAGAGTAAGAGCTGACGCGGTTAGACCTTAGGCCTTCCCTTAGACTACAATGGGAAAATTCCCACCCCGGAGAAAGAAAGCAAGAGAAGAGAGGAGCTGCAATCCTTATAAGGAGGAAAGGCAGAAGATTAATTACAAAGCGTATATCTTTCACATAGGAGTAGGTAAGAGCTTCAGTGAGAGAAAAGGATTGAATGCGAGAGGTCCTTCGAAGAGCATATTTTTTCCCTTTTGTACGATCCGGAGATCTCAGCAAGGTTGCCTTAGAGAGTAGCAAAGAAGCACTTTTTTTTTTTCAATTTACCAGATTGAAAGGGAGCCCAAAAGCGCTTACTCATCAAATCTATAACCCATTCGCCACCCCGCCGGAAAGTCCCATGCGTCCGGGCACGAGTACGTTCGATCTTTTCTTGCCATGATACACGAACTTTTGCTTTGTTGCCAGTCAAAGTAGCGAAAACTTTGTTCATTGAACTAATATTAAAAACTCTGATCACGGCGGTGATACTAAGGGGAACAGCACAAGGGGCAAATAGGGTTTACCACAAAAATACATGGGATTAGATAGCGAGAGAAGGCAATAATATCACATTATCTCAAGATAAGCAAATGAAAGGAAAGAGAAGAGTCGGCATTAGTCCCGTTGGTGGAGGAAGAAGCCCTTCTATTGAATCTCTGTGATGACGACACTACCGAAGTTACGTAAGTAGTAGTGAGTCTTCTTAGTCTTCGTCTGCTTTCAATGAGTAAATGCCCGGACCAGGCTCAAAGTCAATTAATTCTGTTTGAGTTACCGAACCCGGTATTCATAAGGAAGTGTCAAACCTAGGGCGCCTGTGCTATGAACTCATGCGTTCGAAGAGAGCGCTTTTCCGGGAAAGCAACCGAGTGACATAAGGGCATGCCAGATTTTTTTTGATGTGTTCCGTATAAGTCTCAATTTAGAATATGGATTAAGTCCCGTGAGGAAACCATTTTCATCAAACAGTATAAGTATAGATTATAGTGGCGGGCCCTGTGCAAGCATCTTACTTAGGCTATGAGATAAGTGGTTGGAATAAAGCCCGACGTGCATTCTCTACGGAACACCCGGCTCTTAGTCATCGCTCCGTGAAAGAGTAGGCGAATAAGCACACGGCCAGGCTCTCGGCGATCCCGGTTAACGCCTGCGTATTGTACCTGGATTAGATCTTCCGACTCTCGCTTAAATATGGACCGCAAGCTTTTATTCTTGTTTGATCCATAGCATAGAACGTAAACTTTGACTCTGGGAAGACAGTCCGCATAAGAGAGAAATTGGGGAGGACACGCTTTTAGGATGCCTAAGAAGGACCTTTCCGGAGAACGACGCAGTCTGATCAGCGCGCATCGCTTTTTGGTACCGAGAAACATGGGTTCGAATCCTAACCATGGAGGAATTAATAAACTCGAGCTTTACTCTTTTCGCTTTACTGTTCTAGTTATAGGGCGATCTAAAGTAGCCGAACCTCCTACACTGCACTGTTCTAGCGACCGGCATCTCTCGCTAAGCTATACTATTAGTCATCGTCTCATAGTGGGAAGCGCCGCAAGCCAGTCAGCAAACCATAAGCCACGCTTGCGGAAATAGGTAGTTATAGGACTAATCAAGTAATCCATCCCAATTTTATTTCTCTTTCTTCTATACATACGAATCAGAAGTCATATTTCAATCCTTATTCTTCCGTCGATAGTCACTATCCCCTTCGATAACTATCACCTCCGTGAAGGAGGGAGTCCGACCTGGCCTATATTCGGATGACTAGAAAGAGTCTTCGTTGTAACTTGTCTTATGTCCATTGGCTGTCCTACGGAATGCGGAATGAAAGACTTCGGGCCTTCCATTGTTACTGCCCTTTCCCGGCCAGCCAAGTTATATAGTGAAAGTCCTAGTTCGCAGTCATTCATTTCTAGTGCTAAGTCAAGGAGAAATGCAGTAATCTATCCAGTGAGCACGACAGTGAAAAAAGCCAGCTGAAGTAACGGATTCTTAGGCACAAAAGAAATAGCCTAGCCTAGACCAGCAAGTGAGTTTTCAATCCAGATAGCAAGTATAGCAAGTCAGCTGAACACCTGATGAGTGGGTAGGTGGCTTAGGTGAGAAAGAATAAATTATTTCAATCTTCATTCAAATCTAGGGCTACTCTAGTAGAGTTAATGGCATCTCAAATTCACTCTTCATCCCCAAGCTTTAAAGAAAAGAATCATTCCTATTTGATCCTTCAGAACCAGCATTGAGTAAAGAAAAGAAGAATTCACTATTGGATTGGATCCTTCAGCCGGGTGGACATCAAAATCTTCACTTTCATGAGCAGGAGCTGGAGTTTAGGAATCGGGTATAGGTGCTGGCCATTCCATAGACGAGAGACCCGCTGACCCACTAGTGGTTTTATAAGGGGAGTTGGTAAAAGACAACAGGTTCAAGACAAAGGTATGTCACGGGAGATGGAGCGAAAGAAGCGTTCAGAAGAACTATTAGGCGAAGGAAAGCCGACTCATAAGGAGCAAACTAAACTCTTAATTAAGGGAAGGACAGAGGGAATGAGAGGTCCTAACCCCTAGTTCAGTGGGTTTCCATGGAATGTTTCGGACTCGTATTTCGGACGTGCTCTAATGCCTACGTGCGCGATCTCTGCAATCCGAACTTTCAACAAAGCAATCCTAACAACGTAGTGGAACGAGCCCACCAAAGTGAAGTGAGTGCGATTGCTGCCCACCAAAGAGCGAACCGTAGTTGAACAGAAATGCTGTTGAACAGAAATGTTTTCCGAGCCTCCTAGAGCAGAGAAAGACTTTCCGAGCCAGAACAGAACTCCGTTGAACAGAAGCCGACTCATGAAAGGAAAGGAAAGGGACGAGCGGCTGCTGTTAAGAGCAGTGAAAAGAGAAAGGAGTTGGAGTTAGATGCGAGATTAGTTTGCGGATGCACGGGAAAGATTCCTTGGAAGCCCTCCCACTATTTTTAAAAGGAAATAAAGAAGAAAGCTGCTAGTTAAGTAAAGGAATTATCAGCTGGGATTTCAGATGGCGCTACCGCTTCGTCCTCCCACTGTTTGCTACTAATAAGATAAGACGAACCAGTAGTCCCGGGTATAAATAGCTTCTTCTTGTTCTGTCACAGCTTCTTGATCGTTCTTCTTACTTTTAGGTTAGGTAGCTTTTTTAGCTTGCGATGGGAAAGCGGCTTTCCCAAAGAAAAAAAGCATATGCTGATGCATGTCGAGGGCTCTTATCTTCCTTCCCTTGCTTTACGACCAGGATATGGTCTCAACGCAAACGCTAGTATAGAGAGGCGACCACATAAGAGCAAGGGGGGATGCTCACAAACCTAGATGCTATCTACTATTCTGCTAGTGGATTCACAATTTCGTTGCTGGAACCGTGCAAGGGGAGGCGGCTGGAGGAGGGTACACTGGGTGAGCTGCTGGGCATGGATCCGCATGAATCTGCAACTGCTTATGGAACAGGAAGAGATGCTGCAGGCACCTTGTTGTTGAATAGTCTGCCTATCCGAAACGGTCCTACCTATCCCGGGCGAGTCAACCTTCCCTCTCGGGCTCAATGATAGAAGTGTCCAAGACTCAATCTTTTCTTGTCTGTTCGATTTCATTTGAGTTTTTCGTTGCATCACGCTTCATTGTATTTCATTGTATTTACTCGACAGAATCAAATCAAACAAAACAAAGAAGGTGTGTAAATCGAACTTCTTTTGATTATTCCGACGCCGAAATCGCATTGATAGCCTCTACTCGTGTCCGAGCCCGTCGGAGAGCTAGATTTGCCTCAATTGTTTGTCTCTTTCCTTATTTCTCAAATTAGCTTCCGCTATTTCAAGAGGAGCTTCTTGTGGATCAATGTCACCACTCTTCTCCGCATCAGTTACTAAAACAGTGATCTCATTATTACCGATTCTAGCAAAACTGCCCATCAAAGCCATCGTTAACCATTGGTCTTTAAGGCGTATTCTCAAAATACTTATATCTACAGCTGTGGCAATAGGAGCGTGATTTGGTAATACTCTGTTTTGTCCACTATTCCAAATTCTTTCGTTGACTTCTGAATCCCAAACAATTCTATTAGGGGTCAGTACACAAAGATTGAAGGTAATTTCTTCAAATTGCTCTCCATTTCGAAGTTCATAGCTTTCGTCGTAGCTTCATCGATGTTACCTACTAAATGAAAGGCCCGCTCAGGAAGACCATCTAATTCTCCGGAAAGGATCAATTGAAACCCTCTAATTGTTTCTGCTAGACCAACTTCTTTTCCCGGAGAACCGGTAAAGACTTCTGCTACGAAAAAAGGTTGTGATAAGAAAGGCTCAATTTTGCGCGCTCTTGCTACGCGATCCTCTTCGGATAATTCGTCCAATCCAAGGATAGCTAGAATGTCCTGAAGTTCTTTGTAACGTTGTCAAGTTTGCTTAACCTTTTGCGCGGTTTCATAATGTTCTTCACCAGGGGCATAGTTGACGTTGAATCTAAAGAATCGACTGCTGGATAGATACCTTTGGCCCTCTTGATAGTACAGTAGTAGCATCTAAATGTGCAAATGTCGTAGCGGTCGCGTCTGCAGGTACATAAACTGCTTGAATAGACGTTATGGACTGGTAGAAGTCATTCTTTCTTGTAAATAACCCATTTCGGTACTAAGGGTAGGTTGCCACAGCAGACGGCATTCTACCCAGGTCAGATCCTGCTTGTACAAAACTCCAGATATTGTCAATAAAGAAAAGTACGTCTTGTTCATTAACATCTCGGAAATATTCCGCTATAGTTAGGGCAGTCAAACCAACTCTCATACGAGCTCCCGGCGGCTCATTCATCTGACCGTAAACTAGATTTGGATTCGGCAATATTTTGTTCATTAATTACTCCAGATTCTTTCATTTCCATGTAAAGATCATTTTCTTCACGAGTACCTTGGAAGGTCCATTTCCCTAGAGGATTCAGTGAGTTGGTTAGCTAGTGTCATTGGTTAAGGGCGGTGGCTTAGCCTTGTGCTTCTTACCCTGGTCAATAATCAATAAGATGAAGGTAGGAGAGATATATTCATACTTTCTATGATGCTTATGCTATACGACGCAGATTGGATTCGTCCGTAGGCCTGTTTTCGCCGGTCAAACAAATGACAGGGCGCTTGGTCAAACTAACGCTTTTTCAAAAGAAAACGACTACTTCGGATCATCAAAAAATCGCCTTAACCGTAGCTTTAATATGGCGCAAGACGATTCCTGGTCTTGGAAGGGGATCGAGTAGAACCTCGGGAAAGTGAAAATGAATACAACTACTTATGTAAACGCTGGAGCGATGGTTCATAAACTGGGGAATATATATAGTAGAGGTAGCAAATTCGATCCTACAGAGGCAAAGGGAAAGCACTTCCCATTCAATTACTCTTTCTCGTCACACAACTCATCTCAACGCAACCAATAAACAATATATATGGAGCAAAATTATGGTTTTTCGGAACGAAAGTGGCCATTTATTGACCTGATCAAGCCCTAGTTCAAACGAAAGATTTTGGCCTAAGCCAAAGAATCCACCTAAGGTACCTTCTAGCCTTGGTCTGCATTCCACTCGCGTGGACTAAGGATAGTTAAGAACAGAACAATGGGCGGACGAGCGCTCTATCTATGAGCGATTTCTCTCAAGCGTAAGAAAGCGTAGACATTATTCCTTCTTCTATCGAAGACATAGAAACAGTAAACTCCAGATTCATCCTCTTTCGAGTCAAGTCAATTTTCAATTAAAAGAGAGGCGTCGAGATATTATATGACCAAAGGCCTTGTCATGAGCTGGGCTCGAACCAGCGCTTTCCAAATGCATGATTCGGATTTCTTCTGATCGTGACTTGAAAAAAGAGAGAAGAGAAAGAACTGGGAGTTGGCGCCCGGTTGCTTGCTTACCAAGCCATCCTGTCAAGCTCCTCCAGTTCGATTATTATTCTTTACTTTACTTATTATTATAAAAACTACTCACAAAGACGATCGATCGAGAATCCCACATACGAGAAAAGGTCACTTTTAGAGTCAAACCACAGTTTTTTTAAATGAAACGGTCTAGCCGCCCCCCCACAAACTATTCACAATTTGTAGTAGTTCGATATAATACTGACTTCCCGTGCCAAATTGCGCGAGATCAGTATATAGCGATGCTAATAATTGTACATCATTGCCTGGAACAAACTTGTCTATAACGTCGTAGGCCCCTTTCCCCGGGGGCAACATTACATTATTTTGAGAGAAGAGCGGCGTTATTACTTTATCACTTAATTGCTCCTTGATTGTTTTGGAAACAGATTGATCTATTTTTTTCCGAAAAGTTCTGTTCCGACAGACCTCTCATCCGGGCCACTCTCCAAGTGGGAAGTATGAGGATGAAGGAAGGTAATGCAAGTCCAGTTAGTAAAAACATTAGATAGTTGATAACTTGATCGGACATGACTTATACGTGGAAATGTAAGATAAATTCAAATGTTATAATCGGATCCCTCTCCCTCTCCTTGCAGTCGAGACCTTTCAGGACCTCTCGCTTCGAAAGAGTATCCTTTTCTTCGCCCAGCAACAGTCGTGAATGGCGCCATTCAAAACGTAGAAAGATCTTACCCTAGCGGTCGAGCAAGTGTCTCTTCGCCCCTCTCGCATTCGCTCGAGCCTATCTCCCTAATCTATAAGTCCTTCCCCCTCTCCTTATCAGTCGAGCCCTATCTAAATATAAGTCCTTCCCCCTCTCGCTATCGCTTGAGCTCTATCTCCTAATCTATAAGTCCTTCCCCCTCTCCTTTCAGTCGAGCATATCCAGTGGGTACCCTCTCGCATTCGCTCGAGCCTATCTCCCTAATCTATAAGTCCTTCCCCCTCTCCCTTATCGGTCGAGATCATTCTGAACCTCTCGCTTTCGATCGAGTAACGTATCTGCTCTTGTAGAAGAAGCTAGCTAGCCATCCCCTATATTTTCATACTGAGTGAGGTGAGATAAGAACTGACCGCCTTCCTCGTAATGCGCTTTCCGCTCTCAAGAAGCAAGAAGTGTGACATATTTATATAGAGCTTAGTCTCCCCATAGTAGGTAGCGAGTGACGTATTCAGAGGGTCATTCTTGCAAAAGGATTTTTCGAAGGAGTTAATCACAGAGGCCAGTTTCGCAAGCTGATCCTAAGCTGAAAGACCACTACAAACTCTTTCTGCTATTGGATGTCATAAGGTAGCTCGCAGATTGGTCTTCATTGCGTACTAATCCGCCTGGGGAGTACGGTCGCAAGACCGAAACTCAAAGGAATACTGATCAGGGTACAGTTATTCTAGTTCGATGATTTCACTTTCCCTATCTATGAAAGAAGCGAAGAAGCAACCAAGGTTCTGAATAATACTGTAGTTAGTTGCAACACTCTTTGCTCGAACGGATTCATCCTTCTTTCCTCACATGGCCCGCCTGACTGTGTGAATGCCAGGGATTCCAACATTATGGTGGGAGAATTTACGCAAACGAAGAGAAAGAAAGTCTCCAACGGCTGCTGCTGAGTCATCCCCTGGATGGGGTGAAAATACGCGACGTCAAAAGTGCTATAATGCTGAGATATTTCGTTTTCGTAATGCAAAATCGATGCATGACCTTTCTTTCTAAACTAAAACATGGCATAATCGCTAATTGATCTTCGCGAGCAAGAATGAATGCTTCATGCTGAAGTCTTTCCCCGATATCGCTCATAAGGGACATGCATTTCACGATTGCCATCAGGGCATATCCGAGAAGCGGTTAGGCATACGATTCCTCGCACCATCCATCCCATTGCATTCCTTACTATCCGTAGCGAAATTCCTTGTCGCTTCACTGCCCCTCCTGTAGTGGTTTTCCGGGGGTACGATTCCTGGGCTGGGTAAGAAACCTTCTTTATATATCCCACTAGTGCCACAAAGGCTTTTGGTGGTCTTATTGGGCGTGGGAGTAAAGTAAACCTTACTCGGATTTCAAAACGGTCTTTCGCTACGTTCATTCTTCTTAAATGATATTGTTAGTTCATTCTTCTCTTATTCAATTTCTAGTTAACATAACCTTAGGTAGGCCAAGTTCTTTCTGCCTGTGTTAATACACGATCTGCTTCATGTGGACGTTTAGAGTCTGGCAACTCGATGAGATTTAGTTCTCTCAATCCTTTGAAAATTAGTCATCATGACATGTGGTGAGTTATTGTTTAGTAAAGTAAAGTTTTTGGCCTTATGAGTGGGCGAGACAACTTTAGCTAGGAGCCTCTTTTCCTTCTTCAACGCTCCCCGAAAACAACCTTCGTTAAAATCGGCAAAATGAACTGAATGGCTCTCACTGACACGTAAAATGCTTTTAGTAAGGATGAAATCCGAAAGCGGAAGCCCACTTCAGGAAGCACCCCTTGTGACACCCATTCCAGAGACGTGTGCACGTATTGGATGGAGCTTATCTACAACCGTACCCGCCTTCAAGTCATACTCATAGCTTTAAATGCAAGTAAAAGGGCAGACACCTTGAAATTAAGTTTGACAAGTACCGGCTCTCGCGAGACCATTTTCCCCACTGCTGCCCCCCCGTGGGAGTCCGGGCCGTGTCTCAGTCCCATACCGACTCTACGGCCTCGCAAGAGAATCCCACACCTACGCGAATAGGAACCGAACTGTCTCACGACGTTCTAAACCCAACTCACGTACCACTTGAATCGGCGCAAGGCTCTGCAAGACCTACTCCCCAAGTTCTAGCCCCCGAATGTTCCCAAATCGGCTCTTATAAGCCAAGTAAGGGGCTCAGGCAGGAGTACCATGTCTCCCGAACAAGGAGAGGCCTCACGATTATAGCCGTACGAGGGAGTACTGCGTTAAAGAAAAAGCCAGAGTCTTCCATATACTAGACCCTCCCCTTCTGACAATCTAGCTTGCATCTTGCTGAGCAAATCAGTTTTTTTTTTTCCCTTCTTCACTCACGCAATTAAGGAAATCGAGTAGGAGTGGGCATGCTTAAAAGAAGACCATTAGGAGTAAGACATTTCCGCTCGGCAATAAAAGTAACGGGACCTACCCACGAGGCATGACCAAAAGAGAAAGAAAATGATGAAGAGAAAGGATTATCGTAGTGTCCCAAACGAAACAATTACGCTTTCAAAGATGTCTGCCTCCTGTCTTGCCCTCGTTGGCATACTCGTATTGATTCACCGCATCTTTACAGAATTCGTCAACTTTCATTCCGACTAGTACCCGTAGTGCCCGTTGCTGTATCGGACGGCAGCCCTTTCGGGGTGTAAAGATAGCTTGCTGTTGTGTCCATCAATCTGAAGCCTCGCGACCCGTTCATCAGTGATGAGGTATTCTCAAGGAAGTAGACAGCGGAGCTTGGAAACCTATCCGTTTGGGTCGGGGTGGACCTGCTTTTTCACATCTTTTCTCTCTTTCCTCCGCTATTCCATGTCGGAGACAGCGGGTAGGAGATGTTTGAAACGAGACCGAGGAGTGTGGTATGGACTTGACTTAGACGGAGGTCTAACCCAACAATAAATTAGGAATAGGAGGTTCCGAAAGGATTGAAAAGAAGATCTCACGTCTACCGAGCCCCTTGGTAAAGCCGAAGAAGTCTTGCTCCCGCGTGACGAGAAAAAGCATCTCGGAATTCTTGACTTGACGGGAGTTCTTGCCATTTATCGATAGATGACTCTCACCGAGAAAGGAAAAGAAAGAATTAATCTGGGTTTTTACGAGGAATACTGGAAGGGTAAAGAAGACATGAAGCTGACCAATCGAGTAGGAAGTCTACAATCCCCGCCACATGCTCCACCTTGACCCTCTCTCTTTACGGGGAAGTCTAGCTCCACTCCATGGCACCGAAACCCGATGATTTTTTCATACTACTACGTTGGTACGGAGGTTCTGAAAGAACTGTTTTGCGCTGAAACTCTGTCAAGGATTGGGTGGGAGAGGCACTCGAGGGAAATCCAGGCATTATCAGGGGAATCCCCTAATGAACGTTGTTGGCACTTCCTCATTGTCAGTTGTAAAAGAGAGGGCTCGACCCCCTAGAGAAAGCTCTTGTCGGGATCCGTCTGTAGCTGCTGAGTTTGGAAGTGGCTATAGAAATGAGGGAAGACTGTCAACTAATTACCCTAAGAACGGTTATCCCGCAAAAGAACTAAAAAGGCTGGCTCGGCAGAGGATGAGACCAAGTATACCTATCGGACTGACCGAAAAAGCCCTAACTTGTAGTGTTCTAGAGCATCATCCATGAAGTCCAACAAAGGTTGAGCATTCTTGCTAAAAGGGGCTATCTTTGGCTTCAACTTCTTCACTCGTGACACTCTTTTTAGCAGCTGGAGAGGAGGAAGGCATTTCGAGATTTCGAGCGTACTACATCTCTCTGAAGACGGGAGGTTTCATCCGAAAGAAGGGTCATATCCCGTCCCCCCGTCCCAATGTAGTAGCGAGGGATTGAGGCTTCAAAGGCTGGACTAGCTGCTGCTATGCCACTCGAATGAATCGGTCACCTACTACTGAACCAGTCTTTCATATTATTATACGGGAAATCGTCGGAATATGCTATTCGTTGGTCGTGCAAGACGGGTGTGACCCCGAACAATTGTGCAAGGCAGGAATCGGTTTCGTAGCCTTCCTGAAAGTCATCACTCTGGTTCGAGATGATAAAAATCACCAGATTTTCTTTTTCTCCCCATCAGCTCCCTTAGCTACTCATCTTCTTTACCCTGCTTATTGGCCTCACATATGTCCTTTCCTTATCTGGGTAATAATTTACAGCGTAACTCTTAACTATTCCTTTACTAAGGAATAGTTGAGCAGCTCCTGTGGCATCAGACTCAAAGAGAGTTGCATTTTGGGGCAATATGCAAGCAACTTCATCCCCGAATGGGTACTTGAATCCTTCTCCTGCAAGGTATAGAACAACTAAGGGTACTGGTCCTGCTCGCTTCTGTGGTGACCAATAATATTACGCTTGAGCTCAACCAGCCATTGATAATCACTTTTGTGGTTCCTAATCGGGATGGAGATTCAGGTCCGGTGTAGGGGGCACCTTCTTCATGATCTAGGGGTCAGCCTGCGCTAAGCAGGGTGAGCTCCTCTTTGGTTCCATCTGTCCACATTCTTCCCTTCCATCTAGGGGAATTCGGGCTTGATTGTTCCGTGTAGTCGATTCGCTCCTCCCATGAGCAGAGTCCATGAGCTCGAGAAGAGAAGTAAGGTTTTTCAAGTTTACCTGTAGCTGGCTCAGTAGCGTACGAGGGACGAACGAGAGTGACGTGGATAAGTAGGAAGATTCGTACCGCTCGATAAACTAAAGTAAGGAGTCTTGTCTTCTTCATATACCGCGTAGTGGGCAAATAGTAGAATGGCATTGCGCCTAAAACGGAAAGCAAATACCATGAGAAGCAAGGGTATCGTTGAATAGGCTCGACCAACGGGAGAGGGCACCAGAACCATGAACAAGAACAGGATGAAACTCAATCGTTGGGACCATCTCACTTATATCAGTATCAGATCTGACACGAAGAATAGACTCGAGGAGCCGATGACTCTTTGGCATATCTTAGAAGGGGTGCTACGCCTGCTGCTCTTGATCCGGGTCTTTAAGAGGTACGAGCATAGCGACGTGAGCGAGATCACTGCTCCGCCTCGACCGACTCGGCTAGCATATCTATCTATATAGAAAAAAGTGACCATTGCTTCCTTCCGCACTGCATTTCACTACTCATTTCAGGTAAGATGAGTGTCACAAGTAAACTAGATTAGATAGATGGAGATGAGATCGTAGCGTAGTGGGCTTATTATGCGGGCCCGCTCTCATCAGGCTCTTCCGAGGGCATGTGGGAGGCGCTTCCGAGGGTATGAAAAGAATAGGGCTCAAGGTCCTCTCGGCTGAGAGCTTATCTGCCCCGTCTTCTGTCGACCTCCAGTCTCTTTCCTACTACTTCTCTCGCTCGGTCTGAACTTATTCTTCGACAGCTCCTTGCCTCACTAGAGCACAAACGCTCTACTGAATGTTTGCGTAGTTTACTTGGAAAGCAATTATTGGACTCGGACCTTCCCCATCGGGCCTCCTTCCCTTGTCTCTTTCAGGTTCTCGGGGCTCTATCTGGATCGCTAATGGTTCTCATACGATTTCTGCCAGCTCCTGAAGGAGCCATTTATGTGATATTAGGCTTCGTGGCATGGAAAGGGCTATTTATTGGTACGGGAGCGGGAGGAGCGAGATCAAGGAAGTGTCCGTGAGCTAGACTCAGCTATACTCTTTTTTTTAGTGCCTTTCTCCCTGAGCGTTAGAGGGCTTGTCCTCGACTCGAGTAGGTTCTTGAAAGATTCTATGGTGAACGGCTCTATCACTCTACCCTACCTCCGTGGACAAGAAAAGAAAGGTGGAGCGGAGCGGCTCTTCATTTCATATGCGAAGTCGAATTCATCCCCTAGTTCTCCATCCACAGAGGGCAATCAAAGATCAATCTCCAACTGAGTGAGGGCAATCAAGCGAAGTCGAGATTCAAATCTCGGAATTGGCAAGAAAGATCATAAAGTTTGCGAAAGAGATAGAAGAGAAGCGGAATGCGGTAGTCACTTGAATCGAACCCGTGTCTTCTACTTTCAATGAAAAGCACTAAGACGAGCCCCATACTAAGTGCAACTGGCCCCATCTACCTTATCATTCCCTTCCTGAACCACTTTTCATGTTCTTGGAGGTGCATCACAAAGACCTACGATTCTTGTCCGGTCCTCACTAGCTCCGGTCCTATTAAGAGCTTAGCTGCAGAGGGGATTTGACCGGCTCAAAGAGCTGAGCTGTCACCCTACCGGCGAATGAGATTAGCAGCAGAGGGCTCCGGCTTCACTCCGACTCCACATGCACTGGACAGTAGAGATAGAAGGGAGATACTGGCGAGGGCTACTCCTCCGTCCGCCACTGCTGGACTCTTGCTCATCCGGATGCTCCACCGCTGCCTCGTCCGGCTCCTTGCTTCCCGCTTCTGGCTCCTCCCGATCACTGGACAGTTTCCTCGGTCCGCCACGGGACTGTTGATGCTGCTCCACTCCTCCTCCCATCCTCAGCCATCTGCTCACCGGACAATGAAACTGACCAACGGCTGCCAACTGGGTTCATGGTCTTAATGATCTTAGAGGATCTCTTTTCGGAACTCATATGGTACGGAGGACGAGAACCATACTCAGATTCTTATCCTCGGAATTGGAATCAGACGGATCGGTCCACCAGGATTAGCAAGCAACGTATTCAAGACCAAGGAGTGAAGCGGCGAAGCTCGATCACTGCTTGTCGATCGCCTGAGAACATTGGCTAACCGCTCGACCGAATCAAGGATCTAAGCCCTCTGACTCGCTTGTCTATCTTTATTTTATGTAACTTGTCCCTCCGGACCGCATACAGTAGTCGTTCTCGGGTGCCCTAATCCACTACACCTATTGAATCCCTCCCTCGCTTCTTGGGCAAAAGAACACGAACCCAATCTCGTCTACTGCCATCAACGGATTGGATGACCTGCTGACGCTTTCGACTTTTCTGCCGCATTCCGCTTCGCAGCAATTGGCCCTCCCGCACCTATGCCTCTAAGTTCTTCGCGTAGCACCAGCGGCCTCTCATCTACTCATTTCACTAATGTTGCTAATCTTCGTGTCACTAGTCATGAATGAGAACCAGTAAAGAAAGAGCTCATCTCACGAACTCTCGAAGTCGAGAAAGGCCTTTTCTCACTTCATGTACCGTAATGTTGGCTCCGCTCCACGTAGTTCCGCATCGCTGGCACTGAACTCACACTCGCTATTGCAGCAGAGCGGGCAGAAAAAGCTACATCTTGGGTGAAATAAAGTAGCGAGCCAACATAAAAGGAATAAGTCTAGCGGGGCTTAGCTTAAAGGTAGAGATAGAGGCAGAAATGCGGTAGAGAGCAGAGCTGAGCCAGCAGTAGGAATGCAATAGCTGGTCTTGTGAATTATAGGCCCATTCGCGAGCACTTTCTTTAGGAAGAAAGCTATGATGCCTATGAGCGTAGGAATATTGCTATGCCCATGAGCGAGCCGACATTACATAAAAAGCGAAGTCGAGAATTCATCCAGGACAAATGAAGCGATCGGAACGGAGTGGAGCGGAACCACTACTTGGGTCAAATCAAAGTAGGCCAGGCCAGGCCCTTCTTGCGAAGCTACTTGCGGCAGCTGATCCTAGAGATAGCGAAGAGATGTCGAATTGCAGTGCTTCTCAACTTGACTGCTTCACTGTGGAGAATTAGGCACGCTGGCAAGTGGAGCGGAACAGACAAGGTTGCCCCGACAAGTGCTGCGAGCGGGATGAAGAAAAGGACATTACGAGCCGACATTAGATGTTGCTATGCTATACTATATATATAGCTTGATGATCTTAGTCTGAATTAAGAGGCTCCGGCTCTCCAACCTCTGGATTGTGTGAATCGGATAATCAAAATAAGATAGGCGGGCGAGCTCCTCATAGGTCTAAAAAGATCATAACAAGAACAAGAATTGGACCATAAGCGAAGTCGAAATGAACTAATCGTTCGCTGGCACCTACGTTATTAATAAAGAAGATGACTTCCTTTGATTCGGGTGCTCGGGTATGGTGGGTTCTCTCTTCAGCCACTTGCTTGTCTGCTCCACTACGTGGAGCCTCGCTAGCAACAGTCGTTAATTTGGGCCATTCACTCTACGGGTCAGATATGCTCCGGTCTCATCTCAATCTCAGCTAGCTCTCTCTTGTTTGCCTGGCTCTGTTCTCCTGCTCTTTGGTTGCCCTGGATTGTTCTCGTCTCCTGTCCTTGGTTGGAGGCCTCATCGTCAGCTCGTCCCCAGTGCTAGGCCGGTTCTTCTACTTCCTCTCGGGCTCACTACTTGAATATTGAACTCTTCCCTTCTGCCCTGTAGCTACTGTCCCTGGTTTGCCTTTTCGGGTTGGGTTGGAGGAGAAGCACAGCACGCCTTAAGAATCAAGGGAGGGTCCATCAAGACCCGACCGATCTCATGTAGCTCTCTATCGAGGGAAAGATTTCCGATTAGACCCATTTCATCTAATCTTTCATTTGAGCACTGAAAGAGGACGAATAGAAAAAGAGCGAAGCCAGAAATATGGAACCAATGCCGAGCCCACTCTCATTCTAATTTTATATAAGATCCGACCGGACAAAGGGAGCTCCGTCACGAGCAGGACTCTCTCAAGTATCTGACGTGATTAGGCGGGGACAGGATTCGAACCTGCAGTCTTCAGGTCATGAGCCTGATGAGTTGACCCATTACTCTACCCCGCGTCTTCCCCTGATCTTCATCGTCTCGTTGGTCTTCGAAATCTCTGAGTCCGACAACCGCGGCAACAGATATCAGACCAGTCACACCGCTTATTGCATCAAGCACCGGTAACCTAGGAGGACGGGCCTCTTCGATTCTCTATATGAGACTGAGACCACCATTGATAGACGTCAACTCCACTAAAGAAGCTCGTCCCTAATTCAATAGCAAAAAGAGATATAAGACCAACTGCGAATGAAAGAGCATCAGGAAGAGTCAGACCGGCAACATCTATGGCAAGAGTACGAATGGTTTATTGAACACCTTGCCAATCGTACAAGCAAGGGCCGTAGGGCTCGACCTTAAGGGTACCCAAATTATAGTGTCGAGGGCTCGACCATAAGGGCATCCTACAGGATGGGCTCGACCATAAGGGAGAGGGAGAGTGAGAAGTAAACTATTGAGAGGCTCCAAGTTATTTAAGGAGAGGGGGAAGGACTTATAGATGATAGAGCTCGAGCGTAAGCGAGAGGGTATCCCCAGATATGCTCGACTGAGTTGGAGAGGGGGAAGGACTTATATTTAGATATGCTCGGAATTTGACTCGACTTTGATAATCATTCAATTGTTGTCAAGGAGAGGGTCTCACACGTCGGTATCCCTGAAATCTCGTTCCTCTCCCGTTGGTCTCAAACGTCGTTACACTCGTTCCTCTCACCCTTCTCTCGCCTTGGACGAAGCCAGGGAACTGTCCTCTGCTCCGCTCAACTCTGTCTCGCATAGCTCATTTGCCCCTATGGTATGTATGGTACCGAGTCTGGTCTTACCTGCCTCTCGATCTGTCTTTGACTCAGCAAGCAGGGACTCTTCTTTCTCAGCCAGGTCCTCTGCTCTTTCTTTGGATTGCAGAGATCGTTTGTTTGCTCCGCACCTCTCTCTTTCTCTCTTTTCAAGCCTGTCCTCTACTTTCCTCTCCCCCTCCCTCTCCCTTTCCCCTTTCCCGAACGAACCTTACCCGAGCCCTTTTAAGTAAGTGATAAACTTCCTTTACTAATGTGGTGGACGTAGGATCCCGATTCAGTTCTTGCAGTTGGATTAGATTATCGCATTCGCCTCCCCTGCCTCACTCCGCACAAGCACCAACCATCCCCATTTCTTTGTCTGAATCTAGTTGATCGAAGAGAGTCTGACCGCCAAGCAACTACTGCACTGCCTTCCCCCGACCCATGGAGGCTACTTTCTTGCGAGGCAAAAGACCAAAGAAAAGAGTGGTCGGCCTCCGAATGGCATTGCTCTTTACTCTCTTCCCTTCCTTTACAATTAATCTATGTACCTGTCCTTACTGACTTACTTGCCAATTATACTTGTCAATTATACTCACCCTGAACAAGCAGAACTAGGAAGGATGGGGCTTCAGCTTCAAGTCTTTCTAGGAGCAACTCCGAGTTTAGTGATTAGGAATCTGGCCAGCGCTCTTAGTCTGGGCAGAGATAGTTGAACCCGTGCAGGATGACTTGACCCATTCTTTCGTTGATGCATTGCAATACCAGGTGCTGCGCTAATCTTTCTCTTGTCTTGCTTTATGCTTTGATTCCTAGCTCAGTGTCTTTCACGACAACTAAGAGGAATTGGCCGCAAAGAGATTGGAATACCAAAGAACTGCCAGAAAGGGGATTGAGGCGATCAGATAGATGGGGTGCGGGCGAACCTTTCTATCTTTATAGATAAGATAGATCAGTCTACTTTTCCCACTCTTATCCATAGGAATGAGCGCACATAAGAGAGACTTATCAAACAAAACATTAGTAGAAAGATCCAACTGTAAAGAAAACCTTCTCACCGGACCCCCGTACCTGTTGATTCAGAGTGATAGGAAACAGCAGCCGGGAATGTAAATCAGTACTCGGTCGGAAACCAAACTTTAGGAAAGGACTCGGGATATTCAATACCCTTGAGAACCGGAGAAAGGGTTAGAGGCAGCGCTCCTCTTGTTCATTAAGCAGCGGGTAAGGAACGACAGAAAGAAGAGGGAGGCCCCTCTGTAGCAAGGTACGGGAAAGCTCAAGCATATGCGGTCGCTTCTTACGCTCTTTCTTCCGTTGCTGAAGATAATTCCTCAGCAATTTAACAACTTACGTGAATAGACTTGCTAATATTATTAGACCAAGGAGCAACTTAACTATAGTCAGAAGTTAGCTGTAGTAAGGAGTAGAGTAACTTAACAACATAGCGAGAGATTTAGTAGAGTTCATTCCAAGAGTGAGAAGCAAGGAGTTCATTCCAAGAGTGAGAAGCAAGGAGTTCATTCCATGAACTCGTACGTTCCTCTTGCTGCGATACCTACTCCTACTTCTACTGCGACGTCACGTGAGTTAGACGCGAAGGCACGAACTCACGTGACGTGGCTATGCCGATGCCCTTGATAGCTCAGTTGAGAAGGGGACCCGCTTTTGAATGTATATAATGCATAACGCGAACGACTAGTTTCAGAGTCAGGTGCGAAGCCTCTCCGGATACTGAACAGCAGAAGCAACTAAAGCAACGGGAACTGATTCAACTCAAAGGAAAGATTCATTATTAAGGGTTTGAACTCTTTGCATTCCCTCTCCCAAAGCCCGCTCGAGACTTCAGCTCTCCTGTTGAATCTCTTAAGTGTGCGGATTCCAAATAGGGGGAGGAGAGGTACGAGTCCCCTTAGGACTTGCTAATATTATAAGTTCAAAAAAACACTCATAGGAAGATCTCTCTCTACTCCTGACTAACAATTAAGTTAAGTTGCTCACTGCTTATATATCTTCTCCTTGTCTCCTTGTCCCCTTTGGGTCCCCTTTATACTCCTTGCCTCTTGCTCTTGCTACTTGGCTTCCTCGTCTGATTTGGGTCCCCTTTCGAGTCGACCAACATAACCTAGCCGATGTCTACCTTTTTATGTTATATATCCAAGCGTATCCAAACTCTTTTTTGTTATATAATAAGAGTGGCAATTAAGGTTGGACTTGTGGGAGGCATTTTTTCGTATTCCTTGAAAGTTTTCGTATTCCTTGAAAGAACTATATATAGAAGGACTCTCACTCAATTATCAGAGACTCTCGTCACCCTAGACCGTAGTAGCGACAGTACGGACAGCGCGGACTGCTACTCCGATTCCTTGGGCTTAGCAGGCGGATTAAGGAGTCCATGGTCCTACCAAGTGGGAGGCCCTGCCGAGTGTTCTTTCTTGTCTTGTCCCCGGCCTCTCCTCGCTTCTATTTTTGATGGTCTTTCTTGATTTTATATAGATGATGGTCTGTCTGCTAAAAGGCTTGTGCGGTATGGAGAGGTCTGGCCCCACATGGGCTAACTGGGCTGAGAAGAATGAATGAATCAGAGCTCCATTGTTCCCTTCTGTTCCGGAGAATGGGATTCAGTGCTTTAGCTCTTAAATCACTGAGACCCGGAGTGAGCCGACCCCGCTACCCGTTCCTCAAAGCGAGGGACGGCTGCAGTTTAACTTGATTTAAAGACGCCCAATGGTTTCGACCACAAGAAAGGAGTTCCTGGATCCGACCATTGCTCCCTGCAAGAAGAGGAAGGGAAAAAGAAACCAAGCAGAAAAAGAAACCAAGCAGATGATTGACGAAAGGGAAAGGCAAGCGCTGCCATGCAAGTGCCCTACTCCCCCTTCCCGAGGACAGATAAAGAAATGTTTGGACCGACCGAGCCAATGAATCTTTTCCGATAAATTCATGTTCTTTTGGAGTGATCCGATCTTTCTTAATGAATAGTTGCATGAGCCATGCTGGTTGGTTCGAACAACAACAACAAAAAAAAAAAAACTCTCTGTCCGGGATACTCTGTCCCCGCCTAAAGAAAGAAGGGTAGGCTAGCTCAGCTAGACAATATGGCTTGGGAGTAGAGGATCTTGATTAAAGCAGCGAGTGACTTCTACTGTTTTGTTTCCTGGACCATGGCAGAGAAACAAGTTCTTCCACTGGCAAGGTATTACTGGCATGGAAGCGTCAGAGTATAGCCGATCACTCCGAGTTTGTTCCACTGGGAAGGTCGGAATGAGCCAATCAACCATTTCTGTAAGTTGCCTTTCAAGACTAGGAAATGCAAACTTCAAGATAGGAAATGGAGTTTCACGGGCCCAATCACACTCTTTCATTCGGTGCATCGGTTCGGTCTCCCAGTAGGTACTTGATTATATATATAAGCAGGCAGCAGGCGCATAACAGCGCTAAAGCTCTTCCGTTGCTCTTACTCCCGTTGGATTAATTTCTTTTATATGCTTTGCGTTGCTCCTAAGAGAGCTTCGGCTCCGCTCCTAATTTTTCAGAGGATTGGTTCACGCTCCTAGCCTTTTTCTAGGACTGGTAAATAAATATAAATAGCAGCTCCTCAGCCCAGGTAAGGAGACCGATCTCATTTCCCTCCAATGCTTGTCAGCCCGACTTGAATCTTTCCTTCAAGCGCTCCCCTTGGATGAATATCTTTATAGAGCAGCTTCACCCCTCCTATTGGTTCGAGTGCTTGATTGGGACGCATGGCATGGCTTGGTTATATGTAGTGAATGAACGTGGGTCGTAGCTGACTTATTCGGTCCTCGGCATCAACTATAAATTCTCTTTCTTTGCACCGGTCATCGCTCTTTCCTCCCATATGGTATGGTCTGGACTTCCTCTTTACTAAGCTGCCTCAGACGGAAACTAGGCGCTTCGGACTTGATAAATGGAGAATAAGGCAGGGCAGAGGCAAAGATTGAATGAAGACACGCCACTGGACGACTTGGTTGACCGCTCCTTTCCTTAGGTTCATTCATGCGCTCCGAAGACATACATGCCAAGCCACTGGGTCAATAGGTGCTCCCGTTGGTGCCTAAGTCAGCTCCGAGTTGATGAATGAACTTGATTATGGTAGCAGAGCTCCTCGTTATCAGTCAGCTAGGCTTTTTATTCCATTCCCCGCTCCTCAGATAGGTTAATTAATAGGCAATCAAGACAGATAGGCAAGACACGCAGATGAGCCAATTCCACGCACTAGAACTTGATCAATGAAATGGAGTTTTGAGTTTAACTCGCTTGCTCCTAAGACTTCCACACCACTTATATGGGGTCAAGACTAGGGGGCGGAGCGGTTGAACGAGCTACCGACCTGCCCAAGCTCTCCCCGTGCAGCTAGCTTCTTTGCTGGCTCTGATGTCTCCGAGTCTAACCGTTCATGGATGGCTTAGGCAGATGCAGCTGAGCCCCTCCTATAGTCTTTAGGCGCTCCCGTTGGTCAGCGCATAAAGCTCCGAACCCTTATTAATTAATAAATTCAATGGAACCGAACCCTTCTTAATTAATAAATTCAATGGAACCGAAATTCTTTCTTGATGACATAATCTACTGCCTTGACTGCTAGGCTTTGACTGCTATACTTCTTTATGAACCAAGCTTCCTTCATGAACCATGCTATGTTCCGTTTTGTATGAAGAGTCTGAGTTTGGATACTCCGCGATGGCTACACTGTAGTTCTTTCATAACCTCTGTGGCTAGGTGGTAGGGGACGAAAGATAGAGTGCTTTCGGATTGCCTGATAAAGATAGAGTGCTTTCGGATTGCCTGATAAAGGTGGAGTCGTAAAGAGAAGGAGCGGTCGTAAAGAGAAGGATAAGCCGGTCGTAAAGCGGTTCTCAAAGCTACGTAAAGCTATATCTATCTGTTTTCCTCAAAGGCTATATCTATCTGTTTTCCTCAATATATATATCCTTCTGTTTTTCGCTACGTAAAGCTATCTAGCTATATCTATCCGTTTTCAAGTTTGAAGTATGTGACCGATTCCTCAAAGGAATGACCGAGAAGTTCTAGATGTGGGAAGTCTCCGTAGGACCATGAGAGGGCAGAGTTGACTTGGTTCTTCCTTCTTCTACCTGCCAAGTATTTCTTTAGATTATTTATGTAAAGTGCTTCGTAAAGTGCTTCTCAGTTGAACTGTGATCCTTTCTCGGCTAAGTGATGCTTTCTCGGCTAAGTGATGCTTTGCTTTCTCGTACTCAATCAAGTATGCATGGGATCTTCCTTCCATTCATGCTGCTAAGGGTCGATGGACAGCTATGACTGCTATGTAAAGCATTCAGTGCGATAGGTACGAGACTCTACCAAGCTCTCATTCCGATTGGTAGACAAGATAGGTGTACAAGTGGGTGAAGAAGGACTTGACTAAGACCTGTGAAGAGTCGTGTGTGCGGACATGACCTGCGAAGAGTAGCGGACTTCGAGATGCCCATCTGCGGGTAGTCTACTGGAGTGGTCTATGTGTGCTTAGCTTTATTATTTCAACAAATAAGAATGACGAGCGACGTGGCTCTTTTCCTAGGCTCTACTCTATATGGTGGTCTCAAGGGAGATTAGAAAGAAAGCACTCTAGAATCTCTGGATGTGCTTCTTGACTAAGACATTCATGACTGCGTAGCTGGTTCTGCTCTTGAAGAAATGTGGAAGTAGCCCCTCCCTTCTACCAATTCAGAGGGTGGATCCTCTTTCGTGAGCTCACTGCTTCGGGCTTTCAATGACTTCGTTCGATGTGGTGCGCGGTTACAGCTCCAAGGTTGCGTGGGGTTATCGACTTCTCTATTATGGAGATTGGGTCACTCTCAATCTTATAAGAATAGATCCATAGATTGGGTCACTCTCAATCTTATAAGAATATACCCCCCCCCCCTTGTAAGGACAGATCATGGGTCAACTCATCGGTTCAAGACGTTCGATCGACTCTAGCGTGGCAGACCCAGATAGCAAGGGAAAGTAGGTGCAAGAATGGTCAATCTAGTGAGCACAGGTTAGACCGAAGCCAGCAGAAGCAAAACTCCTAAGATAAGAGCCATGTCGACTATGCGTACGTAAGGTCGGAGAAGATGCTAGCAAGCACGTCCAGAAAGGGCAGTACTGAGCACTTGTACTTGTGGAGAGAAAAGGACCGGACCGAGAAAGTTCGGGATCCAATCTGGTGGAGAGAAAAGGGCAGTACTGAGCACTTTTTTATACTTGTGCTGGGATATAGAAAGATAGAGATAGGTGGGCCAGAGACGTAGGCTGGTGGGGAAGAGTAAGCACTCCGGTAGAGAGGGATGGCAGATCTCGTACTGGCAGATCTCGTACTTCGGGATAGGGATTCAGGCTATGGAAACTGAGCTATGTGCTTTCTACGCAGTGATGGGATGTTGGTATCAGAGGTCCGGTCTCAGAGGTCGTCGGTAGAGTAGATCCATTCACTCCCGAACCGGTCTCAGAGGTCTACTAACGGTCTCACTTCAGAGGTCTACTTCCGGGTTGGTATATGCCTTTCCTATCGCTCACTTCAGGTCTATGCAACTATCAAACCTTCCCTATCGTTCAACAAAGAATGACCAGTGCTCCACTTGACCCGACCTCGTTCGCTCCTCAACCCATTCCCTTTACAACACTTGCTCGCCCATACGGGAGCTCAACTCAAGGAAGCGGAGGTTTTCTCGGAGCATCATCATCTAGAAAGAATTGATAGGTACCATAGTTCAGGTAGGCCAAGCAAGCACTCGGTACGCTAGGTGCCGGGTCACTCTGAGCTCTATGGGAACCCAAGGCAAAAGGAAGGAAAAGAGGTGTGGTCCAACTCGCCAACTAGCATGTTATATATAAGATATGGGAAGAGGGAATGGAAAAATAGAAAAACACAAAGATCAGATCAGAAAGAGCTAAGGAAATAAGTATCTAGAAAGAGCACAGGTGGATAAAAAGATCTCGAAGTGTTATCGCCAGCAAAGTCGATAAAAGAATATCGAAATGATAGCCTGCGAAGTCAAAATAGCACTTATTTCGTTCAATTGAATCGTTCTCGAATTCTTGCTCTTCATAGTTCATAATCGAATTTCATTCACGAAGCGTGCATAATATTTCAGACTTTCTTTTGGTCGGCAGTTCGTTCCATTTCATCGCATCAAAGATAAAGAATAATGAACTTAACCACTCTCGGATCTGCAAGATCCGCATTTGACAGATCTGATTCTTGGCATAGGCTCTGATCTGACTTTGGAAGGCAGGGAGTGAATCGTCTCGCTACCTTTGGCAGTGAATCGTCTCGCTACATTTACTAGCGCTCCAATAAAGGAGAGTAGTCATTCTCAACCAAAGGAGAGTAGTCATTCTCAACCATGTCGTGATCGAGCATTGAATGCAAGAAAGAAGCAAGCGAGAACGTCGCAAAGAGGGTCAACCGATAGTTGGAAAGAGCGGAGTGAACATAGGTCCGAATCCCAGAGAGAGGTCCAAGAAGCTGGCCTTGCATTGAAGAGCAAAAGAGCACTCCATGCGTCACTGAGACAGACTGCTTTAATACAGACTAGACAAACTCAGAAGCACTGATTGGGTCATCCTTCGGAGAGAAGAAGAATGAAAATGGAGACCCGTAGAACCGGAGCGAGAAAGATCTGACGAGGAGACGAGAAAAGAGAAAGAAGGGTAGAGCCCGCCTAAGGAAAAGCTGGAGAAAGAGGACTTTATTTAGCCCCTCTGATCGCACTATACTGTAGGGCTACCACTGATAAGAGTGCTACGACGTTTTCCACTTCCAACTTCCAAAGCATATCTACTACTTCGTCGATTAGTCGTCGATTAGAGAGAATCCACTCTATGCCATCACATCAGTCGAGTAGGAATGGCTCATCACCGCGTAGTGGTAGAGGTGCGAGTAAGAACATGACCTCTGGTTGGTATAGGAGTGAACAGAACACTCAGTAAAAGTCTCCCTTTCGTTCCGTGAAGCGGATGTAAACCAGACCTCGCGCTTTGTTCTTTTGTGAGTGCATGACTCGAGACACTTGCCTAAAGATCTAGCTTTTAGAGATCTAGTTGACTAGCTCACCTTTCGTTGTCCGGGACATCAGTAAGTGCCTCAGTGCCTCTCTGATTCTGCTTCTTCAGCCCACTACTCTTCCGAACATTTTTCTATTCCGACTGGACATGATGCTACTCTTCCACACTTTTCTCTATTCCGACTGGACGTGATGGGAGATGATGGGGATTCAGGCGAGCGAACCTCCGAACCCAATCCACAAAGCAATGTCGAACTCAGAGCTCTCGTTCCCCTCGCCCCTTGCTTGATAGTTGGTGTTGAGTTTTGATCCCTTCGCTTCATGGGCTTGACTCTATTTAGGGTCTCCTAATGGGAATAGCACTCTGGTTCCCGAGTCTTTCTCAAAGGCGTAGATAGCATCCGAGCTTTTTCGGGATTGGATTGAGCAAGAAAGCACTCTGTGGAGAATGGACTGGGAATCGGGTCTGCGCGCAAGAATGAGTGATCTTTGGTACGATCCTAGCCTAGAGAGGTCAGGTCTGATTCAGAGCAGAGCCTCTTCCGGATAGAGAATTGATATCTGATTTTGAATAAAGTTCCGGATAGAGAATTGATTGGATTTCTAAGAAAGAGGCCGACCCTAGACTCTCCACGCCTTTCGCTATTCGGTTCTGGGGTCAGAGATCTTGGAATCACAGGGGAAAGCGCTTTCTATCTAGTATGAAAGCTTCATGAGGAGATCTCGCTGCTTCGAATGTTGAAAGGGACTCGGCCATTTTCAAGAACCCAATGGGTCCCCACTGAGCCATGTGGCTAGTGCCTTCAGTGTTCGAGAGCAAGCAGGGTCAGAAAGCGACTGGATGATCTGCCGACCGACCCTAGGTCACTCCAGAGAATGCAGTAGGTAAGGTCAAGGCAACCCAATCCCTCTTCCTTTCATTCTTTCCTCTGTGCCGATTCCTTTCCCCTTTCGGGTAAGTGCAAGAATTTGAATGATGAGTGCAGTAAGCACTGTCCTCTAGCCAGGGCTAAACCAAGCGCTTCGCCCCTGACTTTCCAAGAGTCAACCGCCCCCTTATCTAAAGATAAGCCCTACCTCCTATACAGAGAAGGTTGGTTCCACGCTTCTTCTTAGGGAATAGTGCTTGTTTTGCCCTTAAGGAGCGGATGCTGATCGGCCTTATCCCGTATCCCGAGTAAACTTCGCAAACATTGAATCTCTCTCTGAAGGGGAGCTCGCGAGAGGTCTGTGAGAGGTCTGTACTCCCCGAACTATAAGGGCGGACGACCGAACAGGGCTTAGCGGACGCAGTAGGCAGGCGCTCTCAAGAGCTGGAGAAGCCTCGTTTAGTAGATTGACTAAGCTTGGAGTAGCTATAGCTTACGGGGGGGGTTTGACTTCTCGAATTAAGGTAAGGAAAGTAGCGTGCTTTCTTTTGTCTAGTGCCCTTCCCTAGTTCTCTAGTTATAGATTGTACATTGTCGTTCTTAGCACCTATATGATCATGCAAGAAAGACTCATATTGATGAAGTAGCGAGAGAGAACGCTTGGATGCCTCTGACCAGGAATCCCACGTCAGCGCTATCGCTATCCTCTACATAATCAATCATTAGCGTGCCCTTCTTCGACTGCCAAGAAAGGGCTCGAGTGATAGCTTAGGGTTCACACTCGGGAGCAAGAGTAACTTAACTAAGTCCAGGAATCACACTCTTACGGGTTCGTACCAGGGAGCGCTCTCTAGTAGGTACCGGTTCTTTCCTTTTTCTTAGGAGTGATTCGGAGCCTTCCCCATCGCACCACGAACTATCTATATCTAGCTCACTCTACCCCTACAGCCTTCTCCATTCTTTTGAGCGCTCCGGCGGAAAGATCAAGCCTAGCTTTGCCTCTTGGTTGGCGATGCACATTCGTCTCTGCCTAAGCCCAATCAATCAATCCGAACTTCTTCAAGAGAGACCTAAATCCGAACTTCTTCAAGAGGGACCTAAATCTGAATTAGTATGCTCTACTCGAGCAAATAGCTTATCTTCTCTTTCTGGATCCACGTCGGCAGTTGATTTACCAGTTGTAGATGTGTGAGACCTATCCATTCTGGCTAGCAAAGTCCGAGAATCTAGAGTCAAAAGCAAGTGCAGTGACCGGAAGCTAGACCGAAGCCTTTCTTTCATAATAAAGCTAGTGCATTCCTTCAACGTGCTTAGCCTAAGTGCTTGCTGAAACTGGCTTCGAAAGTAGCTCCTGGCCAAAGAAAGCGGATCAAACGCATCATGAACTCTTATTTCACACCTGGCTCACTTGCTTTGCTTGGCAATTTCCTCGCTCTACGCCCCGCTGCTATCGGACATCCTACTCCTCGTCTTAGCGCTCCTCTGCCTCACACTGCCTTCCTCTGAGCTCCCTCACTTCACTTGGTTTGGTTGGCCCCGCAATATTATCTTCTGGAGTCAGATTCACTATGAACTCAGTTGAGCGATCAACAAGAACGAGTAAACGAGTCTTATGCCAGTCACGAGGAAGATTCCAGTAACGAACGCAAGTAGTATTTTGCCAGTAACGAGACGAGGAAGATTCCCCAGGGATGTCCTGCTCGAACGAGGAATGGAATGAAGAAGAAAAGAAGTAATCAAGCTATACCCACCCCTTGTCTTTGTGGTTGGCGCTGCCTCTCTCCGTAAAGAAAAAAGAACTAACGTTTGCTTAAATATCTGGTCCCGTTGGTACTGTCTATCCCTGCATCTCCAACTCAACTCAACTACTGTCCCGTGCCTGCGGGCTTAAATAAAGTGAATCGGATGGTAGCTTCATTCATTTCTATATAAGCAATGGATGGCAATTCTACTGGAACTGAACAAGCTCGACTGGACTGATATGCCTGCTTTGCTTTGCTTTGAAGGGCTTGAGGGGAATCGTTTCACGGGTGGGTTTAAGAAAGAAAGTGCAATCGTTGGTTCGAACTGGAAATTATTATCTCCAAACAAACCAATTATCAGAGCCCCACCAACAAGGAGGGACCAATTGGACCATTCCTAAACTCGGTGAACACTGGAGCCGATAGAGCAGAGCCATGCGTTGCTGGCGCTTCTCAAGCTTGGATAAAATGAACTGAACCAGAATGATTAAGGAGAGCTCTGATGAGCGAGCATCCATTCAAAGGGCTAGCGAGGGCCATACGAGGGGAGTTCTTGTTTCTCTACCCAATAGCTACGTCCAAGCGAAGTGAGAAGAAAGCAGAGCTGTAGCGTTCTACCATTGAAAGCAGATCTTAGCCCTCCAAATACGCCATTAGCTGCCAGGCTGACCGACAACTATGCCTAAGACACTGCTAGCTGCCCGGGCATTCCTGCACCTACTTTCTTTCCGACTATAGGAGCGGTCGGTTGCTTCGGATAATAGCTTTTCTTCCTTTTCGAACCAATCAATCCGCGCATTCTCCGTTCACTCTTTATCATAAGTCAGTGCTTGTTCTGGTCAAGTACGAGGGGCGCCCTGCCTTGACCCTCCTTTGCTGTCTTGGGGTCTTCTCCCGTTGGAGAAGAATGATGCGCTCTTGCTCCCGTGCTGCTCCCGTGCTGCCCAGTTCTCTAGCTCTGAGTAAAGAAAAGAAGAAAGAGCGTCGTCAGCTACTGCTACTAGTTCACTAGCTTCCTTCGCACCGATCCCATATCGAGACTTTATAGGTTAGCTGGTTTAGGTCCGGCTATCCTAGTTGAGCTAAGCTAAGCTAAGGCCTAAAGTAGGCGAGCGTATATAATATACAAAGATGATACTCGCTCTGATCTTGATGAGCGTAGGACCAGGAATAGATTAGTCTATCTGCTATCAGTTGGATACTATTTGATTCAAAGGTGGGTCTGAGCAGAGGATGAACGGGTCTAAAGAAAGTCTGAGTCCGAAGCAAATGCTCCCAAGCACGCACCAAGGCTCCACTGCCCAGCGAAGAAGCATGCCGAAGTTCAAGTTAAAGTTCCCAGATCTCATGCATGCATTCCTTTTCGAACCCTTGATACCGCCCCGTGGGTCAACTGAACTTCAATTGAAATGCTTTCATAGTCTCCAAGGAACGAGATGCCATCCCATCCACTTAGATCCATAAAGAAAGACTGGAACGAAGCCATGCATACCTACCCACTTCCCTGCTTCGATCGGACCACAGTAGCACTTATCGCTACTACTTGACTGACTTGATTGGCCCGCTAGGAATGGATGGGGTGGGCTCGGTAGTTTAATAAATAAAGAACTGAGCTCCAACTATGGTAGGCATTCTAAACGACTCCATCCACTGGCCGTAGGGATCATTTATCTAATTTCAATCAGAATGAAAACTCATCTATCCCTGCTCTCTTACATCTCTCTTTAAGAAACTAGCTATTAATGATGGACCCCCCCGTGCTCAACATCTCTGTAATCAATCAAATAAACTAGCTATGATCTAGAAATCCTTCTCCACGTGGCCGGCCTACCAGTATAGTCTCAATCAGCTCTACTGATCCGCCTCACTTGGTGCTTCGCTTGGAACGCAGAACTTGATCGCCTGCTTGGGGGATTCTTATCCTTTATCTAGGTCGCGCTGTCAAACTTAATTAGCTCGTCCGCTGTACTGACACGAAAGCCTAGCCTTTGTTTGAAGCCAGCCTTGGACTTGGAGTGGAGGGCTGGGGTTTAGTAGTTGCTGCTTGGCCCGCTGCAGCTAATAGTTAATTAAAGTCTCGCTTTCCTATCTTTATTTAAGCCAAGTCCCTATTGGTCGCTTCGACTTCTTTTTGGAACGAGGAAGAAGCTTAGGGCGCTCCTTTCAGTCGCTTTACGTCGGCAAGCTCGTTCGTCGTAAAGACTATAGGAGGGGCATACCGAGGTAAGACCCGATTCTCTATTTGGGGCGGTGGGTGATATAATATAGTAGAAAAGTAGAGTGAGAATTGAGAATGGGTGCATGTCCCTCTCGATAAGTCTGGATGGAAAGAACTGAACTTCGCTCTCGTTCCCGTGATTCCCGACCTGCCCGAGCTCCGACTCCTAGTTTATAAGTACGAGTTGCAGAAGCCGCCTCTTGCTCCCGTAAGCGGAGTTCTCAATCTAGTGTCTGAATTTACCAATTGAATACATGGTTAATTAATCTTCTGCGTTCAATAAAGCCACTTTATGAACATAATCCAATCTGCGTTCAAGAATGCCCTAATCAATTCATTCCCATTTGAATACATCACCTATGAGACCAATGCACTATTTAGCCTTTACCTAAGCTAAGTGTATGGCGCATAAAAGATATTCTGCTCTTTCCTGCTCCTAATAGAAGCTAAGTGTATGGCGCATAAAAGATATTCTGCTCTTTCCTGCTCCTAATAGTCCACTTTCCCACTCTCAGTCTGAGAAGGCAGGCTAAAGAATCCCCAGCTGCCCTTCCATGAACTGAACTTGCTGTGCAGTAAACGAAGAACTTGAAGTCGAGCTCCATCTTCTCACGAGCTCAGCTAGACTGACCACTTCCTCAGATGGCACCGTCGGCTCATCTAGCTTAGCACTCAGAGTCACCAATCGGTCTCGCACTCAGATCAGTGACATCCGGGTAGTTGAATGAAGGAGCCTAAGCGTGGGATGAAATCAAGAGCAGGAGCGAGCTACGGGTGATATTCCATGCCGACTCAAAGACAAGACCTGACCTCTACTAGAAATGGTGACGAGCGAGTGAATTCAATTCCATTCCACCGCTTCCCGACCATTAGGAGCCGACTGCTGGCTTTTCTTCGATTCACTGAGTTCCATTTGTCTTTCATTTCTGCCATTCACTTCTCATTATCAAAGATAGTTGGAGCGAGGAGCGGAGCAATGAACTTGATGAAGTGAGAAGGAAGGGAGAGGAAGGGCATTCCATCTATGGGCCTCACATTGTGACTCTGATCTTGACCGTCTCTTCAACAAGGTGCGGAGCGGAAGGCACCGGGCTAGCTTGCTTCCTGTGGCCCGCGACTCGTAGTCGCTGACGCTCGTTCCAGTTTAGCAGAGCCAGTACTGTAGAACCGGGACATGAGCCAAGACCACTGATTCAGTCTCTTCTCTTATAATATAAAGCAAGCATGAGTGTCCGCTACGGTTCCATGCTCGGAAGGACGGGATCCCAGCTTCTCGTACGGGACTGCGGATTATTGGGCGAAAGAGAAGGACCCCATCCTCTATGCATCCAATAGTAGAAGTAGGAGTGCCAGGGCTACATGGAGAAGGAGGTGTGCAATAGGGCGGGCACCAGCTAATAGAATCTACTGTGGAAGCCCAGCTCTTGTAGTCGGCGGATTCAGATGATTGGTAGGCTGAATTGGATTCTTTTGTTCAATTCTTTTCTTCATTTCTTCTTTTCTTTCCAATTTTTCTTTGTCAACTATTCTCAGAGTCGGGAGCTCAACTATCAATAAAGTCTTCATTTGTTTTCTTTTGGTTAGTATGGATGTCTCTTGAACCCGTTCTCTTGCGTCTCTTTCTCTTTCCCCCGGTCACTTCTCTTTCCAATGATAGTCCAAATGATAGTTTGATCCTGGCTTCTTTGGAAGGCTAGCTATATGCTTAACACATGCACGAACGAACTCAAACGATGCCACATGCACACGCAAGTCTAAGCCTTCATATTCCATTCAGCTAACGCGACTCACGGAGCCGGGCCTAGTCGTCGAACTGAACATGAAATTAAATAATAGAATATGATAAGAATATTCGAACTGAGAAGATAGCAATTTCGTTAGTCTCACGCAGAAGAGATTGTTAAGGCAGCCCTTTCTTCCACGCCAAACTGACGAAGCACTAGAGAATAGGGAAGACCCAAGTGCTAATACTAATTGAGGAATCCCACCTCCGCGGGAAGCAATCATCAAAGGAAGGCTCTCAACTGCTCACGACGGACCGGAAAGCTATAATGGCTTCAGATAGAGCGGGTGCGGTTGGCGACTAACTTCGGTGGTCATGCTCGTCTACGTGCTTGCATGAGAGACTCGTCTACGTGATGAGAGAATAGGGGCCGAGCCGAGATTGCATTCTTCGGTGCATAGCTTCGGGACCTAGTTTACAGGCTCTACCATCCTCGGCTACGGATGGGATCAGTTGGCAGAGGACAGACAAGGCTGTGATCGATCAGAGTTGCGCGGCATACGAATCCGAATCCAGAGTTGGGAAGCGATCATGCGGTGGAGGTGCAGTACTAGGGGTAGAGGGCTCAGCCCCGGCAACCAATCACACAATCCTCAGCCAAGCGACAGTGATCCCAATCCCAGGTCAGCGAACGAGAGTTCAAGGTGCGTAAGTAGAGCAGTTCAAAGAGAAAGATAAAGAAAGGGCTGCGCGGGTTCGAACGATCCAATTGCTATGGTTTTCGAAGGAGCAGTAGCCGAACTTGAGAAAGGTGCGGCTTCGGGCAAAGTTGAGCTTTGCGAAATCTTTGCGCAGAGACCGCTAGTGAGAAGGTTGATCGAAATGTCTTTAGTTCTTTCATTTGGTGTCGATTCAAGATGGAAAGCTGGTCGGGAAATAATAGGCAGCCTCGGACTCTCCTCTCTAGCCCAAGTCAGCTTCAGTACTCTCTGGCCGGGGAAGAAGTATAGCTGAGATAGTTGGCTATGCCGGGGGAAGAAGTAGGGTAGAAGAGGCAGAGTTCAACCCATCATTCATTCTTCGACTGACCGCACCGTAACCGTTGGGGGGAATGGTACCTATGCCCTCTGACTCACAGCACCTGGGAGATTCAGCTACCAACTGGGAGACTACTTCTGCCATTCCCACTGACCTAACGTGGGAGGATTCCCAGCTCTTCGGGAATCAAGGGCCGAAATTGTGATAACGACGGGGTGACGTGGGCCCTGAATTCACGACTGTTGCTGCGGTACCTATTATTATAAGAGCTTCATTAGTAGGTTGACAAGAGCGGGCGAAGTGGGAAGCCAATTAATATGAGAACGAGGTGGCGAAGCCGTTCAACCAACTTCACTAGTCCTATATGACTGGAGAAGTAGTGTCGCTTTGAGAAGCACTCTTCAAAGAAGGATTTATTGTCCTCTCTATACGCTTCAGTAGTGTCGCTCCACAAAGCACTCAAAAAAGCAAGAAAAGCAGTCTCTTATAGCAGTGAAAGTAGTGCCACTCGCCGAAGGGTGTTCTTTTTGCTCAAAATTCGATCTCATATAGCAGCAAAAGTAGTCCCGCTTGGAAAGGAGGTCAAAAAAGCGATAAATTCGATCTCATATAGGCCCAAAACCACTACTTTTCGACAAGACAAACACTCTCTCACCCTTTCCCGAGGGAAAAGTGAGTTGAGTCAAAAAAGACGGGTTTCGTACTAAAAGAAAAGAGATTACTGTTGATTCTTTCAACATGGAAACTTGTATGGGCCCCCATGGCTCTCCTAAAACCCTTCATTAAGGGATATGGCTATAATGAGAATCTCTTGCTTTCCACACCCGCTAGTGCACATACACTTTCTTTACTTGGGCTCGTGAGGTGGTGGGAAATGGCCTGATCTATGCTTATGCTCTTGTCTAAGGAGTCCGCAGACTCTTATTAGACTGCTTGTGCCTATGTTTCGCGAAATCCATGATGTTAATCTCTCTTTCCGCTCGTGAACAGAATTCGTGCTAGACTAGCTCCACTATAACTATATAAAGAAATATATTAGAAAAGTGGTAAACTATAGCACTTCTTCCTCGAGCATTGAAATTTAGGCTTCCCAGCCGGTTGCTCAGCTTGGTCGGCCGCTAAGCTCAGTTGGTTTGGAATGTGTTGCTCATCCCTCTAAAGGAAGCCGATTCTACGCCGTAAAGGAAGCGGGTGCCCAATCACTAACCAGGGGGTGGTGTTCATCACGCCCTTTCTGAAACATCTGCTCTCGTCTGGGATTAGCATACCCTTCGCCAGCTCGCTCCTAGTGAAAAAGAAGGGGAGAGGATCTACTTGCTAATCCGAAAGAGCTCTACTTCCTGGTCAGATTATTTACTATATCCAGCTCAACCATAACCGTACTCATGGCATGTGAACTTCACGCCCTTTCTTTAAATTTATCCTCCCAAAAAACATTGAAACTCAGAGATTATCAATCAAAGAAGAATGACAGGAATGGGACATATTAAGTCGGGCACACTCTCTTCTATAAGAATTAATCTTTGACCTTCTCTTCTTCTTATCCGAGATGGGTAGAGTGGCTATGGTAGACGGAGTAAGTAGCACAACTCAGATTTGAATGCGGCCAGTGCTTCTTGAAAGAGATGAGATTCATTGCCATCAAGGAGCGAAGCGAAGTCGAGAGGAACAGGACTCCTTCCTCGTCTATTCCAGGCTTCGATCGCACGAATGGCGAGGACTGCTATTCAAGGCATGTGCGTCACGGGAACTAGTCCCGGATCCCATATTTTTCTCTATCAATCAATCCCATCTATCTATCTATCTTGATTTGATGAGGTAGAGTTCGCTCCTGGCAAAAAGAATGATTTTCTTTCGTGCCATTGATTTAGCTGTTGCCGTTGAAGGGACGAGCGACAGCGCACTTACAATAGAGCTAAATTAAGGGGAAACTTAAATCCGACAGCGCACTTACAATAGAGCTAAATTTAAGTTTCTCCTCGTTTCACTCGTCCCTTTTAGTTATCACTCTTGGAATTCACTCTTGGAATTCACTCTTTGGGCACCTGCTTACAAGGGATCCAGCTTCATAATATGTACTAAATGCCTACTAAGCTCCCTTTGAGTAAGGTAAGGGCCTTTAGGCGGGGGGTCTTTCATATCCAGACTCGGGCAGACTTCCTCATATCCTCTACCCGCTGCTGAGCAAACTAGGCAAAACATTGATTCTACTGGAATTCCGGGTGCGGCTATAGTTTATCAATCAACGGAGGCGGACCCTGTCACCCCGACCAGATTGGGCTTGGCTATCCGAACAGTCTAATATGAACTTGTGCCTTCACACTCTCTAACTAGACGTCACTCTCCCACTATACTAGATATATGGAGCGAGACTTTCCTCACTATACTAGATAGAGTGATAGCTACGTGAGTGAAGAGTTATCGAACAGTCTTCTTTCCTCATATTCTATACTCTCTCACTGCCGCTCGAGCCTAAGCAAGAGTCGTGAACTCTTTATTGAAGTGTACGAGTGAATGGAATTCCGACAAAGACTGTTCGGAAATTCAATGAGTTGTATGATGACGTCACCGTCCGTCGCATTCGATTAATTATCATTATATTATAGTTTCATATAATCATCATATTCATTTCGGTACGGTTACGTTATTTACGTTATATAAAGAAAGGGCAAAGAACATAAGTATAGAAGAAAGGAAAGCAAAAAAAGAAAATGCATAAAGGAAGCTCACTTATGAGCCAAGCAAAGAGTAGGTCGTATATCTGGGATTGAGTGCAGGAGTGAGGACCACGAGGGAGTATGACCGTCTCGAGGAGGTAAACTTTCTACTAAGAAGCTTGCCCAGTTCTTTCTTTATCTAGAATCCCTTTGAGTGTAGCGCGCGGGAATCTTTCTAGTAATAAATAATGAGGAAGTGCTTCGCTTGCTAGGGGTCAGACTGATTGTCGACTTCTATTTCTTTCTTTCCTTTGGGGTGCGAGAGAGAACTTAGCGTAGGGTACCGGACTGCGCAAGCTATGGGGCATGTGACTTTGCCCGACATGGCCTTTTTTATCTGCCGCTAGGAGGTAATTGGCATACTTTCTATTCACAGGCTGATACGTATCCGAATGAGAAGGCGGAAGTCCACAGTCTCTGCTTATAGAAGTGGGACCCAATAATTTGCTTGGGAAAGTGAAGGATTTACTTGAGAGATTCAACTGGGGAAGATTCCATTACTATATGAACAGAGCTTAGGTCCGGGGGCAGGCGATCAAGACTTGATGAAAGGATCTGCGATTGATGTGTTTGGCAACGTTTGAATCTTCCAAACTAGTTCCAGTGTCGGTAGACGACGCGTCACGTTGTTCGCACCTTTTATGATTCCTTTACCAGCTTCACCAAAGCATGAATCTGATTCTCTTCCCGCGTGTCTCCCTGTCTGCATCTGACTTACTAAAGAGTAGTCCCACTAGCTGTGAGTGGCATTACACATCTTCTACCCCTCTCTCTGCCTTTCCAAGAGCGGGCACCCATGTATATTCTCGCCTAGCTCTTCCCCTTGGCTTGCTTCCGATCCCTTATCAGACAGCAACCACTAAAGCGAGTTCTCAGGGCTTGGCTTGGAAACCTCCTCTCTGGGCCACGTCACTGCAGTCGTTCCTACACTGATTCAAGCCAGCCAGCAAAGCAGCGAGTGTCCCTCTTTTGGTTCAATCCCTTCATGTATAGGTGGGATGGACAAGAAGAGTTACAATCACTTAAGAAAGAAAGCTGCCAAGCTGCACGGCAAGAAGACGTAGGAATAGCGGACTCCAGGTGGGGTAATCAAAGTAATCTCATTACTTAGGAAGAGTTCATAGGCACAGTACAGGGATCGAGCAAGAGGAACTGCTTGACGTTGCATATTCGAACTCGCTCGATTCGCATCATTATGTTCGATAAAAGGAGTGAGGGTCGATGCAGAGATGTTGACCAATTGCTTTCTATCCGCACCTCACTTTCTATGCCAATGGGTCGGCAATTTATGCTTTTCGTCACGTCACTATCGTTCGTACCTCGAGTGACGCCTCTCCGCTCGGAGAATTCATCCCTTGATCGAACATGGAAAAGAGATTTTCCAGGTTTGACTACTGTCAGGCTATATTTCACGGTGGACAGAATGAGGGGGACTCTGGATCGAATGAAGTTAGAATGCACGGGACAGGCTAAACTCCTCTGAATGGCAAGCTTGAGTTTGAACCTGGTCTATCTCATTGGTTAGCCAGTCCCACGGGAAAGGGGGGAAAGAACCTCCGTCCCAAGTCATTACTCTAAAGTGAAGTGGATATAAAATGCTTTTCAAAGTGCATATACTGCTTCTAAGTGGTCGGGCTACTGATACGTCTAAAGAGATCTCTTGAATGGCGCTTCCTTAGGTCACACGCTTTGAAATCTGGTCTAAGGACTACGCGCACGCTTTAGGAATCTACCTACAACTCATGTAGCACCGGAGATATACTGGAGTGAGGGAGCCATTGGATGATGGCGTCCGACACGCAACGGTGATAACGATAACGAGCTAGATGTTGAGCTGGAGTCTTTGGAGTTCCTCTATTAGTGGTTGCCCGCTTTCCTTGCTTTTAAGCCCTTGAAAGCGTGAGTACCATGTCATGAGGCAAAAGCGAGAAGGGTGCCATAATCCAATGACACCCGTCATTAAAACCTTCCAGAGTGGGATTAGATGGATCCCTCATTCTGGGCAAAATATAAGGTTCTGGTTGGATTGTTGGACGTTGAGTGGTCCTCTTGTTAACACTCTCTATGGTCCTTGGCTTCCTGCTGACTTGAACTGCTCTCTCTAGAATGATAATAGAAAGAGAAAAGGAGAGGTTTCGAAGATCTTGAGATTGAGGAGTTGCTCCGAGGGAGTGGGACGAATAGAGATCTTCTTTCATTCTTCTTGTTCTTTGAAACCCATTCCTTAAGTCGAAGGCGGAAAAGAGAAAGAAAGGCCTTAGCCCGTTCGTAGACTCGGAGTCAAAGACCTTGACCCAGTATCCACAATTTCTCTTTTATAAAGAAGCTTGCGACTTTTGCTGCGCTTTTCTTGCCGTTGAAGTTTGACTTATCGACTCCCCGAACTGTACTCATAGTCGCTCGTCTGTCTATTCAGTCTAACCTCTTTTCCTTTTGGAAAAAGTCGTATGTAGTTACGTTCTCTGTCTTACCTTCGTTAGCGGCATGGTTGCTAAGAATAAGGCATGCTTGCTTACAAGAATAACTTCTATGATTAGTCGACAAGGTCGATGAAAAGGGCCCTTCACTATTTTAGAATAAGCCAGCCTTTCTACAGAGTGAAGAGAGGCTCGAACGTTTATGAAGTGACTCTTTCTTCTTGCTTTCCTGGTCTTCTTCTTCCTTAGCACAAGGACTAAGTAAGCAAGCAACCTTGCCTTTGGAGCTAGGACGGTAATCAGTCCTTTTGCCCAATCATAGGATTGGAAGCAGCAGGAGTGTTCGGCACTAAGCCTGCTTAAAGGAAGAAGAGGTTACGAAGTAACTCGACTGAAAGGGGAACACTTATTCAGATCTCGAGCGAAGCGAGAGGAAAGACTATAAGGAAAGATCTCGACCGCTAGGGTTAGGGGAGAGATCTTCCTAAGAGTGTTTTCATGGCGCCATTCACACAAATATACTATAATTATCTGCTCTGGGTGAAGAACAGAAGTTTGGCTTCCCTGAAGTTGAGGAGGGGTTTAGGGCTAAAGCCAGAAAGAAGGAAGAGAGAAACGAATGTTTGGAAAAAATAAAAGCATAAGAAAGAAGAAAAGCGAAAGAAAACAAGAAGAAGCCACCAGACAATGAATAGACAGAAGTCTTCTTATTCTATGATATTGAGAGTTGAAGAAGACGACTGCTAAGGCTTTCTTCTTTACTGGCTGTAAGAGCGGATAAGAGGAGATTGAAAAGACCGGTAAAGGCTTCGTTCCCTCTCTACCTGACCTTAAAGTAATAAGAAGGAGAAGGTAGTTTACTTACTTAGTGCTTGCAAAGCATTAAGGAACTGACATACTTAATAAGATAGGTAAGGGGTCATAGTCACGAACGTAAAAGGAGTTAAGCACACTAAGCTGTATAAATTACATTATCATAATAAGTAAAAGAAGCTCTTTCGGCTCAAGCTGTTAATGAAGCTCGATAAAGGTTTCAAAGAAAAAGGAAAAATTATCATATAGACTGAGCCTTGATACTTCTGGACTGCTATTTCTTTCATACCTGAAATAAAAGTAAAGCAAGTCAGGGATTCCTAGACCTGCTCTCTCGAAAAATGAAGAGAGACTGATTCTTCTTCCCCCAAGCCTCATAGCATTCATATTCCCAGCCTCTTCAGATGCGTCAATCCGCCTATCGGTACCCTTTTCCTCGTATAGAGAGCTCTAGTAATTCTTGGTAGGAGGGAACTAATACTGTAGATAAGGTTCATTGCTATTTGCTCTCCCGCTACGCTAGCACTTAAGAGACTCTCTTAGCCCAGAGTGAGAGATCACAATAAGGAGTACTCAAAGTAGGCGCGGTACCAGTCCACGACTACCATTTCTGTAACTAAACTTCCCTGCCCCCTGTCCACTCAGTCTCATTTTCGGACTTCAGGAGCATCAAGTCAACTAAAGGGAGGCACGGGGGCGGGAAGATCTACTCATTCAAAGGGAAAGCGCACCCCTCTATTTATTTTCTTCTCAAAAGAAGAAGAGCTAGTGGAATGGGCCCTTACCTCATGCCAGCGGGGGAAAGAAAAAAAATAGGCCCACTACGAGAGGAGAGAGTGATTCAGCTGCTAACAAGCGCAGGTTTTTCATTAAATGAATGGTTATTCGGGAAACGTCTGTTGATGAGGAGGTTATACATAAAAAAAAAGAAAACCAGGGGGCGGATTCAACCTGGGCTCCGTTCGAAGAGACGAATAATGGTCCTTATCCCTTACATGCTCCTTCCCATGAGCAAGTGGGTTGGCTTCGTGAACAAGAGTGCTGATCACCCCCACGTGGGAAGATGAACATTGAAAGGGCTGAAAGCGTAGCGACGGGATGTAGATGTTGATTTTGGAGGTCGCGTACTTCTTTAGTTAGAATGCCATCGACACGGTTTCAGCCAAACCAATGAAGAAGGTGTGCCCCTTCGAAGTTGGTGGGTAAATCTTTCCAATTAGGTCTTAGGTCAATCGCCCCACCCCTAAACGGCCAAGGTTTAATGATTGGGTGTCATTCTGATGCGGGAACCCTTTGGACGGGACCATGCCTTTGACACGCCTTGCATCCCTGGCGCATATCTTATGCAATCTTTTAAAATGGATGGCCAATAAAAGCCATGCCTCCTGATCAGCCATCTTATCTTTCGACCGGCCTGATGAGCGCCACATACTCCTTCATGGACTTCAGACATAAGTGAAAAATATTCATCTGGTCCTAAAGACCGGAGGAGCAAACCAACAGCATATCTTCCATCTCGAGATGGTGATGTAGATCCACGAAGCTATAAGCACCGGGACGAGCACCCTATTCTCTAGCGGCTCCGTCTGTGCGTGGGTGGGGATATCTTCTACTATTGATTAACTTGCTAACAACCCCTCGTAAATAAGGGGGAAGGAAACTAGCCATACTGCCGAAAAGAAGTCCCTCCCGAACAGCTTGAGCATGAAGTCCCAGTCACAGAGGAAAGTGCGGCGCTAACATGCTATTTTAATACAGCCCCATTTGCTCACGTCAGTTAACGGTACAATTCGCTAGCTGGGCACCCGATGGAGCGTCTTCTTCTACTGCCAAAAAACTTCTCGAAGGGAAGGAGTGGGGCTTGCATAAACCCCTGTCAATGCCCATTTGCCATAACTATTGTCAATAGTAATCGAAATTAACTGATTAAGCAGGCTTACCGGTTAGCGGAGTTTGACAAAATCCCTGACAGAGAATTTGAGGATAACATGTATGGGCCTTGGATGATTGCAAAGAAGAAATATCGCAACTCTAATGGTGCAAAACAACCTGACAACCGGAGTCAGAGTGGAGGTGCCTCAAATGGTAATGGGGCGAATGCGAATGCCAATGGCTCCAGGTCTTGAAGAGAAAGATGGGATGCAAGAGGAGGAGGTGCATTGAGGACAAAAAGACGGGGTTTTCGTAGGCGCTTAGGTTCAAGGTTTTCCGTTCTGCACCAGTACATAAATTCCGAGAAATCTATTTCATGATGAGTCCAACAACTGGTACAAGGAAGAGGCACGATAGCGAAGATCAATCCATTTCAATCTAAATTCCTTGCAATGACCCTAGAGGAGAAGAGCCATGAAAGAAGAGACCCGAACAGAGACGTGAGGGAAGCTAGAGCCGGTCATAGGAAGGAGCACGGGGTCCCTCAGCTCAGACTCTGGATGATCCTATGCTTAAAACGACCAATTCTGAAAGACCAAAGCCTTTCTGACTTCGGATCTAGTCATAATCGGGCTGGAGTCGCGGAATCTTCAACTGTTCTAAATTCCAGAGGCTGTGCCCACAAGAAGACACTAGGCGGCCAAAACAAATATTTATCTTCTAGTTCTTCCTAGCGTACTGGGCTTTTCTTCTTTTCCCATGAACCCTTGGGAGGAGCATCTAGCCCACTGCGACCATTCCATTATATCTGTCTTGCTTGTTTTCTGTAAGTCCCCGTTTTAGGCCCGTCTCACTGAATGAACCCCTTCGCCTATCAGCCCTTATTGCTTCGTCTCGCCCAGAGCAACACCCAGAAGATTACATCAGTATAAGTGAATGGCTTTGGGCGCCATTCACTCTAACCCTAGCGGTCGAGGTCTTAGAGAACCTCTCGCTATCGCTCGAGATCTTAGAGAACCAAAGCTTTGCTTTATTGATTCCCTTAAGCGGCTGTAGATCCCCCTTTCAGTTCTACGAGTGGATCAAAGATGTGTTCAGCTTGCTTCGTTTCCTTCGTATGCCTAAAGTGTGAACTTTTCTTTCTTTTCCCGTAGCCACTCCTCATCCTCAGAGAAGCCCAATTGGTGCTTCCGAGGTCTTGTCAGAGCCTTGCTGCTCGTAATGCGGATGGATGGGATAAGGCATCTATCAAACCGAAACTGATTTCTTTCAGAACCTCGACAACTGCCTCTCCTTCTCTTGGGTATCTGTTGAGTCTGCCCTGTGCCGAACTGAAGCCAACTCTTGCTTCTTCTTTTATAAAGAACGTTGGTTGAATATGTCCAAACGAGTGTTTGTTCCAGAGCCGAAGATTAAGATTAGTACGACACGATTTAATCTTTTGACTGACTCGATAAAGGGCTGATCCATTAACTAGGCCCAGCTGTAGTGACAACCTCCTCGCACTCGCTGTGGCTCAGCCACAGCGACTCGAATCGAAATAACTTCTTCTGAGGCCTGGATACCCTTGGTTGACCTTGACTATTAAGTAGTATAGGATCATGATCTGAAGAATGCAGGTTCAAATCCCGCCCCCGCCACAACAGTTCCACAGGCACCATCGGATAAGGAGTGGAAACCCTAGCAATAAGAAGGATGACTCTCGAAGGCGTGGCCCGTATTACATTAGTGGGACTACGGCAGGCTCTTTCTCCTCAATCGGGGGAATGCCATTCTTAACATCTTTCGCTACCTTTCTTTCACAGGTGGAAGAATTCGTAACCATATAACCTTTCCAACTAAGGCGGCCTACTCTATCGCTGAAAGGGCTTAAGCGATCGAAGTCACCTAACCAGGCTCCATCTATAAGGGCTCTCGGTCATCTTTTTCGTCTTTGGAACTCCTAAAAGAGTTTACGGGCCTAGCTCAACGAAAAGCAAGCCAGTTTGAACTAAAAGAAAGTAGTTGAAACCCGGGGTTCCACCTTACTTAAGGAAGTGGACTTAACGAGGGGCTGTTGAGTAAGGCAAGGGCAGGTATACTAATATCAGTCTTTCTCTCTACCCTAGCTAGAAGAAAGGCTATGCCTGCGCGTAGAAGACCTAAAAGCCTAAGCCTAATTCGGATCAGCCTATGAAAAGGAGTTCCCCTTAAGGCTAGCTACAAGTTATTCTCAGATGTGGCATTATTACACTAGCTCGATAGGGGGAGGAGGTACAAGCTCAACCGATACAATAGGTAGCGGGGAAAGCTCTCAGCTCGACTGAGCAGGAAAGGAACTAGAAATGCATTAAGTCAAAATAGTCCGATACAACAAATCACCCCTTTCATCAGCAGCTAATAAGGGGGATAAAAAGTAAGGAGGATCATTACATTCATAAAGCAAAGCATTAGAACTAAAAACATCCGAAAAGTGAGGGATTTCAAATTAACTGCCTTTGCGAGCCAGTGCATCCGCACATCTATTCCCCTCTCTATAGGTGTGCTTGATGGATTTATGGTGTCGGCTAGCATGGTCCTGCAATCAGACACAAGAGTAGATAAGTGAGCTGGAAGAGGATTGTTAGAAGCTAACATGCTAATAACAATGGAAGCATCCAGTTCGATTTCAAGGCTATTGATATTTCTTTGTCGCGCAAGCATGAGGCCATCTCTTAAGGCCCATATCTCAGCCTCTACATTTGTTGCTTTTGGGATTGACCGGTATGAACCCACTATCCATTTTCCATTTTGGTCACGTATCAGGGACCCTGCTCCTGCCCTGCCTGGGTTCTGAAGAGCAGACCCGTCGGTGTTGAGCTTAAAACTAAACTCAGTAGGGGGAAGCCATTTAACACTAATCATGGTTGGTAGTGGGATTTTCTTCATCATCCCAGTAGCAGCAAAGTATTCACCAGCCTTGCTAATGGCTCTCTTGGCTAACCCTTCAACTGCCAGCCGCCCCCCGTTGCCCTTTCTCGCTAGCACTAGGACTTTATCACCCGTAGGCCAATTAGCCGGAGTTCAAAGACTTTCTCCTTAGGCGCATGTCTCAGCAACACAAAACGAGGGATGGAGAGCCTAAAGCATTGGCCGCAGGAAGAGCATTTCTCAACCTTGTTTACTTCGGAAGTTGGTTCAGCGATAGACCATATCTCCGAAAAACTATTTCTTTCTTTGTAGCATTCAGGCATCGTTGACTAAGACTAAAGAGGCATTCCGGGAATAACTGCCTATCCTGAGCTGCTATTTGAAAGCGAGAGGGGCCCTACTTTGGACTAAAGGCGATAGCGAGAGGGGCGAAGCAAACTGTTGGGCCGAAAGGCGAAGTGGTGAGGTGCTATTGAGGTGCGAAGTATAAGCATAATGTGGCGTAGTGGATTCATCTTTTAGGTGACTCAGACGACTCTTTTATTTGGATCTGTCTTTTGCGTGGGATGACCGGGCATGAGCTGTTTCCAAATATACGTGAGAAGGCTCCTGCCACAAGGACAGATATACGTGAGAAGGCTCCTGCACAAGGACAGATGAGAGAGAGGGATCGCTTTAAAGTTAGGACTTGTAACAGCGGTTCCTAATTCAATAGCAAAAAGAGATATAAGACCAAGAGTTCGTCACACCGGCAACTGATATGGCAAGAGTACGAATGGCGTCATTATCATTCGCTCCTTGCCAATCGTACAAGCAAGGCAACTGCCATTGAGTTCGTTCCTTCAGTGAGGGTATCTCACCGGACTTGCATACCTACGTCGAATATCTTTTAGGCATTGCATACCTACGTCGAATATCTTTTAGGACGTCCGGACTTTCGACTTTCATTGAATTTAGTTTCCGAAAGACTTGCTCGTGGACTCGCTTAGACCTTTTCGTTCTACTCTTCCGTCGCTGTCGCTCGGTCCTCACTCCCTTTGTGCTTTGAACCTTCTTATCATAAGCAACCTTTCGTTACTTTCTCTTCCTATACTCCCAAAGGGGAAACCCAGAGGTTGAGTATAGTACCCCGTGCATCCGCTTCTTATAAGATTTGTGTTCGTCTCATGAACTCTTTCTTTGGGGAAACTATAGCTGAAAGAAAAGCAACTACAGCTGGAACATATATTAAACTAAAAAAGCTGCTGTCCTTGGCTTGAATCTCTGTAGCTGCTTTCCTCCGCTGCTGTTTTCGTCCTTCTTTGACTTTCAACTCTTTCCGCTAACTTCTAACCTATCCTATCCTTATTATAGTAGTGCCGATAAAGTTCAACTGCGAACGTTTATAAAGAGTGAGTTCATTCCAAGAGTGAATAAGGCTGATTCTGGCTCAGACCTATTTTTCCTCTTTATACTGGAATTCAAGCTCATTCGTGAACTCAAGGTAGGGAGTTCTTTATATCAGATAGAAGAGAAAAGATCAGTATCTGCTATATGCTTAACACATGCATCAACTTAAGGGTCCCGAATGTAAGATCTTTCGTAGTTTTGAATGGAAAGAGTCAATGGTACACCATTGACGACCTGGTGCTAGGGAAAAAAAGTACAACTGAATTCGAACTTTCCGAAGTGTTTCTCACTCTCCCCTTGTGCTGGTATGAGTGATAGGTGCAGGGGAGGAAGGATAGTTTGATTCCCCCACGGAAGACAACTGAAGCCCATATTTAGAGTACTTTTTTTGTCCCCTTGCATTCTTTTAGCGCCATGCTATTAAAGTACCGGTCTTATATGCCAAAAACAAAAAATAATAAGTTCATTCCAAGCGACTTACTTATGTCTTCTTATTTGGGCAAGCAAAGAAGCCTGACTTTCACTGATTTTTCTACTACGGTAGTATAGGAAATGTCCGACAAGTCTTACCAAGAAGTTAAACCGAAGGAATCAACTTCTTTATCTTTATGGGACCCGCTACTCTTCCCCGTACGAGGTAGGTTCTGATCTTTGATAAAGCTCTCTATCCCGGCTTAATCTTATTGAATGGAAGGAGTTCGAGCCCTCAGCTTCTAATAAGTGTGTTTATTCTTAGGCATGAAACTAGGAATACAAAAGAAGGAAGGTTCATTCAATTCCCGTACTCAAATGTGATTGAAGAACGATCTTACGGTAAAAGCTTGATCATGTATGTAATAATAAGCCCTCATCTGTCGCTCAAGCTCTCTTATTACTGACCCCGGGCCTCTAAGCGTATTAACTATCAATATCAATTCTAATAAACGTTCCATAGAGATCTTTATTTATGTTAAATCAAAACTTTCCCTCTATCCCTCAAGCCAAGCAACAGTCGATCATACTTTAATCTATGAACACCACTCCGAATAGTCGTCCAAAAGTGTGTTGGAGACGCCCAGGTCACTTACACCACCAAAGAGGAACGAGAGGAAGCGAATGGCTTAATCAATCAAGCTCAGAAGGAGCGAATGCCTGGTTTCAAATTAGTTGATGCTACGGATCACTTATCCCTATTGGAGAGATATTGATATGGTCAATGAATAAGATCTCCGTCTCTATCCGGATCCAGAATACTTTCTTTATGATAAAGATCTCAGACAAAGTGAATGGGAATGAAATTTAGCGCGTTATTCGCACCTCCCCTTTCAGTCGTCCCTCAACTCACCATTCACTCTTTTCTCACCATGAACTTATACTACTATTTAATTAAGTTGCTTGGGAATCGAATTCCCCCTTTATGGACTTCCTTCCTCATGCTCGAAAGAACCTAATGTCTATAGCGCGCGGGAAGCGGGAAAATCAAAGTAGTTAAGTTACTAACTAGCACTCCATTTTCTTCCTCTTATTGCCAATTGCAAAGTGCTCCTCTTTGAGCACCGAAAAGCTTCAGATTGATTATTCTCTTAAAAGCCACTTACGAGTCCCTTCCTTCCTCCTAAGTGGGACATAAGATAGAGTGCGAGACGAAGATGAAGCGACTCACTTCTATAGGTTTCTATTATCTATAGGTTTCTATTAGAGACTCTTCCCATTTAGTACTTGAAAGTAAACTGCCGCGAACCAGGATTCCACTTCTTCTACTTTCCCTCGCGTTCCGGTGGGCATATCACTCTATTCCCTTCCTCGACTAGAGCGTCCCACGTCGCTCGTCCCTTGCAGAAAGCATCGATCATCAAGTAGGCGGATCCAGACGATCTCCAATCACAAGGAGCCGAAGGAAGACTACCCTCTTATTGTATTGTAAGTATTGTAAGCTACTTTTTCTTTCTTTCTACTGTAAGCTACTTTTTCTTTCTACCGACGAGTGAGCCTCTGCTCAGTTTCCTTCAGGCATGGGAACCCCTCCGTCCTCTCCTTCGACCGGCTATGCCTCCTACTCCTAGTCTGATGAGTGAGTCTGCTACCTTTCGTTCTGTAAGAGTCGACTACCTCTTCCGGATAGGGATTCAACCAGTTCCAGTTCAGGCATCACATCATCCTAATCATCAGATATGGTATGGAAGCCGGGATCCTATACTCTTTTACCAGACGTCGTTCTCACTCACTCGCCCCTATATTAATTTCTTTCCCCGGAGTCGTTCTCACTCGCCCCTATATTAATTTCTTTCCATTACTTTTCTTTCCCACAGGTGGAGCCTATTATATGACTCCCGGTAGATGACAAGAGGAATTCAAAGACAAGAGCAACAAGGCAACCAGCAACAAGAGCAACAAGAACAACAAGGCAACCAGCAACATGCTAGGCAACCTCTTTATTAAGCAACAAGAGCAGCTAGGCAACCTACTTATTAAATTCCTTCCCGGGCTATCAATCATAAGGGGTACTCAATTTATGCAACTGAGCCAGCTACTCAAATTCCCTACCGCAGCAACTTACAAGAAGGGTCTCAATTCGAATATAATATCTGAATGTAATTTCCTTGGGCATCAAAATCAAAATAAATAAGTACGCTTGCTATGAACTAGAGATCCTTATGTACAATATAGATCTCTTAATCCAATTAATATTCATCAAAAAAGATTAATTGTAGAAATTTTTCTCTCCCCGTGGGAATTAAATTACTATATAAATTCCTCTCTCTTGATTTAAGGTGTTACTAAAGCAGCTCTTTATCCGGTCTTTGATACGTCCCGAACCTTCTCTCTAATCACCCTTTCGGTCGGTAAGCAAGACTGAACAGGAGGGGTAGATCTTTCGGACTTACTAATATCTTGCCATTCACGACTGGTGCTGGGCTACCTCGAGAGTCTCAATGAATAGGCTCGAGCGAGAGGAACGAAAGAAGAAGAGAAGAAGGCGGAAACTGAAACAGGAAAGCACTCTACGGCACGGGACTCAACAGCAGCGGACTCAACAGCTGCATTTAGCTTGGACTCTGCATTTAATCTTCTACTTCTAGGCTTGGACTCTGCATTTAATCTTCTACTTCTAGGCTTAGTCATTCTAGGTATTTGCTTAAGAGAGTAGTTCGCATTATTTGCTTAAGAGAGTAGTTCGCGTCCTTATCACTCGCTCCTTAATCTCTTCTAGTCGTTTTAGCCCTAATAGTCATATATTAATTATGCCCCGGCGGAGATAGAATCAGAATTCAAAGAGTGAATTGCCCAGGCAGAGATAGATAAAAGAGTCTCCGTAAAGAGAAAGAAAGAGAATATAGGGATAGAAAGAAAGGGAATATTCAAAGAGTTAATCTAAAGAGAAAGAAAGAGAATATAGGGAATTTGCTGCAGAAAGGTTGAATGGGCTAGGTGTTAGCAGCAGTTCATCTTGTCCTGTTCCCGTCCCGGTAGACTCGTAGTATGCAGCTCTTGTTGCTCTTGTCTGTATCATCTGAACCTGACTTTAGGTCATCCTTTGTATCGACTGATAGGGACGAGACGAACGATAGTGGCAGCCGAGTGAAAGGACGGGGACTTGGCGAGTACTCCTTTTATCCAATTATCATAGCCTCTACCCGCAGCTGAACCAGCTATTCTATTGTCATAGCCTCTACCCGCAGCAGCACCAGCTATTCTATTGTCATAGCCTCTACCCGCAGCTGAACCAGCTATTGCTTTCCTTTGACTATATTTCCCGAGTCTTATGCTTCAGTTTCCCCCCTATAATAGATTCTCTTTTCTTTCCCCCTCTGTCTCCAACCATTGAATTTGACTCTGACGTCACCTGCAACTAATTAGTTGTATGAACTGAATTTCCCGTACAGAACTAGTATGATAACTCCCGCTGCTGCACCAGCTAATACATATATCTAATACCCAGCTAATACATATATCTAATACATAGAATTGGAAATAGAATTGGAATCGCTACCTTCTTTGCCTTACGCTCTCATCCTTTCATTCCCTAAAGTGAGTACAGTACCTATAGCATACAATAGGACAAAGCTCTTGGGCACCTCTTTCAATAGGATAAAGCTCTTGGGCACCTCTTTCTATAATTAATAAGTGCCTTTCCTTCCCTAACCATGTCTAGCTCTTCCCTTGAACCCTCACTCTGAGGCTAATATCTCAATATAATGAGTGCTACGAAGATAGGAACTCTCTTTCTTAAAGTAAGGAATGAGTGCTAATATCTGAATGAGTGCTACGAGCAAGAGGATAGGACCCGAACTCTCTTTCTTAAGGAATGAGTGCTACGAGGCTAAGGATAGGAACTCAGGCTAATAAGAGGATAGGAACTCAGGCAGGAACTCTCTTTCTTAACTTCTTTACTCTTCTCTTTCTTAACTTCTTTACTCTTGGTTGGAATTAGTAATTATCATTAGTGTTGAACTCCCCCTTGCACCATGAAGGAATGATTAAAGCATTAACTTGGAATTCTATCTTCTGCCAATGGATAAAATGACATGTCTCTATTTCCTAGACTCAACTCGTAGGAAGTAGTTATATCTACTAAGCCATCCAATCCAAAGTGAACCAGAGCTTCTATGACATCAGCAGGCTAATCTTATATGACATCAGCAGCTAATCTTATATGACATCAGCAGCTAATCTCACTAGATCCAGATCCTCTCAAATAGTCAAATGGGCATGGGGAATAATGAGATTAAAGAAAGAAGTTGGCTACCCAAGAATTGGAGGTTGAAAATCTGACCAATAAAAAAGGTAGTACTAAAGAAGGATCATTGGGAATAGGCAGCTAGACTCTACTAGGGCTCGTGGTTGGCTCCGCCGAATCTTCCTTCTCATTTTTATGCTTTGTCAGTAACTTCCCTTGCCCTAGCCGCCCCTTTTGATGATACAATTGTCTCCGATAGTTGTAAACATCAATCTTCCGACCTTCACTCGGTATGGTTTCTTCCTATTCTACTCTACGTATAGGTCTTTCGATGCTGAGAGAGGACAACAAAACAAATGCTTTGGCTATTTGACTATAAATAAGTTTAGAGTATAGATCTTTATTGATAATTAAGACTTCTGGGTCACGGTGCCACTACAAAGCTGTCTGTACCAATGGGAAGAAGCGCTACGGGTGTCCGGACAGGTAGGATCACAGCTGAAAGAGTAACGACAACTGGATCGCCCTTTAATTATGGAAGGAATGAGACTGACTATTTCTTTCTTTCTCGACCGATATGAGCTAAGCTAAAGATAGTCTTCTATTTCTCGACCGATAGGAGCTAAAGAGACTTTATCGACCGAATGAGATTGATAATTTCTTTCTCCACCCCGGTGCGAATGAGCCGTTCATTCCAACTTCCTTCTATTTATGGCAGTCCTGAATGAAGGAGGCAGACTACATTACATATTGAGTCTTCTATCCGATGGGCAACTACCCACGACTACGGTATCCAAAGCCGTCTATTTACAGTACGACCTGCTTGTTGGGACGAAGACTCTTTATATCGATAATAAAGAAGAAAAAGAATCCAAAGAAGTGACACTTACATAGAAGTCTCTTTTCCCATGAACTTATCCTTCCATTCAGAGTCAGTCCCCATCCCCATGCGTAGCGGTTGAAGCAAATGCGTTAGAGTGAGAGTGAGAGTGAGAGTCCTTATCGACCTTCCTCATGCTCGAAAGAAAAGAACCTAATGCAAGGTACTCTATCGTGCGCGGGAAAGTCTTCCTAACCAGTTCATTCGATCGAAAGGGGAAAGAAAACACTTAAAATACAACCGAACCGGGATTCCTAAACCCTAAACTTTCATCCGACTAAATAAAATAAGTAGCGGCAAGAGCAATAGGTCCCGGGTTCAACTCAATGCAAGCACTCTAATATAAGATAAGTTTATAACCGTTCCGTCTCCCCTTAAGGAATATAACTATCGAATAATTCCTCCCTTACTAAGAGACTAGGACCTATAGAGCTCAATCTCGTTACCTTTAATGCATGTGTTAAGCATATTCCGAACTTGAGTTAACTTTTAAGCATTCATTAAATCTTAGGGCAACCGGAGACCGGCTCGGAGACCCCGCGAGGCACTACTTCCGAGCTCATTGGGCGGAGCCTTTCTTGAAAAAGATTCCTGAAAGAAAGTCTCCCTCAAATAGAGGAGTCATAATCTTCACATCTTACTATACCAGTAAATAATTAAAGAGTACGCACGAGGGAAGGAAAAAGGGTCTGATAATGATCACAACGCCAGACCGGGTGAGAAGGAGTTAAGGAAGCCCGAGAAAGCGTACTTATTATACAAGTGCAAGTACTCTTACCGAAGGGTTTCCCCGCTACGCACCGTAGGCTTCGTTCACTATGGATGGGATTCCAAATGAGGGAGTGCATTTCCGTCCCTTAAGATAAGATATGTTCAATTTGCTGCTTCCCTTGAGGTTGGCTAAGCGAATTGATTTAAAGGGTTGCAATAAGCAACGAATGAACAACTATATGAGTGATAGGATACCTTTGGTCGAGCTCTTTTAGACCCTTGCAATAAGTTTCTTTGTCCCCTTCCCTTAAACCGGTTCAGAGAATGCTTCCGTTCGCCCCTTGTGGAAATAGCTTATTCAGTTTCCGCTCCCGAGTGTGTACGAAAGGTCTGAAAGCCAAGGGAAACGAAAATGAAGTAAGTCGGGCCTTTGCCCTTAGATAGGTTCTGATAGAATAGACGAACGGAAAGTGACGCCAATGAGCTTCATGAAAGAGGTTTCTTTGCTTCCCTAAAGTTAGACTAACCGAACCAGTGCAGTAAAAGTGATAACGACGGGGTAGTTCAATTCCCCTGCACAAGGTGTTCCCTGCTTTATTAATTAAGGAGTTATGTGCGTTGGTTAGGGAAGTTATTTAAACCTGACCCAACGAAAGAGGCTCCTCTTAGTCGTCCCGGCCATTGAATTTATTCTTAATCTATGAAACCAAAACTCGGATCCATATCCATGTAGAAAGGTTCGGACTCTTATTAAGGGGAGCCTGAATGCTCAGTCCTCTCAAACCGGAAGAAGCAAATCTCACACTTATCTTAAGGTAACCCCTTGCATTCAAATAGCTGAGAAGAGTGAATGTTATAGTATTCCAGGAAAGTCCAAACGTCAAGAAAGAGTCCATAAGAGGGAAGATAAGTTGACAAAGAATTAGCGGGTAGAGCAGCATACGAGCACTAACTGGAGAGTACGAGTTGAACCCCTGCACCTATCACATCCCTTACTTTAAGACGGACCCGGAAAGCAGAAAGCCACTTTCTCTCCCCGAACTCTTAGCTTTGAGTAATAGTGATTCTCTTTGTAGCTCTCCCGAGTGCGTATATTATATATAAAGATAATATATTCAGCCTTGTTCAGGGCTCCGGACAGAGTGTTTTAACTTAGACTTTCATTATATTATTGCAAGGGTAGGTCCAATGAGTGAGTCTTCTGGGAGGGAGCTATGCCTTGAATCCGATCGGGGTAGTATAATTCCCCCACGGAGCGGTACGAGCGACTTAAGATTGATGAGACTTGATTTTGAAAGTGGAAAGGCTCTTTGGAAGATATAGAGAGTCCGGTGCTGTGCTGGGAAGGTGAGAGCTCTTGCACTTATCATGTATAAGGGAGAAAGTGCTTGATGCGGGAGTGCATGAGGGAATCCGTGGGTTGGGAACTAGATTCCATTTAATTTCATGTTTAGCAGCGGGCTAGTGATTGGTACTAGAGTCTTTATTGAATAGGGATGATTTTCGAGGTGCGAAGCGGGGCACAATCAGAGTAGTGTCAAGATGGTGCATAGGATTAGAAAGCATAGCTCAAAGAGAGCCTGGAGAAGCTAGTTGAGTGAGGATAGCTAGCCTTCGCAATATTAACATGTCCCCTTTTTATCCTTCTATTATATTCAGGAAGTTGTTCTATCTTGGAGAATGCTAGATGTGTTTCAAGAGCGAGTCAGGCTTTCTTAGGCTTTTCGTGGAAGGCAGCTAAAGGAAGGAGGATTTCTCACTATGTGGTGCAAGTTAGAGATTCTCAAGTCAGGGTCTGTGGAATGAAAGGATGTGACAGCGAGTGGTAAGTCAGTAGTTTCGTTTCCAGTCAGGTATGTAGTCAGTGAGTTATGAGTAGTTGGTTATATTCCGCCAAGAGTTAGGCGACCGATGGGCAATCTCGATCAATTCTTTTCTATATTATATAGTATAGTCATGCTCTTTTCGGACGGTCAAGTGACTCAGACTAGTCTTTGCAGAAGGGATGGACCAGACTAGAGGTGTGTGGGGAGTGAAGCTCTATCTCGTACAAAGGATGGGGGACCCTCAGTTAAGCGAAAACCTAGTGGGAAGAGGGAAAAAGGCAGGAAAAAGCATCTATCTTTTTTAGAAGACATTGTACTAGTAAGAGAACTCAGATTGGGCTTTCTTTCTTATTGCTAAAGGGCAGAACTCGTTAGGCAAGAAAGGAAATAGGTGTAGTGCTCGACAGCATGCTATACTATACTATGGGTGCGCCAGTTGGTATGTGGGAATGAGTTCCATTGTAGTACTGAGTAGAGGGTTTTCTCCGATGGGTTAGCGTCAGTAGACAGTTCAGTGTAGGAGGATCATCCCGGGTCTGCTAGCAAGAGAAGGGATTGTAGGTAGTGAGCTCTGTCATACCATGCAATTCAATATAAGATGGGATTGTGCTTATTAGACTAGACTATGCTGTCCATATGTGGATGGTGCTATATGGTCTGATCGGGCTGTCCGAGGAGCGAACGAGAGCGCAGTGATAAGAGGGGGGAAGGTGCGAACTTGACGCGGGTTCAATTCCTACTCTCTTGGATTGAAGTAGTTGGGCTACCAAGTCCTCGCTAAAAAGGGAGTTTAGTAAGGTCAGACCCGACCAGGGCGGTGTGTGGGTATAGGTGGGCTCTGAAAGCGACGTGGAGTCGTATCCGAGAGTGTATAGAGAGCTCCGAGACCTGGATAGAATTGGATAAGAGCATCTACGGTCTGCTACCTACCGCTTCTTCATATGGAGTTGGGTCTGCCTACAGTGTACAAGAAGTAGTACTCACGGGTGCCCGGACTTCAATACTCCCACTACGCGGTGGGCTCGGATAGGTTGGGAAAGACATGGCGGGGAAGGCTGATCAAGCAAGGGCGGGTCTGGCTTGGTGATCGTGAATTGAATGGAATGTTGGAAGGTCAAAAGAATCACTCTACATGCGCTGAGAGGAGCAAACGGACTTGATTTTCACCCTGCCTTTGGAGCGAGGAACGAGCGATAGCGATTCATTAGGGCTCGCTCCACTTCCACTTCTTCTTTTAGTCGACCCTTTCACACTTCGTAACTCGCTGTTTAAGATAAAGTGCGTCGTGATCCATTGATTGCCACGGGAGCGCTTGGACTGAAAGTTGCGATTCACTTCGCTCCAAGAGACGCAGAGCGGCTTTCTCGGGAATAATCAATATTTGAAGAAGCATTAGCTCGGGAGAAGCTCGATCCCTTTATCTTAGCTATCCGCATTCCAAGTTTCTTGCCTGCACACTTACCCGTGAGAATAGACCAGGGCGCCCACCCTGTGAATTCTCCCAACTACCGAAGACCTTTTGCTTTTGATGGCCGAGCCACTGACCTGACCTAATCATTCCCGACCATCGAATAAACCAGATCTTGATCCAGATGCAGTCGGTCGGGACAGGTCTAAGAGAACCCCTATAGTCTCTAGTTCTTGCTTTGCTTGGATCCGAGATGGACAAAGAGAACCGAGAAAAACAGAGCCGGCACAGAATCCCAAAGAGCAAGAAGTCTTCCTAAACCCAGACTTCAGGGGCGAAGAATTCCAATAGTCAGTCAATGCAATGGGTTCAATGAGACAGAGAGCCGGCAGAAAGCGCTCGAAGGCACGAGTCTCAATGAGGATGGCACAAAGATCACTCCTGGGGAAGAGGAAAAGTGGAAGATCCTGTCCAAGTATTGGAAGTGAGCGGGAGTGCGAACCCTTTGTTGACAAAGAGCCCCGCCTGCACTCGCAGCATAGAGAACTCCTCACCGCCGCCGCTACGCACCTTTCACTCTAAGTGCGATGGCGAACCTAGCTTAGCTATAGTATAGTGAGAGTGAGTTTAGTTTAGATCTTGCACTGCACCGCTATCAGTACTTTCTTTCTATTCTATAAAGAAGAAAGAAGAACTCGCCGACCTCGATAGGAGTTCAAATGCTACATGTGGCGCATAAGGGAGGTTGGGCCCAATCCTTCCTTTCCTTATCATAAGAAAGAGAGAAGCCCGCCGCCCGATCGCACCAACTTATGAGAATCTTTATGAAGAACCCGCCAGCTGCTACTTCACTTATATTAATTCAACCACTGATTCATCCGCTCCCGTTAGGCAGAGCAGGTACGCCTATTCCGGCATTAACTCATTACTTCCTCGCCCTCGGACCGAAGACCAAAAGTGAGTATTTGTGAGTGCCCGGAAATCGCCTGGGCTTCTTTTCATATTCCATTGTCAGGTATGAGCTCGTTTAATAACTCTATTCCCTAATGTCCCATTACAAATTCCCTAATGTCCTAATCTCCTATTAATTAATGATAGCTCCACGAATCCAGTTCTATATGATGGATCTCCTAAGCCAAGATAAGATGATCCAGATGAGGACGCTCCCCCCTCGTGCGAACCACTACTGAATGCCCCATCGGATTCATTCTTCCCATTCCCCGTTGATAGGATCTGCTTTGATCTCCTTCCCGGGCCCCGCATCTGTTCTTGCACCCACGAGCTACAGCTCCTCACTTCACTACTCATTGCTATATGAGATGTCTCCTCTCAGTATTTTCAAATAAGTAACTTAAGTAAGAGATTCGTTAGATAAGCTCAACTGTAGGAAAGATGATAAAGAAGTTCACCCGTGAGGTATTGACTTCCCTTCCCTTCACAAGAGCAGTGGGCCCGGTAATAATGTATTTGGTCCAAGATCTGGTCTAGCCCTAGAGAGAGAGTTTACGGTTGACGAGTGCATTTGATTGATATGCTTAGAAGTTCTTTATATGCCTAGGCCTACTTTCTTTGCTCTTAGCTGACCAAGGACCTGAAACGACTTGCAAGGGCTCCGGGTCTATTGATGAAGCTTCCCCTGTGCCCAAGTCTCATACTTTCAAGTTTAGGGAATAGCTCATTGGACAAGCATCCGTGGAGCTAGAGATCATTAGTATATATAATGAATCGATCGCACGAGCTAGAGATCATTAGTATTAGAGGATGAGGGGAGTGAGCTACTATATGAGTAGAGTGAGCTACTATAGAAAGAAAGGTGCCGGCAGCTATTTCTATGCTTCTCTTCTAGGCTAAGACTACCGGCATCATAACTCGCTGTGGAAGTGATTCATAATGGGCTTGGCTTCCTTCCAATTCTCGGACTTCTTGTTCTTCCAGCTCTACTTATTTTATTTACCACGTGGGTTCACCCACTAGAGAGTTGCTCAGCTGACGAGTCCGAGCCAGTATAGAAGGGATAGGAAGAGTGAATGTTCTAGCTTCTTGCTATATGTCATTCACAACTGATGCTTTTCTTACTAAGTGCTTAGTGGGTGGATCCAATCCATATCATTGCTCGAGATGGGTTCTACCTTCAAGTCAGCATACGCAAGGTCATTATCTTTTTTTTTTTTCCCGGGAGAGCTTATGTCATTCTTATTGAAGCAGCGAGGAGTCAGGATGGGGGGAGTGCATCCGTGCTACCTTCTACCTTCTACATTCTCTTTACATTTTATGCTTCGAGGAAAGAATGGAGTTCTGGACTCAGTTTCGTCAAGTCAATGGCATGTTATCCTAGTTGACCCTTGCTAGGGATTGAGGTCTGCTCGAATGACGGGGAGATCAGACGACTATCCACGGAGGCCACCCTATGAAGATATGATCTGGTCTTTTGCGAGTGGGGCTTCACTTTCTCTATCGGGAGCGGTCTATCCTCTTGAATAAAAGCCTCTAATTCCATATCTTTCCAACTTCAAGGAATAGGTAGGGCGAGGCACTCAGTAGCTAAGCTAAGCTAGGTTGAGACGGAAGGACGGCTGCTCAATACAATAAGCGGCTGATGACCACAAGTCGAAGTTGAACGAAGTGATGGATAGGGAAATCCTTTCTCCCACGTGGTACAGTTATCCCAGGGTCCCATACTTCCCATGAGCACGCACCACTGATACTTAAGAAAGCTGTTGGCTTTGTGGTCTAGTCCTCGTTCTCAGGTTCAGTAGGGCCTGCCTCCCCTCTCTTGTTAAAGCGATGGCGTCACCTCTCTCTTCCCCCACTCCCATGCTTCCCAGTCTCAGGCAAGACTCCACATATCCTCCAGAATCGTTGAACGAGCTCCAACTGGGGATTCCAGTTTTTTAAATAAAGTGAATCGTTCTAAGTCCTCCCCATTAGCGGAAAAGCATGGGTCAAGTCTTCCCTATTAATGCTCTCCAAAAAAGTAGTGGATGCCGGACAAGAAGATCAAATAGAATCACATTAACGAGAGCGAGAGATCTCCCGATACTGAACCATAAGCAAAGGAAATGATGTCCAAGAAAGTGGTGAAGACATGAGGATTCTTTATTCAAAGGAGCCCGGGTAGAACACTCAATGAAGAGAACCTAGTTCGTGGAAAAGAGTAGGGTGAGGACTCTCCTATCCATTTCCTTACTTATCTGAGTGGAAGGAGGATATCCAATTTCCAACAGAAAGAAGCAGTGGGAGAAGGAGCTTTAGACCTTTAGACATTGATGCAAAGCAAGGCAACTCCGCAAGGCAACTCAAAGGTGCGTAGCGAGGAGCGAATATGACAGCAGAAAGAGAGGCATAGTGTGTCCGCTAGGGAGTAGGAGTAGATCGCGAAAGAGTGGAAGGACCAGAAGAGGAGTGCAAGGACCAGAGCAGAAGAGTGGTATGGGCAATCAAGTTAGGGGAAAAGGCAGACGGAGAGAAGTTGTAGCGATGCTCTATCTTCGCTCTTATACTCTAATTTGAGAACCGATGCTGGTACTATCTTCTTTATTGAGATAAGAACCAATGCTCGGTCTTACACCACCGGACTGAGGGGCAACCGGGCCTGATAGGATGCTCCCCTCGACTCGGCTTGCCATTGGATGCTCTCATAAGGCGCTTAGCTCACATTGTATGAAAAGGCATACGAATGAGTTTAGGGGAATGGTCTGACACCAAGGAAAGAGAAACTAGCTGGTAGACATGGACAGGCAGGAAGATAGCTGAGGACAGGAAAAGAGGGGTCCGCTAGCCACTGAATACACTGCTGCTAGCTGAAGACCGAAAGCTCATAACAGATAGACAGATGCAGGAAGGAGCGCTGCTTAGTAGAGAGAGTGACGAGAAGCATAGGACTAGTAAAGATTGACAGAAGCGTATAGAATAGAAGTGACTATGAAGAAAGGAGGACCCACGGTAGCGACAACAGGTGCGTAGAAGGCGGCTCCCCATCCCTTCCATGACCATACCTTCCACCCTGCTGAGTGGGTGATATTCCGGAGCCAATGCTTCACATCTCCTTCCAATACTTATCGGGACAGGCACTAGCGCCTCAACGCCCACTGCTCCTTCCAACACGGGACTGGTAGTCGAGTGGAGGACAGGACACCATAACAAATGAGACTAGGACTTGTAGTCGAGTACACCATAACGAAATGACTGGTGAGAAAGGATCGAGTGAAACGACGAGCGAGCGAGAGCTCCCGGTCATGACTAGGACTCGTAGTTGAGGACCGTAAAACCATACACAAATGACTTGTAGGCGAGGAGATCATACCGAAATGAATGGTAGCTCGGAACCCAAAGCGAATAACGGATAGAACAAATCAAATGCTAAATTGGATAATAAAGAAGAAAGAAAATCCCCTTGGAGATCACTACTACATCATTCATCATCGAATTGACTAATTTTAGATAAAGTGCGAACAAGGTGACGCGGGACGATAGTTGAAGTTAAACCAAGTGACGAGCGACATTACAGTTACGATCGAGCAACTTGAATTGAAGGTTCTCGGAACAAAAAAAAGAAGGTAGGAGGAGCTCTCGGAACGTAGAAGCAGATTAGGCAGGTACCATATAGGGGCAATGCCACATGTCTTCCATGCCTTCGGTTGGGAGTAGCGCGGACTTTCTAATTATAAATGGGTTTGCTTGACTGGATATACATAGCTATCTCGAAATGAGATGACTGAATAAGTGGGAAGAATCACGGAAAGTGATGATAAAGCCAGCACTCCTCTTCCACCGCTTGCGCATCGTTGACCGGGCTCCACTCAGTACTCCCAGCTCTCCACTTCGGGGGCTAGGAACGAGCGTCCGGTGTCACGGGTTAAAAGAAAGCTCCCTCCTCTGACTCCCTCTTGTTATGTAAATTGCCTGCCGATCCATTAGCTGAACCCTTCTTTGTGAATCCTCCATCCTTTCCCTTAAAAAGGCTTGGTATGAGCAAAAGAAAGAGAAGCATTGCCCTTTGCTTGACTCCTCTTAGCTAGCTTGCCTGGCTCTTGATGGGGTGGGTTCGCAGGCACTCTACTTTCCATCGCCTCACACTGACATCTCAACTCCCCCTGCCAGAGCGCATCAGTACTCAGCTCGATCGTAGACCGCAACCCAGCCTCATACACAAAGAAGAGTCAGTCTCGGAGGGTAGCCTGCTGGGAGTTCAAGTCTCGGAGCTAGTTCTTTCCTAAGCGATGATATTCATACTTTCTTTATAGTGTAGGAGGAGATAGAATGACTAGAGATCCATTGCCTCTAGGCCAGTACACTTCAAGGGAAGAACTCAAGCGTCGCTCCCGTGGGTGTGAATTAAAGCGCCCTCATTCTCGACTTTAAGACACTTTAGCCCGTGTGTTCCCATACCCGTTCGCTTGACTAGACATAGCCAGGCCAGGACAGGTCTGAATAGGGCAGGTAGAGGAAGAGGACCAATAAGAACTGAATCCGTCTCTGAGCAGCTACTGTGTCCTTCGAGCGTGTTATGGGAATCTGTCCCGACCTCTGTCGTCTCCTTTCTACCCCAGATGCATTGCATCAAAGCTTTACCCATATTGACAAGAATCAAAGCTTTACCCGTTTACCCCCACTGCATCACAAGAATCAAGAGGCTTCCCTATAGGCAGGAGCGCTCCGCACCTTCCGTGGTGAATCAAAGGACTGTGCATCCAGAGTTCTGCCACTGGAAAACTGCTCGCTCCTTCACGCCCAGAAAAGGTACACAATCTACCTCCCCTACTCCTCAACTGAATAGCTCCTCCGACTGAAAGGTGAATAGGCCTAGTAAATGCATAAAAAGCGCTACAGAGTAATGCTCCTCTAAACAAGTGCCCCGAATGGAGTGAGATGGAAGAGTTGGGACAGCACAGCGAGAATGAGAGCCGGCACAATATGTGACGTGAACGGCCATTACAATAGCACTGCGCCATTCGTGAACGGCCATTCGTGAACCACAATCACTATAAGAGTGAAGACCATCGGCAGAAGCAGAACGAGAGCTGCCCTTGACCCGTGGATCGGCTTTATTCTCGTCGTATCTCGTCGGTTCGTCGCTCGCGTTCCTTGCTCGCTCCTTCAATGCATGAGAAAGGGAAGGGGCCCTCCAACCGGTGCTACTCTACGGATCGGGGGTCCCCTCCTGTCTTGCGCCTCTCTGAAGACACCTGCCGGTAATCGTAATCAAATATTTTTGCCGAAAATCAGTTCCGTTCCGCACAAGGAGTCTCACTCAGTCCCCTTCCTGGGCTGCATAGCATCCCCAGCTACTTCTATTGCCATAGATGGAGATCCGCTTGACAAAGCAGGGTAGCGTAGCCTTTCTTTGGTGGAGGTAGCTGAGCTACTCTGGTTCATTTCTCTTGCTTTCGCAAGATTCGCCTCTGATGGGTGCGCTCTCGTGTTCACACAATCTATTGATCGATCGTTCGCTAACGTAATCGCTACTTGTTGAATCCACTTGTACTTGAGAGAGATGAGAGAGTGTGGGTGGCACTAAGCAAGATAAGCGCGGGGTGTCTTCTACTGGTACCTTCAATGAATCTGGAACAAAGAGGTTTTGAATCCTAAGTGGGGAAGGACCTCAACTTATCCTTCTCGAGAGAGGGGGGGTGGATACTATGCACCTTCAAGAAAGGCCAATATGCTTCAGTAGGGGATGTCCAATATGTAGGAGAGCAGCAGGCCCTTGTCCCGGAAGGTTAAATGTGGAAAGTGACCGGGCTCTTTTCTAAGGTAAAGAAGGAAATGGTACAAAGGCGAGCATTAGCTTCCGAGCCTTGAGCCCTTAGGAGTAGGATAATAGTCAAGTCCTTTCTTCGCATGTCGTAAGAGTAGGAATTGCCAGGCCCACCTTTGAGCGCAGGATCATCTTTCTTTGCCCGACAGAGGAAAGATTAGGTTCTGAGCCCGTCCTTGCTCTCTCGTGACGCCGTATCTGCTATCTTCTCCACTAAGTATACCATCCTCCATCCCTTCATGCTTGCACTCCTCTATAGTTCCTGCATGGGTTAAGCATCACGCTAGAACCGGTTCTACGCGCTCTGCACCCTTCTTTCATACGGGAAAGAACTCAGTCTCACTCTATCTATCTATAATACAAAACAGAAAGCAAGCGAGGAGAGTAAAGGCCATTACCGTTAATTAGCCATGCAAAGACCCTGAAGAGTTTCGTGTCGTGAGGAAGAGGAAGCATTATGCAGGAGTTTCTTTACAATCAAGGGGCATTGCTCAATGGAAGCGCCGGCACCCTCATTCCTTTCAGAAGCTGGTGCCCATGTCTAATTAAAAGGGGCGAACCAAGTTTAGCATGGGAAGGGAGGAAGTGAAGTTAGCGAGAGAAGTCCTTAGCCGGGTGATAAGGTAGACGTCTTGTGCAGCTTCTTACTGCTTTCTTTTCTTCAAATGGAAAGTTGCAGATAGTCAAAGAGAAGTAGGCACGGCTAGGCCACGAGTGAGGAAGATGGATCAATAGTCAACGAGGGCTCCCTTCTCTCTCGTGGACACCTAAGACGAAGAATCGCAACATGCCAATGAGGCGACAGAGTGAATAAAGAGGAGCCCACGGACTGGACTGGACCCTATGGGCCTACTCATACCTCTTCGTACACTGGTTCAAGCAGGCGGTTCTCGCTCATCATCATACCTGGTCACTACTAAAAAAAAGAAAGCCTGGCCTACGCCCACTTCTTTATCCTATTACGCTTCCATGAGGGAGTGGGAGGTCCGATTCCAGTTGTGAAGCTCCCGCCTACTTTGCCACCAATGCATGAGGATCCTCTTCCCCGAACGCACGTGACTACGAGCAAACGCATCATTGCATTCGCTCCTCTCCACCATACTAACCGAAACTGCCGAGCGGGTCACCCGACTGCATGATCAGGGCTTCTGGTCCCCATAACCATCTAATTTCTCTGAATGGGAATTGGTCATGCCAAGGAGAGCGACGGGGATGAAATATGGGCTCAAAGGAGCGAATGACGCGCCCGACCCCCATGGGTAGAGGAATCGCCTGGCAGCACGGGCCCTGACTTCTAGGTAAGACTTCTATTCTAGTTGGGCAGGGCATAGCAACACAGCAGCGAATAGAATAGGAAGGACGACGTGGCCCGTGACGCTTGAAAGGAAAGGAGGGTCCGGCTCAAGGGAGTGGGACCTGAATCCTGAAAGAGCTAGAGGACAGAATCTCCCTCTTACGCGCTTCTGCTATGCAACTTAATTATACGACTCATTGACATGGTGGCCCCTTTTCGAGAGTGCTGAGGATTCGATGGACAGTGAAATCATTGGTCGAAAAGGAAGGTGCGTAGCCGAGTTCAAATTTGTGCTATCGTTACTTTACTTTACTTCAAAAAAGCCCAAACTTCATTTTAGCGCTAGTGAACCAGTAGAAAGGAAAGAGACTAGGAGGGCGCTTCCCCCCTAAATCGAATTTTAGATAAGAAAGCGAATACTCCCTTTCCCCCCCCTTTCAAACTCACAGAAGGTGCGAAATACTGAGCGCGGGAGGGCCCGTACGATTCTTTTTTTGCTCGGCTAAAGTTCGCCCGGCTAAACCCGGCTCACTCACTTCTATGCCCGGCTGAGACTACTGCCCGGCTCCTCGGGGCACCGGTGGTCTTCTTTGGCCCGGGTGGCTAACCAATCCATTGGCTAGCTTGCCCACCGATAGCTAAGCCTCCATAGGTCTGTCTGTAGAAGGCAGCCAACCAGGCTCCGACTTGCGTCTGTCTTAGACTAGCATGTGTAAAGCATGGAGTCTTTGCTCTATATGTCTTAATCACAACACTCTAATTCTTTGCTTTCGTGCCATTTCCTCACTTGAGACCTCTGTTCTCCGTCAGGTACACCGGCTCGGCGGATCGAGCACAAGGCCCTCTTGACCAGACCACTATTGCCAAGCACTTAAGGCTCCTGCAGTTACTAAATCTTCAAATGAAGAAAGGTTTCCCGAGCTATTCCTTGCAAAGGAAAAAAAACCAATCGGTATATACCGAAAAAAAAAAAAAAGATCAAAATACACCAACAAAACAAGAGAAAAGAGGACTGAAAAGAGAATCAATCACGAACAGAAGATAGAGATAGATGGAGTTATAATAAGAAACGATAGCGATAGTAATTAAGTTCTTTCTCACTCCTCTCTCTGACCTACGTGCCATAGAAGGAGAGCGTGGATGGTATAGCATTCGTACTACCGCTACTCTTTGAATTGAAAGATAGAGAAATTCTTTAATGTGAGAAAGATGGAGAAATTCATTAATAATAGAACGCTCTTTATTCAAATTATCATTCTCTCACATCCCGTAGTGCCATAGACAGAGAGCGAGCGCAGACGCATGGACAGCAATTCAGGTCGGGCCCATACTGATAGAGCAGCACGGACGAGCGCAGCTCCGGCCTCACTGACGTTCGCTCCTCTCTTCAGTCAATGCCTATCCCTCTTGTGGAATTTCCTTGCTCGGTCTACAGGAGTTCGGATCCCAAGCCATCTATTAAGAAAAAAGCACCTCTCTTACATTCATTAGTAAAGTAAAACACAACAGCATGTGTTGGAGCGAGTGAAACGAGCGAAGTAGAAAGAGCACTAGCCCGAAGGATATGCTTTAGCCCTGGAGGAGTCCGCTTCCCTTTCATCTGAGGAAGGTGATGGAGTAAACCCAGCCCAATTCTTATCCCGGCTGAACTTAACCATAAGAATAGCTGGCAAGAACCCCAAAGCACTTCCAGATCGTACCTCGTGCCGACATAAGGTTATCAAAAGTTCTCCCTTGTTGAATTGCCCGGCTCTCTCTCTCCAATCTCGGAGAGCTGCTTGCGCGAACTCTCAGGTGTGACTGCATGATGTTCTTTCCACAACCCCTAAAGTAGAGGGCCCCTAACGTCTATACTCGAGAGGAGACCCATGAAGAGGAAGTCTAACCCACACTCCCTATCCCCTTCCAAAGGTTGATTCTCGAACAGATCCTGGATGAGCAATAGCAAGAAAGTCAGCGCCAACCACCTAAGTCCTAGCTCTTTGACTCTTTTAGATAAAGAAGAAAAAAAAGAAGCCCGACCTCTTCTATGTGCGACTCCCTTGTGTGCCAAAGAGGTAGCTTAACTGACTGACCTGACTTGGATACCGAAGCAAAGGAATGATAAATATAGATCTAGAAGGCCCCGCGCCATAGTTTGATGAAGAAAGAGATTCATTAGTAGGATTTCCCAAAGCTTGAACCAATAAAGACCTGCGGCCACCTCCCCCGTTCCAGAGTGTCTTTCATTCACCCCTAGCTCTGGCTCTCTTTCCGTTCCGGTGCTGATTCATACCATGAGCTCTTCCTCCCCTTCGCTTGCCACGGATCCTCAGGCAGAACTTGGAAAAGCATTAGGAGCGAACTTGACGCGGACGATGCCAGTTCGGGTAGCGTAGGCCTCACTGATCCTTCGTTCTTATGCGCTGATCCGCGTAGCACGAGTGGGGAGCGTGTTGGACTGGTCCCGGTCCCCTGATTCTGCTAGGAGACCCTTTCCTGCTATGAGTCTATACACGCCTTTATCTGCTCTGTCCGGTCTGCCCTTTTCTGGCTGGCCTATAAGACACGCGTTGTAGAGGGCGCTTTCGCACTGTGAGTTCATTGAGCCCTTTAATCGGTTCTGCGTCACTCTCGCCTCTCTGACAATCGACATGAACTCGTTAGCTTCAGTCTCTCTTCCTGGTCACACCGAATCTTTAGCCTATTCGTATTGGGAATCGTACAGAATTGATCTGTTCAAGCAAGCATTCGTGTCCGCCACGGGGTGTGGGGTACCTAGGTAGCAGAAAGTATGGTTTGCGAAGCCGGGACATGAAGAAGAGCAAGCAGCAAGAAGAGATGGGCGATTGAAATAGACATCCTTCATAGTGAGAGACTAGACTTACTTTACGCATAATAAGAGGCCATGGTGCCAAGAGCTTGATTGAGGGGCTCCGATGCCTGTTGAAAGACCTGGGGTCGGTCGAATATCGTTTAAGACAGAAAGAGAAGACAAGATCCTGCCTCTCATTCCCATTGGGATCGCTCGGGGCCGAATTCTGATGCAATGACGTGGAGCGGGCCTAATTCACTGACGTTCGCTCCTCTAACTCTAGATCTGACACTAGACTCGGAGTTGCACTCGGAAAGAAGTGGAAGCGCAGGCTCTCTTTCTTTCGTACGGTACGTCACTCTGACTTCAAAGGGAAAGGCTAGCTCGATGCCTCACATCCATCTGCTTTGTCAGGCGTAGGAAGAGTAGAGTTGGAAGTGGGCTAGGTAGGGAAAGGGGGACCCAGTAATAGATCAGACTTTGAAAGATCGACAGCGTTTTCTTTTATTTGCAGATACGCCTAGAATAAGTTATGAATTTGATATAGCTCCCTAAGCGCTAGCGTAATTCAATTCATTCATTATACAATGGCAACCTCTTCTCATAAGTGATATGCCGCTTCCGCTCCGAATGGCATGAGGTCTGGGACGAGTTTCTTTCCTATAGATCGCTAGCTAACCTAAGGCTTTGATCTATTACAATAGAGTAATAGAAATAGTTATAGATTTAGTCTCACACCTCTCTCCCAGGTGGTCTTATTCTCCAAGAGCAGAGCCCTGGCTAAGTAGGAAAGGATGAATTGCGAGATGAATTGAAGTACTCAAAGGTTCCCTTGTGCGAGGAGTGATCTACTGCTCTCCGAACCTCCTCAAGCTAATCTAACCTGAAGGAAAGGAGCCCGAAGAGATCGGATGCTTTCTCATTCCATTCTTGACTAGTCCGCTTCGCACCTTGACTTTACTGGAGTTCATCGGCAGTAGGGGGCCTAGATCCACTCGAGCCAATCCAGGAGAAAGGAATTCTTGCGAAATAGATGAGACGCCAGATAGGGGGGTGTCCTTATCCTCTTTCTATTCGACTCATGCCAGGAGATAGAGTGAAGGAAGACCATTCAGATATCTACGCTTCTGCTTGCTCTAGCTACAGCAATTGGTTATGTAAGGGGCAGATCGTCTCTTCAATATGCAATGCAAAAGATAGGAGACCCACGTGCCTACCTAATTTGACGCTTTCTTTGACCCGGTAGAGGAGGAGGATGAGAACCTTGTACCCTTTCAGGTTACAGAGAGCACTCATAAGTAAGAGATCTCTACGGTTCGCTATCGCACTTATAGGAGGCAGCATGAAAGGCATGATCCATCTTATCCGGCTTTTAATCATTTCATTGCTCGGCTTCCATCAAGGGCCTTCCATGCCTTTACCCTAGGCCCTACGTCGGTAAAGAGTTAAGATAAGAAAAGAGGTATGATTCGGAACCAACTGACTCTCCGAGATTGGCGAGACAACTTGGGAACTCACGTGCCGGAAGGACATGATAAGTTCTCGCAATCAGAATTGGATCTGGCGGGGCCCCTCCCCTAGGCAAGTAGTAGGGTTGGGATTAGCTATTCCGTGGGTTCCTAGGGGCAAGGAGCGAACGATCACGGACCCCCGTTTAGCAGACCCAAGTTATAGAATCGAAAAGGAAGGAAGGAACGCAGTGGAACGGAGTGACGAGCGAATTAGATGAATTCTAGTTCAGAGTAGCGACCGGTAGGTGCTAACGACACAAAGGAATGAAAGGAGCTACTACTGGGGGAGGCATCTATTCCAGACATACCAGTGATAGGCGCTCTGGGGCCTAGGGTCGAGGGAAAATAGGGCTCCGCTCCATAAGTAGTTTCGGAGTGGAAAGGAGGGGGTGTCTCAATAATCGGAGTCTGAGCTGGAGCGCTTCTTCACTCTACATGTCATGTGTTGGAGCGAGCGATTCACTGCCAAGTCCAGGTACGAGCGCTATCGACGTGGAGATAGTGTCGCAATTAAGGTCAGACCCTACTATCTATATCTAGTCAGTGGGCTAAGAGGGTATAGTCATTCCAATTGGAGCGAGTTCCACTCAATCTGATTCACTATCTTACTCGGAGTTGAACTTCTCTAAGAGTCGGAGCGGATCCTATTGAGAGTACTAGAGATCCCTTTCACATCCTACCTTCGGTCGGACGTGGAATGCATGAGTATATCTAGTCCTCCCGGAGGTTGGACGCTACTATTCTTTTTCCTCGGACTGCGTCCTCCCCGGAGCATCTAGTCCTCCAGGGGGTCGGACGTGGAATGAGTCCCCACGGTCGGACAAGGGAGCGTATAATTATATTCATTCTAAGAGCGAGTTGCAACGAGCGGAAGAAAGTAAGAAGTAGCAGCCAAGAGCGAGTTGCAACGATAAGATAACAATGGATTGAGCATTCCTATATCCGGCATTGCTTAATGAACTCTTTCTCCCTCTTTTATCTAATCTAAGGGCTCGCTTATATCAAGTTCCTATCCATGTCGAATGAAGAACCTCTGAAAGGCAGAGTAGACCCTACCTTAGCTTATGTGCTTGCAGTCTCACATAGAGGTGGGGAAGGGGGTTCAAACTCATCACCATGATACGTAGTCCCCTTGCTCACTTTGAGGAAGAAAACCCCGATTCGATCAAGCGAGAGTATGTAGGACCCTTGCCCATTTGGGAAGGTGGCTTGCATGCCTATACTTGCTTTCACTACTCTACCAAAGCTAAGGTTAGGGACAAGTCCATGACTGCAGCGAGCACCGGAATGAGTGGCTTGACAGAGAGGATTCGGATTCCATTCAAGAGTCTGAGTGCGCATTCTTATGTTTCGGATTGGAGATAAACCTTAGCGGGCTAGGGGCAAGGATAGTTTATACCTTGAACCTTTCTTTATTTCTCTGGATCGGGATAGGGATTTGAGGCTTATTATTCAAGAAGAGGTCCGAGTCCAGTCTACCGCCTATGTAGGTGGGAAGGCACTCAAAACATTAAGAAAGTGACCTTTTCGACATGCTATGCTATTGGGCTAGGCTTCTGATCATACCCATGTCCGGACCCTAACCCTATGAAGAACTCTTCTCTCGGTAGCTGCCCTTGCTTGTCTTGGGTAATGAAATCAGGAGAAGTGATGGAAAGAGTGACTGACATGTGCCATCTTACCCATACTACTCCAGCCCTTGACTCTTTACCTATAGTTTATTGTATCCGCATCCGAGCGACAAAGGATTGAGTGCCAGTAGAAGAGTTCTTCAGTCGATCCATATGGAGCTGGATGAAGAAGAGAAGAAGCGGTACGCTCCACTTATCATAAGAGGTAGGAGCCGGTCTGCCTTAAACGGAGAACCCTTGGATCGGATGCCACCTTGAGCTCGCCCATGGGATGTGACCCTTCCTCCTAGTGATGCTTGTTCAGGGTGAGGGGATTTATGTAAGCATTCAACACACGACCTATGAGCCCGCGGACGACCCGGCAGATCCAGGAATGAATGCTACTATGAATGAGGCTTCGGAGAAAGATGAAAATGAGGCCCGCTCTAGCTTCAATGAGTTATTCTTAGAATTTGGTCTGAATCCTCCTAAAAGAGCTGTCCTTACCTTATATGTTTGCTCTTGAAAGTCTCACAGTTCGCACAGCACACCAAGGATAGAGTGGCAGCGAATGACCTTGAATTCTTATGATCAATCGAAAGCCCGCTTGAGCGCCCTAAGACCAGCTCCATTAATATTCCAGGTCTTGGACCCTGGTTCTCATTAGTAATTCAGTCTCTCTCCTGCTTTTGCCCCGGTCTCTGCTAAATCATTCTAGCGGTCCGAGAGCAGGTTACCTTGTCAGGAGGGCTTCTCATTCTAGTGCCCTTTTGAGGAGCATGGGGAGTACAGGTGCGTGGTGAATCTAGCTATAGTTCTCGGCGTCACTCTCGCCTCTCTGCTCCGCACCTTTAGCTACGAAGCAAGCATTAGTGGTCAAATCCATGCAAAGGCCAGATCAAGCATGCCTACACAGAGGAAGAAAGTACCAAGTCACTTTAGCAAGGAGCGAACGGCGCGGATAGTAGTTGAGAAGGCTCCTCAAGCCTCCACCTAACCTAGAGCACCTAAGAAAGATAGATTGAGTACAGAAGGGCTAATGAAACTCCTAGGATGGTATTAAGAGAGAAGGTTCCTGCTCTGCTCCCCGACCCGCCTCTAACTGCTTCCCCGTCCCCTTCTTAAGGTAGAGAGTTCCATATGAGAGAGCGCGTACAGGGGCTAGGCTAACTGATAGAGCGAATCGTGCGAATGCTACTGGGCTACTAAGATATGCTGCCCTAGGTCAAGTAGGTCAGTTACACTTCTGGGTCTCATAGAAAGCTTCCGGTTCGTGATTTGCCTTCCCTGCGCACACAAAGTTGGAGAACCTCGCCCCTTCTATTCTTTATATTCTACTTTATTGGGGGTAAGATTGATAAGTGGTTCGCGCGACTTGGAGCCAAGGGAAGAGGCAGCTAACGGTCGAGAAGGAGTTTCACTTAAGGGTGGAGAGTTGAACTTATGGTTTAGCTTCTGATAGGTATCTTCCCAGGGATGTGATAGGTTGCGGGTTCCGGCTTCCAGTTCCTGAAAAAGAACCAAACGATAAAGGAAAAAGGTCCTATAGTATACGCTATTAGGGCGCGGAGCTCGTTCTATACAACCATTGTCTTTGCGAAGGTTCGAACGGAATGTCGGGAAGGCCTTGGTCATATAGATGGGGGGCGTCTCGGTGACTAACCCGAGATATCGATGCTACCGTTAACACGGGACATCGACCAGGGTTGACCTGTCCATATCGCTTTCCCAACCGGGCAGGTTGCCTTTGGGCACACCTTAACCTACTCACTCAAACTTGACGACGTTTTCGCTCAGGTGCGCATACAGTCTTATAGACTACACCCATACAGAGGATTCGAGAGAGGAGCGAGAAACCCCAAAGTGCTCCAGCCGGAACCATGTTTCAGCCATAGCACTCTAGAGTAAATTCTCTTTCTTATCTAAGCACTGAGTTGATCGAGACTCAAGTCTACAGGACACCACATCGAACGTAAATCGCACTGCGCTAACGCCCTTATTAGAGTAAAGGCGAGACGCTCATTCCTTTGCTTGTTTGGAGGAATGGTAGCATGAGTAAGGTTAAGCAAAGAAGTAGGCACAGTAGATCCTTCCTGTGTTAAGCCAACCATTCCTGTATCTGTTCCGTCTGTAACTGTCAACAGGAAGAGGAAAGGCCCGCTTCTCTTTCTTCTCTTATGAGATTTCTAGTTGTGATCACGCGTCATTCCTCCTTATGGGGAATCACCCCTGGGCCTAGTTTTCTTGAACCTTGTTAGTGCCTTGCCCACTGTCTTAGCCGGGAATGCACCTTTTCATAGCTCGTAATTTATTTCCGTTTCCTATTTCAGTTACGGGAAAAGCGAACTCAGATTTTTGAGAACGGTTGGTCAAGAAGTTCACTTAACTTACCTGAAACCCCCTCTCTCTTTCCGATTCCTTCCTTGCTTGCATGCTTCAAGAGCTACCAGAGCAGAGGAATCGAACTGCCATACAATATCCGTTGGGATTCAATCAATAGGAATTACCACTTTGAGATTTCGTCAATAGAACCACCGCGCATGAGAAGAGGCTTCGATTGAGCCGATGACCTGCCTCGACCTGCCAATCCGCTATCACACTTCCAGATATGAATATTAAATCCTTCTACTTGTAGGGTGAGTACTTTTTCTCTATTCATTTCGGTGTGAGCAAACTACTAAGTTTGAAAGTATTAAGCTGCCTGAACCCGCTCTGGCCTAGAATTCTTAACTACCAACACCGGCTTTCTTCGTTGTAGCTTGAGCAACCCCTGACTTTGCTACTCCAGTGTAGCCTACTTAAACAAAGTGGGCAATCGATGTCGAATAAAGACGGTGATGACTCCCAGATGAAAATAGGACGAATCCAGCCAAAAGGGAATAGGGACCGGGGGAGGCGAAGCAAAGGCAAAACCAAGAACTTTAGGCGGTATTTCAATGGAGCTGCCCACCCAGCCTAAACAGAGATGAAGCTAAGAGCTGAACCACAATCATTTCACGGATCTTCGCCAGTGGCTTTCGTCTTCGTCCAATCCATAACCATAATCCATAACCATGGGCAACCTTCCATCTGAGACACCCTAGCGAGACTTCCTACCTTTTCAATTGGACAGATTGACATATTGACATCACCTTACTTAGACCAGGCACTGCTCAATAATCAAGTCTTCTCAGTTACAAGCTACCAATTAGAAACTCACGTTCCATTATCCTACGCTGGAAGTATCCCACTGATCTTGCCAAAATGAGCACCGGAACTACGGCAGGAAATAAGGAAAAGTGAACTTCTTGGTTTGTTAGCAGCTACTTTGATCAGCAGGAGCCCCTTTCTTATTATTATTATTAGCTTCTTATTATTAGTAAGTAAGATAGCTTGAGCTGCGCGAAAGATTGACAGGATCAAGTTTGCTAACGCGCCCTTCCACAGCAGGATGAAAGGTGTACGAACTGGTCTCTTCGCGGTCTTGCTTCTTTGCTTACTTAGCTGTGCTCTCTTGCTTCCCTGAGACCCGATCCAACAACCCGAGCTTATGCCGATTCTGATGCTCCATCTGATTCTGATTAAGCGAACTCTTCCTCCAGTTAGGATAGGATGCTGACCGAAACAGAAGGATATGGAACTAGAGGTTGAACCCCATTCATAAGCTTTGCCTATGACTGACGTAGCACTTGGCGGGCATAGGGTTACTCAACAGGAGCCGCTCGCATCTTTCCTCTTCCTTGTGAGGTCCCATACCACTTGACATGCAGATGCAGGAGTTCGACTTCAATTGAATGACATCTTTCGTTGAGTAAACAACGGTGGTGAATCATGGCACAAACTCAAATACTTTGGCTTTGGTAAACTAATTGCCCTACTTTCGTCACCTGACTGAGAAAAGTCTCATCCGTGGATTCAGATGAAAAAATGCTCCGGCTTGACGCTGCTTACCTTACGCCGGATGGTTCAATAGAGTCGGACGTAGGGACAAGAAAGACCCCCATTCGAAGTCTCTGGTCTAGCAGGAAAGGCTTCCTATTCAGCTTTTGTCTCAGCATATGTTTCATCAGCTAGGATTCGTTCTTCGGGAAGTTGTCTCTGCTCGATCCTTAGCTTAGTCGAGGGGGATGGCGCTCCATCGAATCCACTCTACGCCTTATTGGACTACGGGCTGGCCTCGTAGAAGCTCCCTCCTCCCATGATCCTTCTCCTTGGAGACGCTCCATAATTCCCCAATTCCCTGCGAATTGCATATATAAAGAGCATCCCTCTTTCTCTCTCTACAGACCTATTAATCTCGTAGAGCAAGCCTCGCTCACCCTCTGGTTGATTGAAGGAAGATAACATCAACTCAAATTCTATTTAATAGAATGATTGCTGGGATATCGATATCACACAACTGCCGACTTTCGCTTGTTGTTCGTAAGACCGTGCTCTTCCTTGATTCATTGAAAGGATCAGCTCTCCTTCCAGTCTTGTCAGATCAACATCTGTCCTTTTCCTTCTCATCTCAGATGTAGCTCAGTACTGCTATGGCTAATTCCTCGCCGGTGGATTAGGCTATTAAATGTTGGAATGCTTCTTGAGGTCTGAAGAACGGAATTACAGTTTGAAAGGGGCGTAGCGGAGTGAAGTCAATAGATTCGGCTTAACCATTGCTATCACTCTGAGCACTCTTATCTGTCGCAAGCGACTCTTCTAAGCCATAAAGCTATGGGCTAACCGGGTGTCGAACTCATACCTTCTACGCTCCGTTCCTGGGATTGGCTAATGCCTTTTTCCTTCTTTTCTTTGATACTCGGGTCCAGGAGGCTGCTGAGCAGGAGAACCCGGTGTATAAGACGGAATAGAATCATCCGTCCGTTGCTGATCAACAAGAAAAGGAATGGATGGCACATCAGAAAGAACCTAAGAAGAATTGGCATCAATCCCACCTGCCTGAGAAGTCCGATTTCTATCATTACCAATTGGGGTAAGTTCTCGCTCCTTCACCTCGTAATCTCATCTCCTCAACGACGCGTTGAATCGGGAGAGAGGAGAAAAGAGCTCGACTGGTAAGTAGAAGACTGACAGGGAGGATTATTAAGGGAGGAAAGGCTCAACTATCAACTACCTACTTCCGATAATGGCAGTTAACTCACTTCTCGTGCAATCTATTATGACAGTAGATACTTTTCTTAACTAAAGATAGCAGAAAGCAGAGGAATAGACAACTACACTCCATCGGGTGCCATAATCAAATGGTCCCCTCACTCCCTTAACATTACAGTTAGAGTACGAGAAGCTATAAAGCCAAAAAAGAGGCTATTATCGCTATCAGAAGTACTATAAGAGTCAGAAGAGTATCATACCCGTCAAAGACCATAAAAGAAGCGTTTTACTATAGCCACTTTAGCCATTCAATTGGTTTATAAGCTCACGTGAACCCCTAAACCACAGAAGGGGGAACCATCAACTCCTCACGTCAAGCCGAGGAGACCAATACCGCTCTATCGGGTGCAATACCTATTGCCCCCTTCTATCGCTCCTGCCTCATGACATGGAGATCACCCTTTAACCACTCATCAAGCAAATCAAAGATAGAGAACCATTGATCGAGGAACAAGAGAAAGACAACTCGGAAAAGAAAGAAAAGACAAATCGGACTACGTACGGACTAGGAGTTCTATACAGTCTTACAGCTAATCCGAAAACAAGCTATCTTGCTCTTCTAAAAACTTGAAAGCCCCATAGCAGAATTCGGGTGGTGAGGTAGAGAGGCAATCGGCCCTCTACGCTGCAATCGCCCTCTTTGAGTTGGCTGTGTAGGGAGGGGGAGGGGTTTATTGTTTTACCCATAGCTTTCCAATCGTCTAAGGTTGACTGAAGGAATGTGCCCTCTCCTTATTTCCGCCTATCCCATAAGCATTGGACTCGTTTCTTTTCTTTAGCGACCGAGAATCATTGCAGAGACGGGCTGGCTAGACTCTTATAGAAATGAAATAGCGTATGTATAATAATAAAATAAAAGGTGGTCGTGGAGTTATTATGGCAGGTTGCAATTCTCCAGTTAGAAGATAGGCCATCCAAAATGGAAAGAAAATGCGCTTAGGCAAAGACCAGGCAGGAACAAATAGAGAAACTGCACTCAATGCAATGAAGACTCAATCTTACACTGACAGCTGCTCCGAAAAAGACTACAGCGAGCATTGAGAGAAAAGAGATGGCTTTCCATCTTATGAAGAGAAGCAGGAGCGTAAGTAGGGAGACTACTCCTTTATTATAAGTTAACGTAAGAAGAAAAAGATCGGTACTACTCTCCCTGATGCTAACCGGGCAATGAAAATTCATTGTAGGCTTAACTTAAGGTTGAAGTCTTTCAAAGTCTCTATTGGGATAACTCTAATCTTTCTTCTCCTCTTCACGCTAGGAAGAAGAGATTCTCGTCTTATCCGCTGATACGAATAAAGAGTTTCGTTTCTTTGAAAGGTCCCTAGAAGGGATTGGAATTACGTCCTATTGTCATGCTTACCTCAGGGCATAGCTCTAGTCTTAAAATAAAGAAATGTGGGAATAGTGCTGACTTTACTTCAAGCTTAGAAAGACAAGATTCTTTATCATTTCTAGGTTGTTTGTAAGAAGAATTGGTCACTGCTTCATCAATAAGCGTTATCCGGAATTCTTTGCTGCGGCGTAACATTCACTTAAAAGGTAGTCTGGAAACTTCAAGAACGCGCTCCATACAATCTTGACTCCAGGTATGTAGCTCGCTTGTAGCGATATAATTATAACCGCCTACACTGGGATCTATCAAAGCAGACTATTGAATTTCTGGTATCGACGCTTAAAAGCCAAGCCCATTAATTGGCCAAGCGATAAGAAGAAGCCCTTGTTGGAGTTGGAGGAAGAAGTGCTGCAAGAATGGCTATTGGAGCTCGTGGAGGAGCGATATTTGACTACTAGAAGATAGGACAAGGGAGAGAATTTATTAAAGAATGTTCATTTTCTAAGTCAGAAAGCCGAAAAGAAGAAGAACGAAGAAGGGGTGCCACTACACGGTAAGTAATAGAAGATGGAGCAAAGAGTCCGCTGTAGCTTGGCGCCACCTCCTTATGCTAAGTCAAATCCAAAGTGAAGTCCCATTCAATGATTTAGCTGTAGATGCGGAATCATTAGTAAGGGCATGGCTTAAGCCAGCTCTTGACCGAGGGCTTTAGCTTCGCTCTTCATCTTTCTTTTTCGGAATTGGCTTTGAAGTCAAGTCCTTCTTTATTTTAACATAACTCTTTCGAGATGCCAAGAATCTCACCCCTTTCGGAGCGGTAGGAGTGCCGCTTACATTCTTTTTGAGTGATTACCCGGTAGCAAAGCAAGGAGCATAGCCTTCTTTATTTGCTTTTTCTCGATGCGAAGCGCTAAAGCCCTAGGGAGGAGACTTTCCATCCCCCTTAACTTAAACAATGGCTACTTTTAAAGCTCCCCTCGCTCCACTAGATTAGATGATGTCCAGCTAAAATATCCCTTAGGAAAGGAAGAGAAAGGGCATCTATACCAGGTCTTCTACGCTCCTATTCCTCATCTTCGGAGATGTCCCATCGGTCCTTTAGTTCAATTTGTCCAATTCTCCTGGGCTGGGACTCATTGAGAACAGACGAAGACTAAGAAGACTTGAAGATAGCACGTGAGATCCACTACTTGGAATACGCTCTCATCTGTCTTCGATTATGCTCGTTCTACTTTGAGGAATTTCTCATACTCGAAAGAGGCTCGATGGAATTGAGTTTAAGGAGACGGGATTCCACTATTATATATGAATATGATCCCACCACTTGAAACTGATTCAACAACAGCCATTCTTCTTCCAAGAGAAAGAAGAGCAAGAACATCGCTTATTCTGCATTAACCTTCCTTTATGCCTCTGTCGTCTTTTGCTGGATTAAGGCCTGCTGAGACAATAGATAGTCAGGCAGGTGGCCCAGCCCTAGCTAAAAGAGATTCTTTAACCATGAAAGCATCAACCATTTTCCCGGCTTTTCACTCCTCAACCATTTCTTCACCCATTCTCCGAGCAGGAGAACATGAAGCTTCTTTCTTTTTTTGCTCTTTTGATTGAGTTCACGAAGGCTTTCTTGAAAAGACAGTTTTTTTCAATTGAAGGAAAGTCCAAACTAGCCACCTTCTAGGAAGACCAAAACGGAGGTCTCTCCCAATAGGTATCTACAGTTCTATCGGCATTTCTCAATACAACACCTATAGAGGAGAGGGGAGAAGGAAGACAACTTAGGAGAATGAAAGGACAGCGGAAGATGAAGCGATAGGAGATTCTTTTTCACCAGATTAATGGAGTGCTTTGGGGGCACTTATTCCCAAGTCGGAAGACGATTGAGTCAGACCGGGCTCACTTTTCTAGTTAGTTCTAGACAAAGACTTCAGTGAAGGAACGTTCTTTGTTTAAGCTATTACTCAGACTCCTTTTCGTACTCTTGGCAGTGGAAGAAAGATCAACGAAGAAGTCTCCAATTCTGAGTCTTCGTTGCATATGGCAGGCTACGGGTCCGGTCTCATGTGGTACCAATCTATAGGTCAGGGGGGAGGAGACCTCCGAGGGAGCGGTAGAGCTGTCTTGCTTCAATCGGGAAATGTACCATCATGCGGTGGAATGCTTAGGGTTTCAGATTAAAGCAAGCTCCTTGCTACACGATTAGTCAAGCGTTGCGTTGAGAGATGAATTCTCCGAAAGAGACCTATCTTTGTTTAAATATGTCCATCGATCGAGAGAATGCTCTATTGGCGAAACCTTCAGATTCACTTTCAAAGTCAAGTCTTTCCTTAAGAACTGGTCGATCTCCGTTATGCGATGCGCCCATACCTGGTAAGTAGACTGGCTATAGTTTCGGAGGGAGGGGCCCCATCTACGTGACTTATTCCATTGCTGCATCAACCTTCCGGGCTAAGGTTCCACTACTGGAGAAATAACTCGGCAATGTGGCTCTTCAATAAGCTGTGCCTGGGATCAACTGAATATGGATCTTCGAGTTAGGGCTATGGACCTGGACCTTCATAAAGGAAGATGTTGTACGTAGTCCTACCGTGACCAAGCTCTTCTCTTTCTTTTGCAAGGCCCTAAGGGGCCTTTGACTGGCGATTGAATGAGTTGGTTTCCCAATTGGTAGGGTTTCGGCTTGAGGACAAGTAGCTGACTAGAGCTATGAAGACTCTGCCGCCTTCCGCGCTCTAGTTGGCTCTCAAGCTCTAAGTCTGACGTTGAAGGGCTTGCTAGGTGTGCTTCTCTTGCTTGAGCTTCGGTATTCGCTTTCGTAGCTCGAGTTGGTTGGTGGAGAAGAGAATATCCGAAGCGGTAAGAGGGCTGGCGTACAAGAAAGACTTTCTTTTCCGGTTTAGGGCCTGTGACAGCGGGAAGTATTACTTGAAAGTCAAGCTCTTTCGACGCTTTTTAGTATAATACTCCTTAGGTAGGCACTCGTCAGCTAGGTTCAATTCCATCTTCCTTTCTGCTCTTGTTCTCTTTCCTATTTTGAGTCCTTCGGACTTGCTCAAGCTCGGAGCCTATCTATGGTTTTCAAGCAACTCCTTTACGAAAGTTTTTTATCATCGAATCCACGAGTGGTTTTGATTCTTCACCGAAGCTAGAGGAGTCCGAGAAAGAGCCGATTTACGAGGATCAAACTCTTTCCTTGTTAAAGCAATCTCGCCTATCGTATGTTGGTAAGGCTCAACAAAATAGAAAGATACTTGTTCTTTACGCAATTAAGATAAAGCAAGCCGTCTGCTCTTTTTTTCTGTTTTTTTTTCGAGGGCTATGCAGATCCTCAGGATTCTTGTGACCGACCTGCCTCGGTTCATCTGCTCTGAAAGAATGGTACCACAAGACCTTCTATAAAAAAAGGGCAAGCACGTCGCTGTCGCTCGTCCCTTTCTCGAGGACAGAAAGTGAATGCGATCCTTGGTCTAGTATAACTCATTTAGACATATGCGCGATATGGGGGTTCGCACACTATCAAGTCAACACTTGAGAATGAAAGAAAAAGCATCCTTCCCTGCTCCTCAAAATAGAGAAAAGTGTTTGTGAACTGTCACAAAGTAAGGTTGAGAAGCTCGTCGAATAGTTGGGCTTCCCCTTGTACGCTACGGTCACGTTCCTTCCTGTCGCTCTCTCCTTTTGTGTCTTTCGCAAAGCGCCGGTCCAAGGGACGTATAACCAACGAATAAATATATTTGAAACTACGAAGGTACGTACTCAAGCAAGCGAGAAAGGCATTCGACTTTTTTTTGTGTTCCTTTATGCCAGGATCCCTTTTGATGCCCAGGGTTGTTGGAGTCAATCTCCAGCTTTGTTGTTGCCCTTATTATTTACATTTCACCAATGAAAGATAAAGGAATCAGGGCAAGGCAAGCGGACTGCTCTATAAACCTAATGAATGGAAAAAGCGTAGTCTAGATCCTTTCATGATTGCTCTAACAAGTCATACGTCTCCTAGTTGTACCGGTTTTCGACATCCCTTTTTTATAGGTTGGGTAGCTATAGTTGAGTTGGGCTGGCTTCACCTGGACATGGGAGACTGTTGTAGGAGGCAATGCTTTGGTCTGAAGGGCTCTAGGCATGCCTCCTTCCTTTACTTTGTGATGGAACAATGGAATAGAGTTTTGGCTACTTACTGGTGTAGGAACCAGCCCAATGAAATGGGCTGCCACTACGTGTGTATAGATAGAAACTAAAAGCTAGATTAACCGGTCGATACATCCCACTTTTTTGGAGGCTATCTTTCCACTTCTCTTGTTGAGCATGCCCCGGGACAAAAACAATCCCATGTATACCACCGCTAAAGAATCGTTCTTTCCTATGAGTTGCGGGATCGGGGGTTGAAGCTTTGACCTTATTGGATTCACTTCGATAGGAAAGGTGGGAACCGGATCGAAAGCCGGGACTTGCATACTTCAATAGGAAACGAATAAAAGAGTTTTTATAAGGACTACTTGACAATAAGTATCCTTAGCCGAGCCGCTTCGATGAACAGACATCTTTCCAAACACTGCTACATGCGTACTACTTTCTTTCCTTTCTGCTAGACTCAAAGAATGAATGGTTCCAACCCAGTGACAGCGGAAGCTGATTCGTTTGCTTGCTCTGTTCCGCCGGGCTAGTTGTCCTTCCTCTGGCTTACGTAGTTTGCGCAGTTACGTTCCTTCAGTGGTCCGGACCTGGCCTTTAACCGCCTCTCTGATTGGAATTGAGGGCTGGCCTCTTTGACTCGGGCAGGGTAGTACAGGAGACAGCCTGTACTACCCTCTTTCGAAGGCATTGCACTTTCACCATACGACAATGGTTCTAGACCCGTAACCCCATACCCTCGACTCATCGGGTCTTAGTAAAGTTCCTTTCATCGAATTGAAAAGATTAGTTGAAAATATTCGCTATAGCAAAACTCCGGACCGAAAGCTCAATCTTTGCAAACCAGGAGCCATCCAATTGAGTGTTCTTGTCGCTGACCTGGGATCACAGTCGCTCCTCGCCATCCCTCTTCTGTGGGACCGGAACGGGCTTCATGACACCTATGCTTCCCCACCTGCTGACCTATCCTTCCCAAACCGGTCTCATCCCGAACGAATCTCAAACCAAGGAAGTAGTAGCACCAGCATAGAGAAAAGCACTCCTTTTGCTAGCTCCTCAGACGGCAGTGAAAATCTCTTCTTTCCCGACTATCCGAACCTCTTTTGCCCTCTCTCGTCAGACTTATCAACTCGACTTCTTTCTCTTCCTTCTCCCCTATAGCTATAGCATGAGGGGCTAGCTCTATTCTCCGAGTAGTTCCCTTTACCGTGATGAGTTCAAGAAAGTGTTCCACTCAGAGAAGCGAGCAAGCACTTTATCCGCTCGTACAGGGCGGTCAGATTATTAACCAAATGGAGTTAGGCACTTTTTCCTTATTGATGACCTGCTCCAAATCCATGCCTTACGCTACTACCGAGGGGTGCGGAACTATCTTAAATTCAAGAGAGATGAAAGCCAGGTATTTTTTATTTGGAAGTCTAGGTGCCCAGGGAATGCTTTGGCCCCTTCCTAGTTCTTCTCTTTCATTAGCCCTGACTTTCATACTCTTCTCTTATCTTAAGTGAGGGAAGCCGGCAAGGAGTAGACAATCTATAAGAACAGCAAGTGCCCGAAAGACGAGAAGATTAGACTCAAAGGACAAATGCCAGGTTGCGAGATCGTTTGATTATAATATAATTGGCATGCCCGAGCTACTCAGTAAAATTCCCGGTCCCAGCTTCTGGGCTCAGCTCATATGGGACCACGAGCACCCTTTCTATAAGAGATGAACTTGGACGGCCTTGGCCCGGTCTTAAGCCCTCTTCCTCCTCCTTATACAGATGGAACCATATAGAGAGAGGATAGCACACAGCTTCCATCTCACTCCGTAAAGAGAACAGGAAGTGAGAGGACTGGAGCTCAGCACCGAAGAGAGCGACTTCACAGATAGCACAGACAGATCGCACAGACGGACAGAGAACTCCCCCGTTCCACTAGCACAGATTGACCCTCCCGCTCGCTTTGCTCGTGTCCATTGCATTGGTACCGAACTCTAGTCAATCCCCTGGCAGGACACCCAACCGAAAGTCCAAAGTAGGGATTTCTGCTTTCAATCCATAGTCCTTCTCCACCTCTTCTTCGGTACTAGTACTTATAAGGAAACTCCTCGTCGCCTAACTCATTCTCTCGCCTATAGAACTCACCACGCACTCAGCACACCTACCTATCTTTTGAACAGCACACTGCCTACACACTTTTACCAGAGCAAGTACGCGCTGTGCTTTCTGCCTGACCCATGACCGCTTCTGAGAACCAGAGATCGTCGCACAAGCACACCGTCTCCACTCTTGATTGAACGCCACTCCTTCCTCTCTATTGCACTTCACTCTACTAGAGGGCCCCGACTATTTACAATAAGAAGATCCTGATTGATTGGTTCTCTTCTATTCTTTCTGTTGTCGCACTATATGACTTATAATCATAGGAGCGAACAACGTGACGCGCTGCTTTTATTACATGCTTGATAAGACCGCCCTCCCGAGCGCCCTCCACCCCTACATTTCTTCCTTCGTTAGTGACTATACCGCCCACTAGTCATTTCGGTATAGATAGTGCATAAGCCAAGATTCCCCTACCGAAGGAGTCCTCTTAGACATTATAGGTGCCTAAACCCCTATCATTCTTTCCGGTCTTGAATCAAGATCTCAAAGGTCTCCTCACTCCACAATCAGGAAGTTAAGGTCCTAACACAGTCTACTCACTCCTTCTACACAGCAGAGGTTAGGTCCTAACGAATAAATTGGAAGAAGAAAGAGGGGACACAGCACCATGTAGCGGACGAGTCCACCCTTCACATTAGCTCAGAGGGGTGGGACAGAAGAATGAGACCCTCAAAAGGACAGTTCATTCCGAGGCCACAAGTCGCTCCTTAAATTGAACACTAGTCTCATGCTCTCATCATGGTCTTGAACACTGGGCTCATGCTCTCATTAGTGGGCTACGCTCTTCCTACAATTAGAAAGGTGAGCTCCTGAAACTCGCTAGGTTTAGGCAAGCAATAGATCTCGCTATTGGGCATCAACGCTCCTTAAGCACGAACTCTCTCGCTTGGCCGGTCTAAACGCTTCACCGGGTCTAAACGCGTTGGTTGCAAAGATCGCGCATAGCTTGACGAAGCGACTCTGCCCTTTACGTCGCTGTCGCTCGTTCCTCATCACCGATTCGTCTTTCCTCACGAGCTGAATGAGCTTCCTTTATTATCTTCCTCTCCCCTTCTCACGCGTAGACCTAATATGAACTGCCTTCCGTTCAGGTCTAGCTCCCGTGGCATCTTTTCAGATCACGGGGTCAAGTTACTATTTCTTTCTCTGAACTATATTGGTGACGAAGGTCTCTCCTAATGGTCCGCCAGCGGTTGGCTCTGACTGCGCGCGTGATTCTTAGGTGGGCTCAGGGGCACTAACCATTTGAGGCCAAGGCTTCAATAGCGTTAAGGTTCTCTGCCCCGTGTAGCTACGTTTTCAATCATGCATAGTTCTCTTTAGCGTGTAGCTTCGCCTAACTTGTCCTGTCGCTCCTTCCACGTAGTTCCTCTCGCTGTCTGGCCCCCTTTCTCTCGCTGCCGCCTGACTGACCTGACGCTCCCCTTCACTTATCTGGGTTTAGCTATCGGGAGAGATGCTTTGCTGAGATGCTTAACTTGCTAAGTCACTCATAAGAGTGCTTTCTTTATCCTTCTTCTCGATCGGTTCAACACGTAGCTATCAAGTATTCCGTTGAGTGCATCGCTGGGAAAGAATGGACCGGTAGAGGCGCCTCCTACCATTGACTCTGACTCCTTCGTTAGCGCGGCTCATTAGTCCTGTCCTTCCTTTCGCTCCTTGAACAAGAGATCAAGAATCCCCTTCTCTTATGCGCTTGATCCCGGCCATCCCCCTCCCATGAACTCAACCTTTGCCCTTCTCTAATCTTTCCACGTACGAAACTCTCGCTCTTTCCTTTCAGTCACTCTCCTTTTCGGTCTACTACGACTGAGAGCAAGAAGCAAATAACACTGCTGAAAGTAGGTGCAGAGCGGGGAAGAAGAGGACTGAAACCTGAGGCCACGTGAGCACGCCCGCTTGGGGTTAGTATGGCTGGCACCTGCTTTGCTCGTCTTAGTGGGAGGAGCTCGACTTTCATAATTGGCGTCATTATCATTCGCTCCTTCTATTCTTATGGGCACCCGCTCCTTGTCCCTCATAGACCTAGATCCGATAGCCGCTTTCCAGCTTCTTTTTTATGGTCCACGCCCTCGTCCACTTGTCCCTTTTATCCGGGGCAGACCAGCTACCTTCTTCCTATGGGAGGGAGCCCCAATTGTCGAGTTGAAGAATTCAAGAACAGGGGGCTACTTCACGTCCTTGAAACTGCTGTCGGAAGTTTCATTGAATCTCCACTTTGGCCGTCCTCAATCTCTCGTCGGTCCAGAGCTACTATCAGTCCCTCATCCATCTGATTCTCTCTGGGTAGCTGAGTCTGAGGTACTCATTCGTTCAAAGTAATGCAGTTCCTTAAACCGCTCGAACACGCACATTTCAAAGGGAACCTCACGAGCTGAGTCTCTGGTAGGCAATCAATGGATCTCGCTCATAGGACTTTCATTCAATAGTCTCCACGGCCGAACTCCACTCATAATCACTGGTGAGCGGGACCAGAAAAGAGAAAAAACCAAGAAAACTAGCGAGTAGAATGAAACGAGACAGCGAGCCCTCTCTCCCCTGGTCATCCTTTAAGCTAGCTTCCATAAAGATAGGTTCCATAGTTGCACTCGCTCCTACCTTGACTAGGTATAGAGTAGATCCTGTCCTTCTTCCACCTCCTTTGCGCCACTCGAGTTCGCTCCTCGTGACGCTCTTCCTTTCGCCTCGTGACGGTTCTTCCACTCCTTTCGCACTTGAACAGTCTTGGGTCATTCTACTCCTTATATAGGAATTGTCACGAGCTCGAGCTCTCATAGTTCCGTCCTTGTACTCGCATACGCTTTCATAGTTCTGATTGACTTAACTTAAAACAGTTCATTCTATGTCCGAGGGAGCGAGACCCTTACTCAACCATTTCGCGAAAAGAGACTCTGATTCAATAGGTGGCAAAAGAAAGATAGATAGAGAAGAGGCTCCCCTGCCCTGCGAGTGAAACTGAGTTGGTCTATCCCCTGGGCTGCTACGCTCCACGCTAAGCTAAGCTCATTCTACTATACATAATTGAACAAGGAATCTCTCGCAAAAGACAGTATAATTGAACACACCTGATCACAAATCCTATTTCAAAGAAAGATCAATGAGAAGAACAAAAGAGCACTTATGAGATCATTGATAAAATGCACTGAAGATCTTCCATTATTGAAAGAACTCAGTCGGTGACAAGAAAGACAGAACTTGGTCACGCACTATGCTCCGATCCTCTCCCTCTTTCTTTTCGCACCATGCTCCACTCCTCTCCCTCATTCTTCTTATCTTACATAAGAGAAGGAGCCAATTATAGAATAAGGACTGATGATACCTCTCCCTCTATCTTCTTACATTAGACGGAGACTCTTGATCTTGATGGTTGAAGGACAGATCGAAGAAGGACAGATCGAAGGGAGCATATAGAAGATGGACTGATAGAAGAAGGACTGAGAAGGGGTAGAGATCCACTCATCCGACGCGGGCCTTTCTTACATGAGCTCGTCGTCGCCCCTTGAATATTTATCACTCGTACCTTCCTTTAGTCACACGTCGCTATCGCTCGGCCCTTTTTTCCTTCCCACTCGTTTTGAGTACATAGACTTTTAGCATTGATAGCTCCTATTCGATCCTTGACTTAAAAACGAATTACAAGAGGCGGGAAAGAGTGCATCTTCCGCTCATGGGAGTTCCAAAGGTGCGAACCCGATGCCCTCAGGTAAATAGGAGAAGTGCAGGTATATAAGATCTCGACCATAAGGAGCAAATCTCATGACGCGCGAGTTTGAAAGGTAAGGGGAGGGAAAGTGGTTCAGTATATAAGACTGAGACTTGCTATTTCATAACTTATAGCACTCGGAGGAGTGAGTGAGACTTTTCATATCATATCCATAGTATACAATTCAATATTGTAAGAGCACTTCAGAAGCTATTATGAGTTATTGGGCATGGTTCAAGTGAGGGGTCTCACTTTCTTAAGTGGATGAGCGTCAGAGGCAATAAAGTACCAGTTGTGAGTGGTGTAGCGTACTGGGACCCATGGGTTGAAATGCTAAAGATTCCATAAGGGCAGACCCACTGATATTGACCTTCTTAGTTTTAACTAGACTTTATCCAAAGTCAGAGCCACGAACAAGAGAGAACCCAAGCTTCACTTTGATATGCATATACTGGATTTCAAGACATCCGTGTTCTTTTCAAATTCGAATCTAACATTTTGTGCCATCTATCTAATTTCTTGACTTCTTATATAAGTCAATCCCCCTATCCTTTGCAGTCTTCGCTATTATATATCCTCACTTTATCGCCCAGAAGCTGATGAGGAGATAAGAAGAGGGGCCCCTTGCAAAGAATAATTACTAGACTATGGAAAAGAAATGAAGATCAGAGTCATAGGCTGAGAGGCTGAATATCCCCTAAGGAAGATGTTAAATAAGGCTGAACAGGACTCTTCTCTAGGAGAGGGGGAAGGACTTATAGATAGGATAGGCTCGACTGAGTTGGAGAGGGAGACGCCTCCTGAACCAGCAGACAGAAGACTGAACTCTTTCTGAGACATGACTAATTACTAAAGAGGCTGGCCCAGCTAGGGAACTCAAGGCTCTTTCTCCTCCCCACTATCGTTCGACAGAAGAATAAGAGGCCAAGAGCTGGTTCAGCAGACTATTGGGATATTGGCTGGCTGGGATAGGTACTGAATCAGTCATTAGGCAAGGCGCCTGTCTCGTCTCATCCGCCGGCATCCGCTCTTAGTAGGTCAAAGAGAAAGAAGGGTAGGGTAGTGATTGCGTAGGAAGAGAGAGGGGGGAGCGAGCAGAGAGGCGAATCAAACCTGTCCGAAGCCATCTAAGCATAGAAGATAGGTAAGATGCAGCTTAGCATGGTCAAGCAAAAGATATGAGAAAGCGCTATTCCTCAAAGTCTAGCTCAACTGACTACTCTTCCCCAGGGCTTGGCTTATGCAAGGATGGTGGTCCTGGGCTCGTGCCTGTGGCTTATGATACTTCTTTCTCCAGTAGGCATGTCTTATTTCTTTCTAGTTTAGTTCTTCCAGGAGGCGTACGAGGAAGTTGGACTGAACTCAGAGGATCAGAGTGACCTTTCAACCTAGGCTGAGGGGATGCCTCTATATTAGGAAAGATCTGGGCTCTTCTTTCTCTCCCATTAATGGATCGAGTTTATATTCAATAGTTGGCGCTCTCACACTTTGAACTAGGGCCTGAGACTAATTCTTCTATTTCTCTATCATCAACTGGGCTTAAGCAAAGAGTAAATAAGCTGCATAGTACACTATGATTCTAACAGCTCTCTCTAGCCTATAACCTTTGTTAATCTTCTAAGCGCAATGCCATTTCACGAATGTCTCTTCTCCGCTGCAGGCTCACATCATCTTGCTTTCATTCATCCCTTCTATATTGGACTTGCAGATGAGGGGCAGAGACTCACTTTTGTAAGGCGCTCTCGTATGAAATCAAGGACACTGGGAACGAAAGGAATGGCTTCACGTCGTTGCACTCGTCCCTCTCATTCAGTATTTTTAAATAATGGAAGATCCTATCATGCAGAGAGAGTGAAGGAAAGGTAGTGCTTCCTATCCCAGCTCTCGGATATCCTTCAAAGTCAGTTCAATAATAGGTTGCTCATTCGGATCCGAAACTAGACTCTACAGTAAGGAGAGATAGGAGGACTGAAAGTCGAAAGAGTACTCGCCCTATCCAGTTCTCTTTCTGAGGTAGGAGTAGCAGCCGGTGAAGGAGTTATCCCTAGTTATAGGCTAGGCTTAGGAATTACTATATAGTTCTGGCTCACCGCTTTAGCTTCGAGTGCGGATATTTATTCTTTCTTTCCATCTTCTCAGTCTATCCTGAGAGTGACTGGGGACCAGTGGATGAGACCTCTGCACGCCGGACTCGGCTCCTTGCCCACCACTGCTCTAAGCCCGGAAGGATGCCCGAAGCTAGGTGATTGAAAGACTAGATAAGGACCAGCCCTAACCAGAGCCTAACCAGAAGATAATTTTTTGCGAAGTCGGAGCGAACGCCAGTGACGCCTCCTATTTACCCTTTGAGGTTCAAGCGGGAACTCAACAAGTCATATTGCTCTAGAGAGAGTGTCCTCCTAACTTCACTAAGAGGGGAAGTCGCCTGATAGAAGGTCTCAGTCTTTCGTCCGGGAGATATTGCTCATCAGCGCATATAAGATCAACAGCCTTTTTCTCTTGACTAGAGCCGAGACAGACAGTACGTGGTTAGGAAGTCAGTCCACTCGAGCTTAAGAAGGCGGGGCACTCGAAGGGGAAGGTGTCTATATTCTTTCTTGCAAAGCAAAAGATGATGTGACGCTCAGGGACGCCCCAAGGAAGATATTAGATGGTTGGACACTGGCACTGAACTACCTCGGAGTACAATTGAAGAGCTCGGGGTTCTGCCCTTCGTAGAGAGAAGGAATGTCTGATCACCCACATACTCAGTATACAATAGAATAGGACAAGACCAGTGGAAGGACCGAGACCAGACCACCAGAGAAAAGGGAGAAGCGAAGTCGAAGATAGTCAGCGTCAGAGTCAGTCCCCTCTTTCCCCCAGCCTTGGGCAAGCCCTTCCTTTTCTGGCAATTATAGAATGGGTCAGGGAAGAGTTAGCAATAGCATGAAGCGGGGACTTTTCCCCAATAGACCGAGAATCATAGGACGGATGGCAGCCCTCTATCAGTCGGCCCATTCACAAGAGCAATAGGTAGTTTGATCCCAACTGCTCCAGCAATAGGGGCAAGAAAGAATAGGGTGAGCTCTCCGTTCAACTTCTTTATCCTTTCAAGAGTGAATGGGCCAGAGTGAGTTAGCTAGTAGCGGTCGCATAGTCTCATACTCTCATTCAAAGATAAAGAGAGGGGCAGCCCGCCTATTCAACTTAAGCCTAGGAAGGGAGGACGGACTGAATGAGGACCGAGAGCATTCTGGAAGACAGGACTAGCCCCTGGACCGAGAGACTTTCAATAAATTGATCCAATTCCACTCAGAGTAGGAACCAGAAGAAAGAACTAGATAGACCCCGGAGCATAGAACTTGACTCCTTCTTTGCAGTGGACTACTAAGATAGATAGCTGTCTTCCTCGTCTCTGGATCCGGGTCAGCTATGGTGCCTGGGAACTCATGACGATAATAGCAATACTTGCATCTGCGAAGGTCTCCGGCCCACTTAGGTGGGCGCGAGTGGATCAATCAATATCTACTGCTCTTAGGGGGTGATCTCATGTGCATGAGTGTACCACATTGCTTTCTAGCTGCACTTAACTTCGCGGGCATCTAGGGTTGAGGGGCCATCTAACAGTAGAGTTTGAAATTTCAGTGTTGTACGGGAAGAAAAAAGTGAGTTTCAAGCTCCTGCTTCATCTGCTGTCTCAGTTGATTGAGAAGTAGATGTTGAGGTCAGAATAAGTCTCATTGTTTTCTCTCGTTGATTGAGTAAGTTAGCGAACCGGCTAATTCATCAGTACATGCATGGTATACTGAGTATAGGGATACGAGCCTCTATCCGGTGTGGCGAGGGGAAGAAAATGATACTAGAAAGAATTTTCTTTCAGTTGATTCGTTCGTTACGGTTGGGCAAGCACTGATGAGTTCCCAGCTATCTTCCTAAACGTAGACTTGAGCCCTCGGTTCGGGGCTATTGACTCGCCCAATCGCCTTGCCGTACCCATGCTGCAGTTCCAGAATTGAACCATCTGCGCTCCCATGAAGCTATTGACGGCACAACTCCCATTATTCATTATTGTACGGAAGAGATGAGAGATGAATGATAGTCCTCGAAGTATTATGGAATAGATTCCAAGTAAAAAGGCTTTGCCACCATCTATCTCGGTAGAGCGCTATCTGATTCTTTTGCATGCGAGGGCCGATCCATCTCTTTATCTTCCATGATTTCCGCTTACTGTCCCGCTTCTTTACTTTATTAAATAAGACGCCTATTTGAGTGCTTCTGCTTTCAGCCAGCTGACCGATAGTCGGCTCAAGCGTCTCGTTCGCATCTATCTTTCCATCTATTAATTAGTCCTGGCTCTATTACCAAGAGAAGAAAAGAGTAGGGGCAAGAGAAGAGTAGGGTCAGGTCATAGGGCGTAGCTCTCTATCTATCTCTACAGGTCGGATCTATCTATCTCTACAGGTCGGAAGCGGATTTCACTCACTCGGACTAAAGCGAAGGGTGTGTAGGAGGAGTCTGAGTTTTAGATGTCAAAAGCTTCGGCGGAGGAATGGCCACGTCTACGTCGTTCGTTCCTCATGCATTGGTTGGTCGATGGGGGAGGAACCACAAGATCCAACAAAAGATCGTGAACTGGAGAACTTGTCCTCTTCGTCCCGGCCTCTCGCTTTGGTTCTCTCTTTGCGGAGCTCGGTGCCTAGACTGGAGCGAAATAGGGAAGGGCATGGTCCTCGGAGGAGAGGAAATGAGTTGGCACTAATTGTAGGATCCGTCCCTGTCTCTGTTTGGCGTCATTCCCATTACTTTATTCTGAGTTTAGGTGCCTTGCAGGATAGGTGAATGAGTGTGTGTAGGAGCGGTCTCAGTTCTGATGGGAATGGTGAATCTGGGTCTAGAGGAGCGTTCCCGTTCAGCGCCGTGACAGAATCAAAGTAGCTTTCGAATAGTGACTCCGAGGACCATTTCTATTTTCATTATTAATGGGTCGGGTCCGGTAGGCGTTCTACTATTCGGAGAGCACCTATTGAATCCCACGTAGCGGTGGAGGCGGAGAGCACCTATTGAATCCCACGTAGCGGTGGAGGCGGAGAGCACCTAACTACTTCCCTCGACCTCATACCGAAGACAGGTTCAGAGGCCAAGCCCACTCCGCGCTTACTAGGCCGGCTACTCGGCTCATCATGCGTCAACTCATCCGGCCCTTATCATGCTCCGGCTAAGCCCTCATCATGCGGGAACTCATATGGCCCCGACCAGGAGAGGATCCGCATCTACAAGGATAGGAGCGAATGTCATTACGCGGTTCATGAAGCAAGTGTAGGCCGCCGCTAACATAAAACAGCCTTCTAGCAAGTCGGAGGGCACGCTACAATCAGTTCACTCTTTCCAAGAGCATGAAGGAGTTCCTACTTGAATCTCTGATCCCCTCTTTCCCTTCCATTCCTCTCCTGCATTTTAGTAAATGGTCTCTTTCACTCTACCCCCTTCGATCACAGTCCCATAAGTAGTAGGGACTACTTTAGAGTTCGTGCTCGAGATCCAGATGCCATTGATTCCTCGACAAAGCTTCGAGGCCTACTGGGTTGGGTGCAATAGATCCAATTGATGAAGGCACCTTCTCACTATAACTTCTGCTTCGGCTGGATAGCGGCTCCATTCGCTGCCCGCGTACCACTTCCTTCCCTTTTGCTTCTTGCTCCCCTCCCGATCATAGAAGACCGTGAGACTTGAGTTGAGGAGACCAGGCCTTGACTTGTGCTTTTGCCCTATGCTCATAGCCTCTTCTTGCTATGCCTTGGGTCCCGATCAATTCTCTCTCCGCGCCCATGAGCCCCGGGTCATCCTTTGCCTACTCTACTGTCAAACATCAAAGTGGTCCTCTGTCCAGTTCCAGACTCCAGCTATGGGCGAGACAGTTTATTGACTTCATTATGGTAGCCCACACCCCACTGTAGTTGAATGAAGGAGAGGAGCGAACAAGGGGAGCCTTTAGACCGACGTGCTACGCGAGGACTTGGAAGGCTGCCTAGCTAGACTCTTGATCAATGATGGAGAAGGAGTTGGGTCCTACGAATAAAAGTGTCACTGGCCGGGGACAAGTTCATGCTCTTATGAGGCTCATGAGGAAGTGTCCTGGGAAAGGAAGGGAAAGAATTAAAGGTTGGAGCGCGGTGCCATCATGCCGACAGAATCACGCGGTTCTCGCTAGCGAAAAACGGCATCCAGATCGCAGATCGAATGTTAGTATGTATGAGTGAGGAAGCTTGAAAATAAGGATGAGACTTTTTTTGAAAGTTTCAAGTCAGTTAAGGAGAGCCTGAAAATCAAACATTCAGTCTTCGTTCGGCACAACACTTATAATAAGAGAAGAGCTTTGTAGGGACTTATGTATATAATAAGGCAGGTGCCCCCTATAACTATGCTTCTCGTTAAAATCGTTCTAGGCTCCTTTCCCAACCCTTTCTGACATGGCATTTGACCTTCTAACTGAGTTCATTACAAGAGACTCTGTTCTAGGTTCACGTGATCAGATAGCTTTATCGGGACTATATACAATTTAAATTAATACGCTTCCCTCCGAGGAAAGGAATTGAACAGGAATGATTGTTTCGCCGCAGCCGCACTTCCGTACTCTGATTTGACAGTTCGAAGGGGACAAATGGATTAGTGTACCGCAGTGGAGATATTGATTTGGAACAGCCTTTACCGGACCCCAAGCAAGAGAGACCGGCAACTAGATTTTCAAAGAAGAACTGGATTGACCAGACAGCTCAACCACCACGGCAATAAAATGGTTAAAGAAAGACCTGAACGTAAAGCGCGTTAGCTATCTCCGGCTTTCTCGCTATACTGTCGGGCATAGAGAAAGCTCCAAGGATTGACCCGGGGTTAGACCACTCTACGGAACCACTTTTGACGACTGCTCTGTGCTTGGAGGTCTCTTTCGTTCGGGAGGCCAGGACCAATGAAGCCTAAGGCCATGATCGAGTCATGACGAGCTAGACTGATGACGCTCTTTCAAGGACCGGATCTCAAATGCTGATGATCAAATGTTGCTGCTCATGTGTATGAGAAGGAAGCTTCTCACAGATATTGACTCTTAGATAGAGACCAGCATAGTATCTTAATGAAGAGTTTATTGAACGCGGAAAGAGAGAGAAGCTAGCTACTTTCTTTATATACGAATATATACGACTCTTTCTTTGCCACATTGATCAAATACTCCTCAGACTCTAAAGAATCTGTTTAGTAAACTACCCTTCCTAGCTACTAGAACTTGTTTCCAAATCGACTGCTCATTTATTTGGGAATGAGTGAACCATTCATTTGCTATGCCTTCCCCTTCCGCTGCACTCTTTTCGAGAAAGATAGAGTTTAGAGCACCGAAGACAAAAGAGATGAATACCATGAAAGGGTCTATGTACTGGTATCAATAAAATGAGTTGAATGAGAGACATTGGATCCCAATAAAGTCTTTCTTTCATTGCTGGGGAATACCTAGAGACTGCTGGAGAACTATTCACTACTGCTACACCAGCTGGAAAGCTTAATACTTCTCAACGGGGATCAGAAAGAGAACGAAGGGAGCCAGAAAACCAAGGCTAAGAGCCGTATGGAACCTATTCCTATAATCTCCTCTGCATTCCCTCGCTCGGCCCCAACTGGAAAGAAAATAGGATATCCCATTAGACTAGACCAGACCAGACAAGGAAGGTCGAAGCACTTAAAATATATGCCTTTAGGAATACAACTGAAAAAGGCTTACGGGATGGAAGAGACCGACACCAATCGCCCGCGGATAATCAGTAGAGTGACAGTGAACAATCTTACAAGCGAGCGATCGCCGATTTCCCATAATGAGTACTGGTATGGTACTTTATCTTGATGGCGTACAACCAATCTTTCGGACTGGACCGCCAACGCACTCGGGGAGATATTTTTGAGGATGGCTTTATCAATTCCATTCCGTAACTCCTGCCTGGGTCTTTGGTTTGACTGGGTAGATACAACTAAGGAAGATTCCTTTTCATTAGCTTCGCTTTCTTTGCTCTATCATCCGAAAAACTGGATACGGGAACGGTCACTATCCATACCACTGCGGATTCACTCTTGCTTATCAACTCGTGCTTACCTTCACTCCTTTTCCCTACCAACATACTTTCATACCTCCAATCGGGGGGCTACTTCCGTCTCGCACTAACCCGCTTTTCCCTGCTACCGCTACTGGTACTGACTCATCTTACTTCCTAAAACTCTTCTCTATTGGAACGGCTACTGGAACATGAGACTCGCTACCTCCTTTAGAACTGGATTGAATTGAATACTAGTTGGTGAGTTTCCCATCTCTGGCCAACTAGTAAGTAGGTCGAGTCCAAACTCATTTCAAACTAGCGTAGCTGACTGACGCTTTTACCTTTAGAGTCAATTATGCGAGTCAAGCGTAGCTAAAGGAAATCGAGAAGAGGGGATTTTTTAAGTGTATTCTTTTTTGCCGTCGCTTCTGCTTTCTGCCATAGAGGTTTTCGACTATCCGATGGCCAACTTACCAAAAGAAACCATGAACGAATCGCAGGTCGAGTGAGTCATACTTCTATCATATCCTTTCCAGTAGTGTCGTACTTATTTGAATGAATTCCGAGCAGCAGCATATGTTCTTGCTTGGGCAGCTTGGAAAGGAATCGATGATCTTTTCCCTTTTGTCTGAGATTAAGAGTTCATGGCAAATCCGAATGGCCTTACCATTTCTTCTTTTTCTTTCTCAGGAGAAATGAACTGAAAGAATTCACTCACTAAATGTTGTGCGTCTCGTCCCTTCTATTCGAATCTTCTCCTTATCGAGTCGGAAAACCTCAACAAGAGCAAGAGTAGTGAATTCCAAAGAGTAAGTGAATTCCAAGAGTTCTGGGATTTAAAGTAGTGAATGGCGTTTAGCTGCAAAAGAGTTCTTTGCTGGAAAGTTGGAGGGCCCCAAAGGGACGAAATATTCTCTTAAGTGATCTACCAAGTTCAATTGCTGAGGAAAACGGGGCCTACAGAGCAGCAGTCGTGTCGAATATCTTTGGAGTATAAATGGTCTTTCCTTTGGGGAAAGACCATTTACTACTTGTCAAAACTACGAAAGATCTGCCCATGGGCTCTTCCCGAACCAAGCTTTTCCTCTTTGTCTGAGCATATGAGTTAATTCTAATTTGTACTCGGAGTTCAAGTTTATTATAAAAAGAAGCAATGCCAACTATATATGAGCGGCGGAAAAACACTCTTATTGGCCAACTGACAGGCAGGATTCCTGGACTAAAGGCACGACTGAACAGGAGTGGTTCATGGAAAGCGGACGATAAAACAGATGTTGATTCAGAGGTGCACTAAAGAGAATATGAGTGACCTTCCCCGTGCCCAAGACGAGTTCCGGAGATTGGAAAGAGTGAGAAGTTATACGTCCAATCAAAGATGCTGTTTTCTTTCTTTTTTTACCTTCCGAGTCGTACGCAGCTCTTGTTGTTCTTTGATTGGACGTATAACTTCTAGAAGCAGGTACCCTTTGACTGTAATTAAATAGTTCTCGTGAATGCCAAAAGTTCATTACAAGAGTGATTGGGACTCTGACAATAGCAAGGAGTGGGGAATTCAAAGATCTATAGTTATTATATGCCGCCGGAGTAATCGGCTCCATTCCCATTCACTGCTGCTGAAGCCGGGAATTCCTATAAGTCAGAGTGAGCGAGAGAAAACATTAAACAACAAGTACTCGAAAGTGCCTCAACAATCATCCCTTTCTGCAGCCGAACCCGAAGAGTTTTTTAGTAGAATGGCATCATGCCCTATTGAGTCTAAGACCCCGAATACTCAATATAGGAGGCACCCACCTTCCCTGTTTGAGTGAGTGGTCTTGCCCGTTCTTCAAATGCCCGCAGCCTGGTTGAGTAAATTCCAAGAGGCTTCTATCCTTTGCTTCCCTCCTTTCCCAGGTACCTGAGGTTAGACTTCAATGGATAGGGATGATGAAAGAGTTCCCGGTAGAGTAAGAGACTCATTTGTTTCCGTTGCTTGGGCTGCTTTTCTTAGCTCTGTACGAGTGCTTTCCTTCATTTACTCTTATATAAAGAAATTAATTGAACTATTCACGTATAGTATAGTGATCTTGCATCTTCAATGATGACTCCGTATAATTCAAGGAAAAGAAAAGAATAAAAAGGTGCGAGAGAAACGAACTACTTTTCAGAGATGTATTGTTTACCGCTCTGATGGAGTTCTTGGTATGTGGAGTTCTGGTTCAGGAGATGGAGAGGGAATGGGTACGCGTTCTAGGGCATTTTAAGATGTACGTGCTCACCATCTTTCAACAGGAATGAATTCTTTATCTATGAATGCGTCAGAAGAACTCATGTTTGTTTCATCACGGTGCATTACAAGAGAAAGAGAGAGTCTCATCTCTTCCGGTGGCTTAGTGTGTTTAATCTGTTCCAGTTGCATATGTTGTTGTGCTTTTGTTCGCTTTATCGGGACTTATTGTTGTATATAAAGAAGGTGCCCTCTAACTAAACGAGTTCTGGAACAAAGACATGCACGGGATAGGCAAGAGAAGAGAAAGAAAGGTCGGCACTTATTATATATCATTTATAAGCAGGTGCCTTAGTGAGTTCCGGAGAGTTCATTCAAACAAAGAAGGGAGCTCCTACTTGAACCCCCTTTCCGGCAGCTGAAAAGTGTTATTCTGTACCTTTACCTTATAGAGTAAGATAGGGCAGTTTCAGTCCAGTTATCGGAGCTACACCTCTTATCATACGGAGCTCTTCCTTGAATGTACTAAACACCTAGCAACAGTCGTGAATGGCTTTGGGCCATTCACTCTACGGGGTAGAAGGAGAGTCCCGAGTGAAAGAATAAAAGAGTGGTGAGCTGTCCTATCTTTGCCGGTGCTGCTCTTTCTTCACCTGTTGTTATTTATAGGAGAGGGCAATAGGATTCCCGTACGAGTGCTTTTCGGTGCAGCTTAACTTAAGTAGCTCTTTTCTTTCTTGTAGGAGTCCGAGTAGGGTCCTGGGCAGCCCTTTGTCTTTCCTCTGGTCGAGTAAGAACCTTTCTTCGTTCCCACAATCCTCGATAAGCAAATCCCAGATGTGTCTACGTCAATTCTCGAGTTTCAGCTACGGTAGCAAGCGCTTTTTTTTTCAATTCTTGGTTGCGAGGGGGCAAGCGAATGTTCTAAAGAAAGAGTCTGATCGAGGCCGGGCTCTATTCTATCTTGACGCGAATTAAATAAGTTCACGGTACGAACAGGCCCTCATCACTTCTTCTATGTAATACGGGAAAGGGCGGTATGCTGAAGAGTGTTTTTCTTTTTGACCTAAGAATGAGCCTAAGAAAACTAGTCAATCCGTCTGAGGCGCCTCTTTATCTATAAAGAAGGGAAGTGAAGATGTCCGCTAGTTCAGTCAGTCTCAACCAGTAGATCGACTGAAGGTACCCTTCCCCTTGGCACATCTTGGAATGTGAAGTGGAAGCGGGATGGTAGTCAGACTTTGGACTCTTATTATAAGGTAAGGTAGTCGGTCTGGTCTTTCTCCCTCTTTGCATTCGGAGAAGGAAAGGATCATGCTCATATGGGGACGGGCTTCATTACTTTTAGCATTGATAGCCGGGCAGTGAGTCTGAATTGCTTGGTGCACACTGCCAAATCCTCTGATTCTTGCTTGCCCCCCAGCTCCCACTCTCTCTAACTTCGAGTCCAATCCCTAACCAACTCGATAGCATTCGCTCAGGTGAACAGAAAGAAGGGATCTCCATCCTTCAGAGTTCTGGGTCACCCACGTATGGTACGCTTGCTATTATAGTCTATTTTACATAGTCCTGAATGGCATTGCTTTGAATAGCTATCTTTACTTGCAATTCTACTAGTCTCCCGCGCTAGGCTTGATTGATGAGGCATTGCTCACTCTCTGTCCTCTAGCTTGATAGAGGATCTATTCATTTGAGGATACGGTTCCACGACGCGCACAAACTATGAAAGCATATCAGACATGGAGACTAAGACTACTATCTGAGACTTGATCCCACCCAATTCGACAGAGAAGAGAGCTTAGATAATAGAACTTCGACAGAGAGCTTATAGACCTCATTCTTAGCGGTCTACCCTTCTCCCTTCCTTATCTAAGGCCTTTCCTTTATACTGAATTGATTATCCGACTGAGATGGGGACACTGACCACTTGGCCCTCTGCTTCGGGGGGCTACTTGATTAGGAACTGATGCTTAGCTCAGGGGAGGTGGCACTGGGATCTAGCGGCACCGTCTCACTAGACCTTTCTATGGCCTTCTAACTTGTTGGAAAGTAGCTTGCGACTGCCCTTGAGCATCACGCACCTTTGACTGCGATAGGGGAAAGAGGAGAGCTCATGGTCACTCAGGCCCCTTCTATCTTCTCGATGGCACTTATCAGAGCTTCCAAAAGTGTCCGCCACAATGGCTACTTCCCACCTCGCACCCCCACTGGGGGCCTTGAATTGGACTTTTGAGAGTAAGCCCAGAAAGAAGTCAGAAAGAATTTCGTAGACAAGCGAGCTTAAGCTTAGGAAAGCGTGGCGAAAAGGAGATCGGTGAACTCACCCTTCTTCCTTCCACACCTCTGTAAAAGGGTACGGAGCCAAGAAGGAGGTCTCATTGACTCTACGCCTATACTTCTTTATCGCTGTCCAGGCTCCCACTTGAACCCTTCTATTGAAAACGGAGAGAAGTAGGCAACTACTGGACACTAAGAACTCGCCACAGACTCCCATCTCCCTTTACCGAATCCATCTAAATCTAAACAGAAATCAAGATAAAGATAAGCATACCCTATAACCGGGCACAAGACGGGGACCCCCCATTGACTACACAGCTCTCGGATACCATTTGCTTAGGCTAGCGAGACCTCACACTTAGCTCTTTTGACGGAGAGACCCTGGAAAGCAAGTCAGAGAAAGCGAGTTCCAATCCAATCCACCTACGGAGACAGAAAGACTCCTCAACTACTCCTTGTTAAATAGGCACCTTCCCATTCATTTAGTAAGGAAAGCCATCTATAGTAGTAGCATGTAAACCAATCCAATAGTAGTAGCACGCAGACCAATCAATAGTAGTAGACCAATCCATAGAGTGAAGCCCACTATCAGCTAGTAAATGGAGTGGAGGTTACTTCCTTCCTTCCCTTCCTGGGACATTTCATACTTTTGGTGCCGAGCAGGGGTATGACATGACGGCATATTCTTCCTCTCCAGAGGTTTCCTCCTCACACTCCTATAGGTAGATTGAAGAGTGGGCATAGGTCTTCTATGAAGTCCTGACTGAGCCGTTGACTTCTCTTAGCTTAGGGCCGACTGAGAGGGCTCGATCGACTTAAAGATAAAGAGGGAGGAGTGCCCCCTTTTCTGCTTTATTGTATGGATAGTGCACACGAGGCTCAGTTGAATCTTTCCTACTTTCCTAGCCCTCACTAAGCTAAGGCAAGACAGCTACTCAAATGTCTGATTCTTTAGGAGTCAAATGAACAACCTATTCAAGTTAATCCCATTCCGGGCCTAACAAAGGAAAGAAGGACTCCCTCGCCCTTATCGAGAGTATGGTATGTTCAAGGCAAGCAAGCACCTCGCCTCCTAATGGCAGTCAATGAGCGCAAGTGCCGACAACCCGCAAACCCGGATAAGCGCAGACACCAATGTCTCTCTCACTTACTGAAAAGCCAATCAAGCCTCTTTTGCCGCTCCCGCCTCTTCATATTACTACCCGCGCTTACTACTTAAACTTCACTTCAAAGCTTGAGCCCTGTTTGAACCGAGTAGTGAACCCCCTTGTCTTCTAGATGGATTGATTTGAATGCTTTGATTCTTTCTTTCTTAGATAGAAAAGAACCTACCCGCGAGTGATGCACGCACACATGGGCTGAGAGTGCTCTTTGAAGCTTTATCGTAAGGGGAAAGAAAAGGTAGAGGAGCGAACGAACGATAGGATAGTGAGGCGGAAGTTCAAACCTAGGAAGTGATTAAGAAAGCTTTTACTGTAAATATATAAGTTTCCTATTCTATGCCCCTTCTCCCAGCGCACCACGCTTCTATGCCTAGTTCAGAGTCCTATGAGTTATGAGTCGATATAGTTCATCATCTTCCCTAATTAAGACGTTAGGAGTGCGCCTAACCTTTTTTAGCGCTAGTTCGGTAGTCCCCACTATTTATATAGCAAGAAGGTCTGCCAGGCAGTCGATTACTCTTTCTCACGGATGGGCCTAAGTAGCGGATTCTTCTTCTTGCTCTAGCTCTAAGAGTGCATTTGCTCTAGCTCATACCTGTGCTAGCGCTTTGGTCCTTGATGGCACTCGGGACTTGATTCTGCTAGTTCGCTTTCATTAGCCCTTATCTCTGCCTCAGGGTCGCTCATAGTCATGGGAGCAAATGTAATGACGCAGATCCCCCCGGTCGCTCATAGTCACTTCGACCTCTTGTCCTTCTAGTCATGTCTCCTTGGATATGCTTAGTCTCATATCTTTACCTATAGCGTGGGTTACATTGGTAAGGGATCAATTTATATAGCAGTAAGTGAGCTTACGAGAAGCGGCCGTGCTCTACCAGCAGACGAGGCGACCTTGTCAGATCTACGGTTATTCTTTCCTTCCTTCAATAAGATAGCGTGAGGGCAACTATCCCTCTTGGTATAGACATGTATTCAGTCTCTTTTTTCTATGGGACGATGGAGATTCTGACTGAGACTCTTCTTCTTTACTGGTATGACCTGACCTTGACAACGGGGAGCTATCTCTCAAAGGTCAACCGATCCCTAGCTTTAGTCCGATATCCGCCGATTCTTCTATGGCTTTTTACCTATTACTTATCTTATCAGTATAATATAAGTGCCTGTCCGTTGAATCTGATTGGTGTGCCGCGGGCTTCTAAGATCAAGGGTATGGAAGTTAGTTAGCGACCACTCTTCCTTGGCTGGGGGAATGTAGGAAAGGCGGAGTACATTCGCGGACTCTGAATCTCCTTTCGACTCCTCTTATTTTATTCCAATCTAATCTATCTTAATGGTGTGTCAGAAATCTCCCACGAATCTAGGTGCCTTGCTTTGAATGATTCTTTCTTGTCCGTCGACTAATTGAGTGCTTTCTGACCAGTAGGGGTAGCATTCGGGATAGATGCGTGATGCGTAATCAAACCATGGGGAGTGGCTATACGGATTATGTGGAATTCACCTTTGCTTTGTACTTCCATGGGAAAGATCCCGGACAGCTAGAGTACGACCTCCTTTGGTAGTTATGCTCCGAAGGGCTTGCCAGATCCGGATCTCAATAACTCAGATTGGATATGCTTCCTAAAGACCTCTGCGGCGTTAATTAGAGCATTAACTTATGATTGGCAATCCGTGGTGTGGAACCTCTTTCCCGATCTTTCTGTAGAAAGGGGAGTCTTGCTTTCAGTTCTCTTATTTCAAGCCCTGGGGTAACTTGACCATGTGGGAGATCGCTCTATCAGTCCTTACTTTCTGTCCTTGCTCTCTGTCCTTTCAGTTAGAGTACTTCACAGTCTGTTAGATCCATGAGCGGAGCAATGTCCCACTAGCATGAGGAAAGGAAATCTAAGTCACTCTCGTTCGTTCGTCATTCCTTCGCACCTTAGTCAGAATCTCTACCTTCTCGCACAAACCACAGTGCAATGCTTGGTAGCCCAATCCTGTAGAAGCTGTAGCTCATGCTCAGATCGGTAGTTCCATCCGTGAAAGAAGCAGTAGTTCACGCTCTTAATCTAGTAATAGGCTCAGATGTCAGGAATGTTTTTCTCTCAGTGGAAGTTGAAGGAGCGAACTTTTGCGCAAGTATAAGAAGGAAGGAGATTCACTATTGTAGAAAGCTGGATTCCTTTCGTCCGAGGCCTGATCAAGTCCTCAAACCCTCGCCTGATGTGATGCACTATCCCCAGCCAGTGTCTAAGATTCCCGAGTCTAGTGCTGAGTAGCCCATGAAATAGATGAACTCTTCCTTCCTGACCCGGAGAAAGAGAAAAGGGGCCGGTCGAATGAGCTGCCTGCGCTACTACGAGCGAATGTAATGACGCAGAGCTCCCCTTGGTCGCTAGTAGTCGCGGTCCAAGCGCTACCTACCGGTCTCCGCGACACGGGTCAATAAATCAAGAAAAGCGCTCCAAAAAGAAAAAGAAAGTAGGAACGAGCGATGAACGGGTCAAAATCAAGAGGAAAGGTTTTTGTTCATCGGGGCTCAGAATGAATTGGAGCGCTAGTGAACCGAAAGAGTACCCTTCTTAACTCTAACCATGAACTTAGAAGGGCGAAGATAGCAGAAATGTATAGAAGTGGGCTACACATTAGTGTAGGGCGGGGGGAATAGATTATAGGCTAGAAGACTCTCTAACGTTAAGGACGGACGTGCGATATCTGAATGGATAAGAGTCCGAGATGATGAGTTGGACCCTGGCTTTCTATACCAGACTGAGGGTTCTCGCTAGGGACGTGAGGAACGTGCATGGGTCTCTTGCCTGCGAGCAGCTTCTAATCTATAAAGTGTGCCTCAACTCAAAGAGGGAGCGCGATGTGTAAAGAAGGCTAAATTATCTTAGGTGGTTATCCTTCCGGGAACTGACCTTAGTCCGAGAAAGAGAGCTATCTATCCCTTGAAAAGAAAGAAGCCATGGATCGGGCCCAGCAGACAGGTATCACTGATCGCCCTATTGGACTTGACCCTAGCTATTCAATTCAAGCCAGCCTATGTGGAGGACCTGCTTTCTTTTTTGTCTTTGGACTGATGAAAGGCGACTCTTGACTATTATCCGGAGACGACATGCCTCAGACCGGAATCGAGAGCATAGTGACTATGAGCACCTTAGAAGATAGATGCGGATCAGATCTTGAGCTAGAAATCTATCAAATAGGGAAGATCAAGCATGGGGAGACTACTGTACTATAAGAGAAGAAAGGTGCAGCGGGCGTGCCATTTGAGTGCCTCCCCTCCTCCCTATTAGTAACTCACCTTATCTTGAACTTGATAAGCGAGATCTTCGCTGTGTATTAGTGGGAGCGGAAGGCCTTTAGCTAAAAGTCAATGATGCATAGAGCAAAAGGAGGGAAAGTCCACCTCTCATGCAGGAACCTACCCGGGTCTATATAAGATAAGGTCTAATGGTCTGCGTCGCGTGCCAATCAATAGTCCTCGAGATTGACTGTTGCAACCGCGCAGCCCAATGATGCCAGAATCTCGGATCACATGAACGGCTCTGCCTAGTTATGTCGTTCTCGCCCGTTCGGTCCTCAGGCGGGCGCACGTAGCGGTGCGGAAGAGGAAAAGGGAACTGAATCGGCTTCTTAGGGTTCCCTCTTAAGCAGACTAAGGTGGAGAAGAAGGCTCGTGAGTGAAACGAATGACAGGCCCAGGCCCGCGACAGCTCTTTTCATGTCGTCGCTCCAAAGAAGGTGAGTTCTCAATCTGACTTATATGGGGAAACTGTACAGTCTGAGAAAGCCCCGCCAGGATGCCCAGCTGACCTGTGGTCCGAGCTTCTTTGTGTCCGATTTCAGGCTCTGAATCATCTTTCATGCTCAAAGGCTCATGGAGAAGATAGGAGAAGAAGCTGGGGCAGGAGAGAGTGATTTTGCCCGGTCCTTTACTTATAGATCTTCCACTCAAAGGTTCGTGGTCCAGGTCCCTTCCTATGAATTCCTCCTCCTCCGAAGAAGAAGACCTACCTTAAGCAGTTCCATATCTAAGAACAGGCTTCTTTGGGTCAGCTATGAGATCTCTGAGCACTGAACTGGGGGCTACTCCCAGCAGTGAAGGGGCTTGATTGAATTTCATTCTCGCTTCGGCATACGCAAGGTCAGAACTTCAAGGAGAAAGAGCCCTAGCCAGGAATATGAAAGTGGCTCGCTGGGCTTTGTCAGACTCAGCAGATGAGATGAGAATAACCTAAATTACCAGTACACCTAAGAGGTACCAGAGCAGATCCGTCCAGTTCTAGCTCTTCTAGCTATTCTTGCCATTCTGACCTTTCCAAGAGCTTGCCTTGCCCCGTTGACTAACAAAGTTCGGTAAAGAAAGGGGTTGATTCCCCACTAATGTAATGTAGTCAGCACCAAAAAAAGTGTTCAATGCCCGGCTTCGCTTCCCTTTCCATGCTTGATCGGCACCTACCTTTGCTCTGTTCATCCGGGAGTCTGATCACTGCCTTCTAGCTCTTTGAATGACCTCGGCTCCTCCCCTCCTTACCGGATTCTTCTTCATTTCCAGTGCCTGTTGCGTATGAGGGTCAAAAGATGGGATCTGCTCCTCTCGAGTTGAATTGACAAGACTCGAACTCTGTATAAAACCTGGAGTCGGCGCTAGGGCAGAGAGTGGGCGCGATACGATTCTCTTTCTTATGAAAAGATTTGGTCCAGCTATTCTATTCTATTCATTGCACTCTTCTCCAACTCAATCATCGGATAGAAGGTTGGGCCTAGCTCCTAGAGAATGACTCTGATTCTTTCCGAGTGCGATGAACAAAAACCTTTCCTTTTGGTCCAAGTTCATCTCCTTCCAAGAGGGCCTCTCTAACTCACACTCGAGGGCTTAGCCTTGCCCCTAAGTGGAGGAGTTCTTTCCCTTTATCCCCTTCCCGGAGGCCCTATGAAGACAGAGTCCGAAACCTCCAGTACTCATTCCACATGGCAGGACTATGGGTACTGCCTGGTCCCACTTTCCCCCGCCTCGGTGGTGTGTGTGCTAAATGGCCATGCCTTATACCTTATATTGCTTTCGTACCCTTCCCCTCCTTCCCACGCCTTTCTTGGATGCTGCCAGCCGAGTTCCGAACTGCTATTGAATGGTATCCACGGTGTCCCATCTGGGCGAGAGACTCATGTGCCTCATGCAAGGTGCTTAGCTTCAACCACAATTATACAATAAGACAGGCCAGAGTTCAGACTTGGTAAGAGAAGAAGGGAGGTCCGTGAGAGAAAGTTATCATTTCTCCCCTTTATCTGGAGTAGTTCGTGGTCGGGATCTCACGAGTATGGGTCCGCTAGTATTGGTCTCCACTAGAGTCCCGGGTCTACTGAATCTCTTAGTTATTCCCGTGCCTTCCATTCATAATACCGGATCTGCTCTTTTCAGACCTACGCTTGATCGGCTGACTGGGGCTACCCTCATCCGTACCGGCTTGTCTGCTCTTGGGGTCTGCTCCGAGTTATGCCTCCTCAGGTTCTAGCTCAGATTCAAGCGATGGAAAAGGAGATGAATCGAAGTTCAAGTTACGCGATCCATCACATGACAAAGATCACTAAGCAATTTATGGAGGATCAAGTTGAAGATCAAGTTCTACGAAAGACACTCTTCCGGAATTCGATGGGTGCGTCATTGATCCCGTGACGAGAAGAAATAGCGTAGCGAAATCCAGAGTCTCACGTGGGTTCGAATCTGGCTCGGCTCTCTTCTTATCCTTCTTTCTTTTTATATTGAGTCGATCCGCACTATTGCTGCAGTAAAATGAAGAATTAGAAATGAGTCGCTTCATTGAGATTCACTGCGTTCCAACAAGTCCCCACAGGTTCAACACAGAAAAGTAGCGCAGGACTGAGACGAGTGCGAGAATGAGTACTTTTGATAGAATGAGTGCGAATGAGTAAGAAATGTTATCAGAAGAACTATGATCGGAGAAGGAGCGAATGACTGGAAGGAAATCTCCGTTGAGTTCATGGAGCGAACATCGTGACGCAGAGTACGTGCGAGACCAAGTGATTGATCCCCCACGACATGGAATGTGTGCCCTATCACCGACTCAGAAAGAAGGAGCGAACGACAGTGACGCGGTATTGTTATATAAGGTAAAGTCCCGAGGACCGAACCATGCCAACTGTCCCGCCCGAGACTGAACTTCTCGTTCTTACTACTCTTTCTCTCGTCTAGTTTAGTGTAAGGTTCTCGATCGGTGAAACACTTAGCTATCAAGTATAATATAAGTATTCAATTCACTCCTTGCATTCCATCGCTATCAAGTCTTTGATGAATTCGGCCCATCCAAGTCTTTGATTACATAGTGGTGCGAACGAGAGTGACGAACGAATGGGGGGAGTGCTTTCAACACACACATGCTTAGAGGGAATTGCCAGACTCAAGACGCAACTCGGGCTAAAGTCCCACGCGTCACCTCACCCCAGTCGAGCCTCACTGATAGGCTCCTTATCCTAGTAGAGGGTGGAGCACACCGATTAGGCGATGTAAGGAAGAGGGAAGTGCAGACGAGGGAGGTAGGTAGGAGGGGAATGAGTGGCAGATTCCCCTCCTGCTGATCCCGAAGTCGAGATTTGAGCGCTCTTTCTTCTTCATTCACATACATCTCTGGTACTTGACAAGGCAGAAAGCCTCTTTTGAGAGTAGTGTTCGTAGGCCGAGGGCAGAGCAATAAATTCGGATTCTACGGACTCGGGATCACTTTCCTCCGTGGTTTGAGAACTACAGGAATCTATCCGCTCTGAGCCTTTAAAGCTCTTGCCTGACCAACTAGCTAATCAGACCTGAGCACCTCGAACTTCGAAATGGAATAGGAGAAGCCTACAAAGGCCCATTCACTAACCACTATAAGGAAGCAAGAGATAATGAGACTGGGAAATCGTGAACCTTCTATCTTTGTTTGTAGGGCGACCAGACGAGTTACATGAAATGGTTAGAGTAGGAGCGGGGACCGAAAGAGATCCATTTCAGTTAAAGATGTCTCTTTATTGCGTGATAGGAAGAGAGCTTCGGGCAAGCAGCTTAGCCAAGGCAGCAGCGTAGTAGTTCTTCCACGGCATGAGACTTCCTCCATGGAATAGCTCAGTCATTCGGGTCAGTCAGACAGAATGATTCTCCTAAGCGCTGGTCTAGCTCCCCATGGTGCTCATTCCAGTTCTCATCCATTGGCAGCGCGCGAGGGGTTCCAGGCCCGATTTCGTGTGGCGGGGTTTTTATAAACTGCAGGGGTTTCGTGCATGGCTGCTTCGCGCTTCACCTTGGCAACGGATTTTCTTTTCAAGCGGAGTTGGTGGCAGCGGCCATCGAAATTGCTTTTACAAAGGGCTGGCGCTGGTTGGAGTCGGATTCCTCCTATGTTGTTGGATTGCTCTCGTCTCGCTCAAGTGTAGTCCCCTGGACGGAATAGATGGCTATATGTTCTTCATTTGCTCTCTCAGATGGATTTTGTAGTGTCTCATATCTTTAGAGAGGGCAATAAGGTTGCCGACATGCTCTCTAAAAGTAGTTTCACTTCTATGTGGTGGTCTTCTGCTCCTCAATTTGTTCAGAATCTGGTTTCACAGGATATGTCTGGTAGAGAGCAGTTTAGGTTTTGTGTTTAGTTTGCATGGTACTCTTTTTCCCCACTGTAGTTTTTTCCCTCTGGGTTCTCCTTCAATTAGGTTTTAATGAGGCATCATTTTCTTTTATCCTTGGACTGACCGACCATAGTTAGTGTTGTATTCTTCCTTCTTTCGGTATTCGATATCGCCTATACTTGAATTTATCATTTCTTCTCATACGAGATTTCACCATTTGGAGTCATCTCGAAATATCCTCGAAATATCTTATATAACGAGAAATGCGAATTTCGAAATGTGAATTCGATCATTCAATCTCTCTCAATTGGAAGTTGGAGCAAGAGTCGCTTTCCGACCCCATAAAGCTGCGCCTGTGAGTCTAAAGCTCTTTGCCGTGGGTAAGACCTTGGTAGAGACACTCCCGAGTTGGACTGCGGTCCCGCAAAGCTGGTAAGTCGCGGGAGCGAAGCACCTACTTACTAATACTAATGATTGAGTGAAAAAGTCTAATTCACATTTCTTGAATGAAAATATGGTTTTCATATATATATATACATTTTTCAAGACCGGGGAAAGAACCATTTCTGAACTTGTTTGTGACATATCCATTCATGAGATTGGCAAAGTGTTCCCGGAAGCTTCTCCGGTGAAACTGCTTTTCCATTATTTCGTATAGTCAAGTGTTTTCACGAAAAGGTCTTTTTGAGTGGCCAAAACCCGACTTTTTGGCATGATTGGAAGATTTGAAAGTGAGCCTTGTTACATGCTTAACACATCCAATTCGTACTTGAGAAGACTTCTCCGGATCAGCCTCTTTAATAGATGAATAGCACGAGGACCTCTCCTAATGACTCTCCCTACACGAGATCTGAAACTAGCTATTCTGCTTACGGTTTGAGCCGCACCCATTCATCCATGTCTTCTACTTTATAGATTCGATTCCTTTTCTCTCTACTTATTAGAGGAAGAGCTTGACCAGCCTCATCATTCGCCTTAGGTAGTACTGGGCCTAGCCCCTCGAAACAAAGAAAAAAAGGAACTAAACCCCCCGCCTCCTCTGTAAGCTCTAGCAGGTCGATGACCAGTGCTATTGATCTACTCATCTCGGACTAGTCATTTTTGAATGTTGAGAATTCGGCAAAAGGGCGAACTCTTCCTCGGTTGATTTCTTAGGATTGGACAACCAAGATATACTTATCGAGCGATAGACCATGTGGATTGGTGATTGGTAATCTGAGGTTCGAAAGTCGAGTTTATCTTAACTGGGATCGAGGCATGGAACAATGAATCCCCAATGGGGGAAAGGATAGGTTCTTCTATCTCGGGACTATGAAAAGCGAATTCTTTGTCCGATACTTAGCTAAACGAAAGGGTATGTGCACTAGCAGGTGTGGAAAGCAAGAGATTCTCATTATAGCCATATCCCTTATGAAGGGTTTTAGGAGAGCCATAGGGGCCTATACAAGACAAGTTTCCATTAAGAAAGAATCTCCTATGCCACTTTGATAGATCCATCAACAAAGATCAAATAGAAAGATGCACAAGCTTCTATCCCTATCCTATCATGGACAAAATCAGGTCTGTACCCGGCCAGTCGGTTTTGATTGCTAACTCACGACCGGAACCCGTTTGGCTGGTCTTTTTCTCGCCTAAGTTGAAGCGAGAAAGGTGTAGAGGAATCTAAGCCCATTAAGAGAAGAGAGGCTTTCTGAGATCGAGATGCGTGCTCATCTCTGTTGTTTCCTTTTATGCTGCTGAACTACGTGTACCTTGTATAGTGAGACATATCCCCTAAGGTGAGGAGTCCGCGAGCCAGTGAACAAGGTGAACATGATTGTCTTAAACAGGCAGCAAAGCACAATCAGGTCTCGATTACCCAAATCATAGTCCCTTTAAATCTCACCTTTCCTTTCAGACTAGCCCTTTCTTCTGTCTTCCCTGACCGGGGCATGGGCCCGAACGGACTGACTGGCATCTGAAAATATCGTCTACAAGGTTTCAACCGCTCTAGTGGTAGTTGCTTTTTCCTACGCTGGCTTCAGTCAATACATTGCATTGCGCGCTCCTTCCCCGGGGATCCAAATATTCTTAAGAAGGGAGATAGTAGACCTGATAGGCTCGAACTCCGAGTGCTTCCCAAGGAGATCAGGTTAGGGTTGGTGTGGCCATCTACTGTTATACCCGAATCAATTCCATTAATTCATGGCGTAGACAGATCAGGGTCGAAATCCTCAATGGGGCTTGTCCCCCTAATCACTACAAGACGGCTAGTGCCAGATCTGAGTCCGAGTATGAACAGCTGGAAAAAGGGCTGATTGGAGAATCTATAGTGGCTCTTGCATCTGACTTTGAGACCTCAACTGGCTTTCTTTTGTTGTTTGATGGGCGTATTGAATGTTAAAAGCATGACGCTATGGTTTTCCTCTCGTATCCAATGGATGGGCTTGCTTTCGTGCCTAACAGCTCATCTTGCTACTCCATGAGATCCGGTTCGAACTCAAGAATGGGGCGAGTCCCTTTGATTTGATGCTGCTGACCTCGATGCGGCTGTGCTCTTTGCTCTCCCTCTCAGCTGTCATGTCCCTTCCCGCTAGTGCTACTCTGCCTTCTTTCCCGGCATATCCGCTTTGTTGTCGCATATGCGCTGCTACTAGTTAGAATAAGCAACTAATAAGGTAGACTATCGCATATCCGCTTTCAGCTGGTGGTATACATGCGCATATCAGACTACTTTGACTCGTGCGGAACATGAACACGAACTTCCGAGCCTATAGCCGGATTCATCCTCTGCCGAGATCTACTCCCATAGTTGCTCTCACCGCCGGGATAAGGTTCAAGAAAGGACTGAAGATCTCATGGCTACGCTGCCACTAGTAGTAGCTACTGTTCACTAGACTAGCATTTATAATAGCTCCCCTTTGCAAACCGGAGAAGGGAGAATAGTCAAAAGAGGACTAGGCCGGGGTGGGGTCTCTGTCAAGATCCTATTTCCTAGGCCGGGGCGGTCTATAGTCCTGGGTTAGAGGACCGACCTCACTAGACCGAAGAAGGCAGACTAGGACAAGCGGATTCACACGGGTGCTATTTGACAAGAGGACTAGGCCTATGAAAGAACTGCTTTTCAGGGCCGCCGAAAGCCGGAAGAGAGGAGCGAACTCAACCCACTACGCCGTACGAGACGGTGATTAGACGAGCTATAGGGATGAGCGACAGGGACGAGCGACAGACTATTTGGTTGACACGTGACTCCGAGCAGAGCAGAGAATCCGAGTTCAACTATGTGCGCTTGGCGGAGCTTCAATAGCGCAGAAGCTCATTCCGACCGCATAGTGGGATTGTTCATGCCCTCACTTTCTGCTAGAGCAAGAGAGGCACCGAAGAATCTCTTTCGCTCCGCACCTAGCCTAGGTCTGAGTAGCGATACTCTGAATATGAATCGGACTAGGGCATTCTCCATCATATCCTCTCAAGAAGCCTGGGCCTGGGCCTCAGTATCCTTGGAGCGCTTCCCACGCATAGTGAGCCTCTACTTGAAGCTTTAGCTGCCGCGAGAGCAAAGTCTACAGTGATTCCATTATTAGGTCTGAGTGAGGAGCTAGACCCGTTTAGCGGACTTTATTAGGCCCCTTTTTTTAGCGATATAAGAATTCGTGGGCTAAAGTAGCAATAGTAGAAAGGGAAGCAACGAATGAAGCGGCTCTGAAAGAGGTTCAAGGCTCAAAGCAAAGGAAAGCACCGAATGAAGGATACTCGGACGGTCATGCTTTCAAGGCGAGATGCCGTCTTTAAATGCCATGAGGAATAATATTAGAATATAGAATTGGTAGCGTGGCTCTATACGGTTCTCTATGCCTATCGCCTATCTTTTCTATGTCTATCAATGCACTGTTGTCAACTATTCGTTGTGTGAAATAGGCTCTAACCGAAGTATCCGACGTGGGGCGAGGAAAGAGAATAGGGAGTAGAGTGCAGTTAGTATTAGTAGCAAGGAGGGGTCGAGTTCTTACTAAGAGTTCATGAGACCTACTTGGCCTGTAGGGACCTACTTCTTTTGAGATGTGTAGGTAGAGGAGCGAAGGTAGGAATGGCGAGGAATCCGAATCCAGGACTGATTCTTGGGCTTATTTAGGAAGTGTCCTGTGGGAGACCGAATCAAGCGCTCTTGTTATTGTTATTGATGCGGGATACGTAAGGGAGCTACTATGGGGAGCCCGGGTGCGATAGCTTAGCTTAGTTCAGCCAATCATGGAGTTAAAGCAGAGAAGTCAGTAGGCTATTGGACAGTTCTTCGCGAAGGTGTGAACGACATATATGAGCGACACAAGAGGAATTATTCCCTCACAAAGCCAGTACAGTAGTCGAATCGAACGAATAGAAAGAAGGAAGAACCACTAGACTCTGGTAGACATATGCTTAAGCCACTTGTTAACCGTTCACACCTAACAAAGGGGAGCTAGTTCACCAACGCAAAAGAGGGACTCAAACCTGTGAAATGCATGGCTTTGAAATCAAGAGACGTTCACCTCTATACTATGGCCCGGTCCGGTAGAGCTCTACCAAAGAAGCGAAAGCCCTTCTTCCGGAGTCTCATCGCATGAGTGGAGCGAGCAATAGCGATTCACTTTATCGCTACGCCCCAAGTCCAAACGAGACTGAACTAGAGGTGATAGACCTGAGCACAGATAGTTCTCAGAATCTTTATGTGAACGATCGCCAGACAAGTAGAAGAGTTGGGAAAGAATCGGGAGTAGTTATGCTCGCCAATCAGTATAGTTGAGAGAGCCTGACCCGGGTGGTGTGCGCGCGAGAGACTAAATCGTGGTATTCACAGGTCGAAAAGTCAGTAGGATATGATATGTGTTCGAAGAAAGACCAAAGAGAACATGAAAAAGAAAGATGAGAGGAACGAACGGAGTTGACAAAGAGGAATGGTTACGTCAGAGAGCATGAAGAAGAGTATAGGCCGACATGAAGACATGAGAACACATGAATAAGGAGCGATACAGAAGGGAAGAGAAGCGAGGAAATGAATGCCTCTCGTACTTGGTTGGGGAATGACGGGATCTACTACTATATCTTCGTGCGGGATGGGATCTATTAGCCATGACATGTGGGACTATCCCAACATGTGGGAAGAGAGTGGAAGCATCTATAGGACTGTACTAAGGCTCGAGGGAGGGTTTATTATGCTAGCTTATTGTAGACGTAAGGAAGAATGAAGTGAAATGAAGTGAGCCGATGAACGGGTTTAAAACGCTAGTGATCTGAGCTGGAGCGAGGGCGGGGGACTTCACACCCAATTCCCTGCGTCGTTTCACGAGCCTTCGCTTCCTGTTAGCCGCCTATCACGCATCACGTTGAGTGCATCGCTTCGTTAGCTTCTCTTCTATCGGTTCGGGGAGCTATTTTCACTTCGGTAAGTGACTCTGCTCAGACTCTTTCGACAGACTTGCCTCTGCTACTTGCCTCTGTGCCTCTGCTAGTCTAAGGCAGATGAGATTGCACGTTTGCTTATGGTTGAGATTGCACACTTATGGATGATCTTGCATGGGGCAGCAGTCAGTCAGTCGAGTAGGAAGCCGGCCGCATACGCCCCCACCACTGGAATTGCCTTCCTACTGGACTTAGAGACGGATTGAAATTCATTCTATTCCTACTTGATCAGCGGCTTCCAAAGCAAGAAGAGACTGGTGAGTGAGCGTACCCAATCCGAGCAATGAAAGTTGGACTCTAGGCAAAGCAGGGCTGTCCTATCCTTGTGGGAGTCACCTCTTTCTACTCTCCCAATAGCATGAAATCCCCCTCCAAAAGGAGTGAGTTTAATAGTCAAGGAGCTTTCTTTAGATTCACTAGCGTTCCAATGAGCCATTTCTTCTATTTGATATGTATATCTCTTATCAGTTGTCAACTAAACTATTCGGAGAGCACGAAGAAAGAGAGGACGATAGCAGTAGGGGCGAAGCGAGGGACGAACGAACTTTCAAGTGACTACGAGATGCCGGGATCCCCTTCATCTGTCCCATCAGCGGTGAAGGAGGGGTTGCCTTGACCGGATCGCATAGAAAGAACTCAGAATCGGAGAGGCCCTCCACGGGGAACAATAAGTCGGGAGTGGAAGGGCCGAGTGATAACGACGGGGTTGAAGCTGGTGCTCTTACTATAGATGTTGTTTAAGGCTCTGCACCAGTTGTTCATTATAAGCAGACAACAGAGTTCATGGACAGAAGATAGGGACTCGAAGATGGGGACTCATTATATGTGATACGGGAGCGGGATATGAAAGACCAGGAGAAACTGCTGCTGGCTACGCACCTCTTGTTAAAACAAATATAATATGCACTCAAGCAGTTCGTGAAAAGAGTTAATTCGTTCAGTGAACCGAGTAGAGGAAGCAGACTCAAATCAAAGGTTCGGATTTGCAGCTACTGACTCGTACGGGATTGGAGAAAGAACTAATATGCCGACGGCTGAAGGCAACGCCTATAAAACACTCAGTTCGGATTCTTAAGCAGTCTGGTTTGATGATGTCCCTGTTGCTATCACTCAAACTGCATATTCAAGGTTGGAGAGGTTCTTCTTTCTTTCCTAGAACTGCATATTCAACCTCCCGAGTCCAGAGAGAAAGAATGATTTCACGTCGCTATCGCTCGAATGAAATTCAGTAGTAGTAGTAAGTGCACTAGATTCTAGTTCGTCCCTTTTTATCCTCCCGGTGGAATGAAGTACTTCTACACCCTCTTTCTGCTTTTTGAATGCCCATCCCTTTATTGTAGTCAAAAACCCTTGCTTTCCTGGGGCATGGACTATCCAATTAGGCTCTTTGCTTACTGGCTTCTAGTCCGGGACCTCAGTCAAAGAAGCTCAACGAATAAGTGCTAGATAAGCAAGCATAACAGAAAGGTAGCACCGGAGCCTCAGGCAGAGCGGACCGGCTCATTTCCATGTCCTAGGAAAACTGGCACCACCAAGGCGGATGCGGATCAATGTGGTCCGGAGTCCCACTTCCGGAAGCTGCACTACTTTATTGATTCTTTTCCGTTCCATTCACTCTTAGGCCTCCTCTCCCCTCAGTCATAGCTTTTCGGGCCAAGCTAATAGATCTCATAGAGCTGGAGCAATGCTAGACCTTTCAACTAATACTCATTAACCAGAACAGGATAGCAGAGAGGACGGTGAGTCCATTCATTCATTCCACTACTCGGATAATGGGACAAGATTAAAGGACCGGGCAGACAGTAAGATGCCAGCTTTTTCTATAGAGCGTGCCCTTATTGTGAGTGCAGAGCCATCCTATACTGTGATGTGCCATATCAATAGCGAGAGCAGTGAAGTGAGAGGGCGAGGAGGATCTAATATGTGCCTAAGCTTATCATTTCAGCAGTAGTGCAAGTTCCTGGACTCATTCAAGACTGGAGCAGAGCTCAGCTTAGTAGTGTCGTGGATCTAGAGCCTCTCATTCTTGTTCTTCCATTCTCTCAATGTTCGTTCAGTTCCGGCTTCTCCTCTGCCTACTTCTTTTTCATCTTCCTATGTTCCTTGGCCTGCTATGCATTAGATTAGCGGAATATATTCTTCCCTAGTTAGAGCAGCGATCACCACCTTGTAGTGAGCCTCTGGTCCTATCTTCACTCTAGCTTAATGGTTGTACCACACTGAGGAGGGTCTGCGAAAAGGAGGGTTGAACTCAGATAATTAAGAGAGGTCATCTTGCTTTATTCAAGCTGGGCATCAAGATCCGATATTGAGTGAGCTGGCTCTATCGGAGGGGAGTTAGGAGCTGCTATGATAAGTTTCCAATCCATCCCATCTAGCTTGATGAGCGGGGATTCGAGATGTCTAGGCCCAGTCTCGGTCCAGTCATAGCGATGAGCAGCCACTTTGGGGTCCGTCTTACTTAATGGGTGAGATGCCATCTTCGGAACTGGTGAGCATAGAAAGGAGATAGAAAGAAGACGAACTTTGAGTGCAGCCAGTGGGAAATGAATGGGATAGCTTGAGCAGTGCTCAACTCAAGCAGACTTAATGGATTTCCTCTTACTACAGGTGCCAAGGCGCAGATGAGCAGTTACGGGACCGCTTTCACTATCAATCCTATCTAGCCTACTGAAACAAATGAGTGATTCAATGCATAGCCGGGGTCAGCGATCGCGATCACCAGGACATATAGGAGCGAGGTAGAGAGAGCAGAGGGCAAGTTGGAAGAGAGCTCAGTTCACACTTATTAAAGGAAGAGGGGCAGAACCGGAGGAGTGAGCCTTCCTTGTCATCACCAGCAGAGGTTTAGAATAGCTCAGAGTTGGCCCTGCCGCGGGCCTAATTCACTGTCGTTCGCTCGTCACTTCTAACGCACTTCTTGTCCGGCTACTCTTCCTCCCCTTCCGAGTACCCATTGGTCCTCCGGCACCTTACCTTCACGCGGACCCATGTCTGTCTGTAAGAAAGACACCTCCAATGCTGATCCCAGTGGTAGCTACTCCTCTAGTGTAGAGTTTCTTTACCTACCGATCCCAGGTTACGGCTGCCCAATCTTATCAGTCCTCTGAAAGAGGAAAGAGGGAGGAAAGTTCATTAGCACAGCACCGTATAGTTCCCATAAGGAGCGCAGAGATTCAGTTCCTCTCGCATTCGCTAGGTCTGCCCTGCTCAGCTTCATCATCCGTCCTCCCTTGCAGTTGAATTATAGTCCAATTCTAAGAGATATACGATTCATTCTTGCTCTGCCTGACGGGCTCAGATAAGTTCGGCTTAAGCCCCCGATCAAAGAAAGATTCAGTAGTTCTCCCCCATACAGGCACGCGAATCCAAGACTCCTTCCTCAAGTTCTTAGAGGCCCAGCTGCTCTTGTTTTTTTGAAGCCTCATAGGTGTCTTGGGCAAAGATCAGATCTTCAAGGTGTGTGCGTACCATTAAAATCCCCTAAGCTAAGTGCTTGCGGCACCTAGTTATGAGCGAAAGAGGGGGGACACCCACACTTGTCAAGTGTCTTGGCTCCCGAACTAGTAGAGACCTATTCTCCTGCTGTCAGAGTCCGAGACCTTCCTTTTAACAGATTCCCCAGGGTTAAGAGAGAGAGGAATAGCAGGATCAGTTCATTACAGGACTTGGCCAATCGTACAACTCTTATTCGTCCTCGCAATAAGAAGGTAAAGAATTTGAATCAGGGCTTGGAGAGGGTCCCAAACTTACCAGCGACATGGAATTATGATCTGAAACGGTGCCCTACTGGTGAGCTTCCTAATTATTAGTAAAGGGTGGATAGTGGTCTTACTTATATTGCTTCAATTCACGGCTGCTTATCTTAATGGTTTAGCGAGGCCGCTCGTGCGATCTTACCTAGGAGTCTAGGTACTCTTTATCAGTTGTGGCGGCTCTTGGCAATGAGTCTCGATAGGAGACCGCGGAAGTCTAACCCGTAGATGGCGCCATCCACTACTGGCCGGACCCCGTAAGAGAACAGAGAGTCAAACCCTGGTCTGGTCCTATCTCCCTCTTTTGCTTTTCGCCGGCTCCGAGTGCAGATCCGAAGTCAGGTGCGACTCCCTTTTATCTAAAGAATAAAATGATGGGTCAGCGTCTCTGAAGATGGTGTGATTCCTCTTCCCGTGAGAGTAATTCAATGAGAGAGACCCACCAAGGATTGAGGTCACAGACAGAGCAAGAAGTTCAATCCGGATCTGGATCTCGCATGTAAATCGAGCTCTCTGCCGAACGATTCACGAAAAGAAGACCGGCAGAATCGGCTCTTGATCCTAGAGTCTGATGCCAGAGGAGAAGGCCCCGTGAATCAGGGTGAGCCTCACGTAAGGTTCATCATTTATATTATAAAATACCATTGGATGCATAAAGTAGCGGTCGCTCGTCCCTCTTAGCGCAAAAGTTCGCTCTTCCACCGAGTGCCATTCGCCTTCAGTTGAGCCCTATGTGAGCCCGGTAGAACTGCTCCGCACCTTCTCTTTTGTGTGGTAGATAGATAGAAAGAAGAGTGAGCCCGCCTTCTCGGACCAGTGCCCACTTGAGCCCTCGTCGTCTACTAATGGAATAGGTGCGGGTTCGCCTCCGCTACCGGTTCTTTCCCACCAAACTTCAAACAGAGTTGATAGGTCGCCACTGGTTTTCCGGGACATGAGCCACTGTATAGAGACTGGATAGCGTGGGAGCTTTATTTAGACATATCTTTGTCGGCCAAGGTGTCGAACATCCCCGCCCATGAACGACTTAATAAGAGAAAGCAGGGGGTTCTTGTTCCATCGGATATTCGGCTAAGGTTCTTGTTCTATCGGATAAGCTTTCTTTTCTAGCTGGAACTTCCGGTATCGACCTCTCAATGGCTACGCTTCTGGCATTCTTCTTGCTTACTCAGCTCAGGAGTGTGGTTTTCGGGCATTCGCTGGAGCAGAAGATCGACCGTAGGTTCGGAGATTCAAAGAGTTGATTGCTGATGTTCAAGTTCCTCGTGTAAGCGATCGGTCTCATCTGTGTCAGCTCAGGTTGGAGGATCAGATAATGGTCATGGTGCACTCTACAGAGCTTGCTTGCTGGCTCGAGTCCTTCGTAACTTCAGTTCTTTCCTATTCTGTTCTTTTTCCCTAACCGCGTCAGTCTTATTCACTCTTTCCAGTCATAGGAGTGATGAGTATCTGAACTAGTGGCAAAGCAAAGTGATAAGAAGAAGCGTACCGAGTCCCAACAGTTGCCTAGCGCTCCGCCGGACTTAATCAATTCAATAATCTGACCTTGCGAACCGAGTACTGACAGAGGGTCATGGTAATTGAAAGGCGGAAGTCGGCCCTATCCGGTGAAGCCCAGACTTGCGAAGAGTAGTAGCAGTGCGATCGCCTGGGACTCTCCTATTCTGTGCAGAGATTGTAGGCTGCTTTCTTTCTCTGGACTGGATCGGCATGCTTGATCAGGCCTAGCTCCACGATAAGTTCTTCATTCAAGTAGTCGACCTCCACATCTAAGTGTGAAAAGAGATCATCCAGGGAGGAGGAAGGGATTAAAAAAGAGGTGCGAGTGAGAACGCTTAAGCGACAGCGAAATAATATTAGAGCGATAGCGACGTGGCATCGCCTTTCCTTTCTATAGGCAGAAAGAGAACCTAATTGTCGACACCTTTTCTCGCCTCGTTCAGTAGGCCGTCTCAAAAGATGGTTCGGGCACAACTACTGGCACCTTACCCTCAGGTAGGGGTGTAGGTTCACAACTCCTGCGTATCAACGATTCCTTATCCGCAATAAGATTGTAAATGAGTATGTCACAACTTAACAACCGGAACGGCTACTTAAGAGAAAACATTCCCCCCAGCATACGAAACAAAGGGAGATTCCATCGTGATTCTCCGGTGTTAAATGATAGCCTTCTTCTCGATAAAGTTTCAAATGCCCAGCTCAACTTTCGACCTGGTTGAGAATCAGAGAAGGATCTTTATAGTGTACAAGCGGAGATCTTTTTCTTTCTCAACAAGTAGGGGGCAAGAATAAAGCTATGGAGAGATTTGTTCTCCCGATGGTCTATCTAGTTAGGTAGGGAGATGTATGGGCTAATGCCAAAAAGAGAATAGCAAGGCAGGGGCGAAAGGGCGAAGAAGTGGGTGATCCCGCCGCGCCGCATCAGAATAGGCATACGAGTCCGCGCTAAAGCATACAAATCAACGGATCCCATTTCTCTTGAACTCCAGAACAAGAGTCGTTTCACTCGGACCTTCCCTTTCTCACGAAGCAAGAACTTCCCAGCTAACCCGCATCTGCATCTGAGAGCTGAGAGTATGAATCAACAAAAGCAAGCTCGGACTCGGCTAGAAGGGTGGTGGGAGGTAAGAATCAACGAACTGAGCGCAAGGCAAGAATCCACTCCGAACGCTTGGAGTTTTATTGCAGCTAGCACTTAGCCCCTTGCTTGTTGGCTTCGTCGCCCAATTCCTTGAACAAGGCTTTCGACCCTTCTTTCTTCTGCTCTTTGGCCGCTAATGCCAAGTCTTTCATTTTCGTCTGGTGCTCTAGGGATGATTGGACTCCTAACCCTTGACTCTGATGCCTGACTGCCGGTTTGATACAATTTAGTGCGGACGAAAAGATAGGCTTTGTAGCTTCGTATCCCAGAAGTTCTAGACTCAATCTATTAGTAACTACAACTACCTCCGGGAAATGACTAATCTATACATTCCGGTAAGGTAAGGAAAGCCAATGAAATGCATTCATGGTTGAAATGCTTGGAGTGTCTGATCCTGACTTAGTCATCTCCTGAAGGCTCATGGTCTCAGAGTTCCTCATGGCATGAAAGTGGCTTAGACTTAGAGTGAGGACCGGCTTTCTACATAACCTTTGACTCCTAGTTCTGCTATTAGGGAATCATCGGTGGAAGAATGGAATGCTACAGCTGGTCTAGGACCTCCCCCGTCTACACGTCGCTGCGCTCGTACCTTCTATTCGAACTTCACACCAAGGCAGAGAAAGTAATCATCGTATATAGTAGCTTCAGTAGTTCAGCTCGTTAAGAAGAGGCTCTGCACTCAAAAAAGATCGAAATAGGAGTTCATGTTGCGTAGTCGACTTCAGCTAAGGAGTGAATGTCAGCGATGGAGGACAAGGCTCTAGTGGGGCTTGGGCCAAATAAAGATGAAGCCTATCCCACTGATGGTATCGCATGCCTAAGCACGCCCTCTTTCTTCTTTCTTATCTTCTGGTAGCTATAACTATATATAGTTAAAGCTGAGTGACCCTATTAGGCTTTGGGACCCTCATTCTCATTCGTTCTCTCTCTTTCTTTTTTGTACTTTTTTGTCACTGTTGTCAATTCTTTTAGTTCTCTTAGAAAAGTCTTGTTATGTTAGAGCATCAGTTTTTCAGTGATTTCTTTTTCTCTCTGAGAGTTCTTCTTCTTTTTCCGGTGCCCTCTACTCCTTTGATCAATCACTTGAAGGACGGTGCCAGTGTGCCCAGTGCCTTTGCGCTCGGATCCGACTGAAGTGAATTGGAATCCAATCCGTTGCTTTCAGAGCTTTGAACTGACGGATGGCTAAGTTAGCTATAGAGATAGCACCGGGGTCTGGGGTGGAAGACCACCTACCAAAGCACGCCTAGCCGACGCAATGGGAATGCATCGGGAGCACTAATGCGGCAGAAGCCTAACGGGAGTGAGGGACGGGCAGAGAAGAGCGACAGCGACGTCAAGAAAAGAGAAAAACTATTAATTTGCCTAAGCCCATAAACCCATCAGTGAGTGAGCCTGAGACCTACTGCTGATGAGTGAGTGCGAGGCGGACCGGGATGAAAGAATCAAAGTTGCGTAGCCGACGAGAGAAGGACCAGGATATGAAGCAGCAGCAGTGAATTAAAAGAGGAACGACTGAAACTTGAAAGTGAGAAACCCCTATTTCGCTTATTTGCCTAAACTCTAATTTGCCTAAGGAAATGTGTTGAAGAATAAGTTTAGATAAAAGCGGGGCAGCTAACACTACTACTATATATAAAGAAAGTAATCGTGCATGAAATGAATGGTTCGCTGGATCTAATGAATGGTTCGCTGGCTACCAGTCCAGTACAAAGCATCTTAGATTCATGGTAGCCCCGACTTATCATTCCATAGGTCCGTCCTCGGCGTAGAATTGTCTCGCTTACGTAGTGGTCTAGCTCGCTCCTCACTCTTGGTCCCGACCGCTCAACTAAAGGAAGTGACGGGAGGACCAGTGGAAAACCACTTAGGAATGAATCCACTCCTGAACGGTTGGGAGAAAAAAGAATAGCCAGCTCTCTTTTCGCTCAGGTCTCGCACCCGGGGCACTTAATTGATATCTACTCTACTATTAGAGCAAGGTCTAGCCTTCCTTGCCAGTCCACTCTGCTCTGCACTCCAATGAGCCGACGACAACCGGGAATGAAGGAGTATAAATGGCCCCAAAGGTACGAGCGGTAGCGACGTCTGACGTAAGGAAGAGACTAATGGGCTGACTATAAGGAAGAGACGAACGATAGTGACGTTACGACTATCCGACGCATCCCGACTATAATATAAGGAAAGCTCACTGAAGCAAAGAAAAAGAATGAAGGGCAGCGAAATCTTTGCAAATACGAGAGCTTATAATTGTTCGTCAGCCCAGTCTCCATTCTTATCTTTAGTAGTCTGTCAGTCGGAAGCGATGTGGACATAGAAGGACTGCTAGGTGCGTAGGGACCTCCTAAGATAGTGAGAGCTTCCTAGCCTCCTCCTAACAGGCCTCTTACGAAATGCTTCTTCGAGTCTCAGATAGGACTTGCTAGCTTCCTCGAGTCTCAGATGGGTGTGGGAGGCAAGAGAGGACTTCCCCGGTTGCTTTGGCCCATACGGTTCATAAGAGAGAGGGCGAAGGGAGCAATGAGCGACAGAAAGAAGGATAGAGGAGAGGGTTCGAAAAGAAAGAGAACCAAGAACTGAAGACAGTAGGAGAGGAAAGACCAGACTCTAATAGGATGGGCGAAGATTAAGCCAAAGATATTTGTTCGGGGACCATTAGTCTGGCTCGGGAGTGCCAATTAGAATAGTGAGGGTCAGAAGTGAGTATCCTTCGAGAAAGCACTGCTAAAAGAATAGCTCAGGCAAGGGGAATCTTTCTCTCCCAACTGCTTCTGCGGGATGACTTTCAGGGAATCTCAGATCATTGAATCGACGATTCTACCCCGGTCCCCTACGAACTCTGCTCATCAGTCGGCTTCACCTCCGCGTTGTAGAGGAAAGACTTTTCTTTGATGTTGATTTCAAATCCTTTCTTTCTGAATAGAATCTCTTTTCAGAATATCGTATATAGTGATATAGTTGTATTCCCTTGTCTACGAGTATCCTTTAGGGAAAGGTTTTCCAAATCCCTTTCTTTCGCCCTCTACTCTGGTATTTCCCTTTGTTCAAAAGTGGGGGGCGGTATTCTTGATGAGTCCCCCCTTCGGTCGATGAAAGTGGATTTTGGACTTCCTATTTGAGAGATTCCAATCATCCAACTGGAAATCTCGTAAGAGAAGAAGAATGAAATCGTCAGGAGAAGAAGGTCCATCAAGACTCCCTCTTCCAAGACAAGGACAAGGTCAGGAGAAGCAGAATGAATGGGCAGTGTCACCAGACCTTCGGCCTTCCCCATACACCTATCTGCAAGGAGCATAGCAGCCGGTAGCAGATCCCATGTTCCTTCACTTTTCGGCCTCTCTTTCCCATACCTTTCTTGTCTCTTCTTTAGCAACAATAGGTGCATATAAGAAGGAAAGGACTAGACTAGAAGGACCCTCTGGCAGCTACAGAGGGGAAAGAAAAACATCCTTTATACGGTCGTAAAAGGAGCTCTAAAAGGCCTTTCTTCTAGTCCAAATCTTGGTTCTTCCTTGGACTGACTATCGCGTTAGGAGTGGCTATCGCGTCCCCTGCCTTTACCGGACAAGGATGGTTAGGCCGGACAAGGGTGCTTAGCTGCCCATCCCTTGGCTTCCCACTGCTATGAGCCGACCGGTCGTGCGCAGATCCCCTTTACTTCTCTTTTGATTTGACCATGCCTTTCTCGCTTTCTTGCGACCTTTGCCCTTCTCTTCCGTGGAAAAACAAAGAATTCATCCAATGAGCATACCAGTTGTATGCAGCAACTCTGGCTTACACCTTTCCTTCAGCAACAATAGCTGCCACAGCTATATATAAGAAGTAAGACGGGAAGGAATAGACTAGAGGGAAAAGAAAGATCCTTTTAATGGTCGTTTATGAAAGTAGATCAAAAAAGCCTTTCTTCTAGTCGGGTATCCATTCATTCGGAGGTTTGCAAGATAAGATACCAGTTGTCCAGAAGCCGATCACTCCTCAGCTGCACATCTTCGATCCTTAGCTGCTTCTTCGTTCGATCGTTAGCTCCCCTGCAAGTCGCTCTCCAGTCGGGCATGCTGAGCTATCTCGGATCTCTGAGCTATGATCCAGCCATTCATCGTGGATTCGGATGCGCTTCTCTTACGCAATTTAGAGATTTCACCATTTCGGAGTCATCTTCTTTTTTTATCTTATATAACGATAAATGTGAATGAGATCATTCAATCTATCAATCGGAAAGGAAGATAACATAGTAATTTCCGGACCCCATAAAGCTGCGCCTGTGAGTCCAAAGCTCTCTTCGAGACACTCCCACTGGTTGAAAAGAGCTAGAGATTTCTAAAACTCTTATGGATTCCTTTCTTTTCACCTTGTTGTTAGCTCCGTGTGATAGCTCGTTCCCTCTTCCTTTCTCGCTGGGATTCTTTGATCTTCTTGTACCCTTTCTTTTCAGCTTGTAGGTCCCTTCTGAAAGTCTTTCTCGATAGGTAAAGGACTTAGTTAGTAAGGTGCGATGTCTTCCTTTCGATAAACCTTGCCGAGAGATAGGGTATTAGAAGGCTTCTTTATTGCTCTTGTTCCTTGTAGCTAGATGTTACCTACGGTAGGTTCTGGAGCAAGCTACCTGAGGGATCCTGTAGTTTGAGATCAATCTAGAATGAATTAGAACGAATTAGATGGAGATTTATGCTATCGAAGAGCTGAGGATAGATAGAGAGTCCTAGTGTTAGTACTTCCCATTGATTTTGATTCCCTGCACTGGTTGCTCTTTTAGAGCTAGAATCTCTTTCCTAGCGAGTTTGCTTGTTGGATTGCTATCTGAGTAGCTAGTAGTCCGTTACGGCACTCTCAGAGGCTGCAAACGCTAGTTAGTTCAGTCTGAGCAGTCTCCTAATAGCTTCCTCTGTCAAGGCCAGTGAAGTTCAGTGATTCTAGATTCCTGCCTCTCCTGACGGAAAGAATTCCCGAACGAACGTATCTGGTTTCGAGTCTTCTCCTACTAAGAACAGAGCGACAGCACGACAGATAGACTAACCAAGCAGAGTGAGGGGGAAGTCTAGGGCAAGGAATGTCACTAAGCATTCCTATTATCTAAAGTGGTTTCCGCCCGAAATCAAGGCTCTTATTTGAAAGCATTTTCATTGCCCCGCGTCATCGCTCCTCCCAAAGAATAAAGAAAAGCTCGTGCCCAGGCCTTTCTCGCATTCCCAGTTCTCTTCTTTATTAACTATATGAGGGAAGGAAGCATGAAGTCCGATGAAAGTACCTCTACTCTAGGTCCAAGCGGTAGTCCGTACCGACACCCTTATTCTTTGATCCGTGATCGCACCTAGATAGAGCGTCTCGTACTATTCTCCACTTTCGCGCTTATAGTTCTCTCGTACTATGAGACTACTTGAGTTGAGTTGAGCGCTTATAGTTAGTTGTCTTTCGGCTCAGCTTAGTTAGAACTCGCCCTTCCTATATAGATTCTCCACCTAGCGATCGGGGACTGATTCATGATCTTTAGTTGAGTGAGAGATCTCGCTCCCGAGCTTCCTCCGCAAAGAAGGAATGGGACGGAGAGGACGGGCTAAGAGGAAGGGGGAGAGAGGTGCGTAGCCAGATATGAAATATGAAAGAAAAGTAGTGAAGGATAGAGCGAGAGCGACGTGAGCAGCAACAAAAGCAACCTACTCCTACTCCTACTCGGACGAGGTCTCCAACCTGCAACAACAAATTCTCTCTTTCTCTTCCCATGAACAAGAATAGTAGTTTTAGCCATTCACTCTTGTCTTCCGGTCGAGCACTCTATAAGTCCCATGAACTCAGAATCTCCCCACTTCTGGTTGAAAGGTTGTGGTTGGTGTAGCGGAAATTCAAGGTTCTACTGACTCGGGAGTAATGAATAAAACTCTAAGTGCCTTTCCCGTAAGGAATGAACTCAGATGTCTTTACTTTTATGGAACTCAGATGTCATTTATGTTTTTGCTTCTAATGCTTGCATAAGCAGATCTCGAGCGTGTACTTTATGCCCGGTCGTCTGGGGTTCCTTTCTGAATCACTCTTTGCATTCCCCGCTGCTGAGCTAGCTAGGGCCTTCTCGGATGTGTTAGACTGAGTTCGGGTTCGGGCAGTGGGATAGGAATTTATGGCATCAACATCGGCCTCAGCAGCAACTGGTTTTCCGCCTTAATGAGTTTGATCCTTCGTTTGCGTTCCATGAACTTTCCCTTCGGCTCCCTGAGAATACCACATATCGCTAGCTTGCCTATATGACGAATAGGCTCTGTACTGTAGTCGCTCTGGAGCAGGTTCTTCGACTGGATCAAGAGCTTAGTAGTCTCAGGGCTCAAGTGATTAAAAATGTCCCTAATATATCTATATCTTACTCGGACATCGACATACCAGAAGAAAGGGCCAAGTTCCTACTCGCGGGATTCGGATACCTTATGCCATGCTCCAAAACTTTGAGCTCGATCTTAAGATCATCGCCTATGAAGAATCGTGATGTGCTTTTTCCTACAATGATGAATGACTCGGGTGTGCCCCCCTCTCGCCTTTGATCTCAGGATGTTTTTTTGTTGCCTCGTTATCCATTAACATCTCCCTCAAACATAACTGCCAAAGCCTTGTTACGGCGGGAGCTATACCTACCTTCATAGGATAGGACAGCCTCCTGGAGCGTCAGAGATTGGGTCGAGAAGCAGACATCCATTGCCTCACCTACAAACCCATGCCCGAAGTAGCAACCAAAGCAAGACTTCTACGTTGAACTGTACCTTTGGTAAGCTAAGACGAACCCTAGTCAGCAAGCTGACCCTTTCTCCTTTTCATAATAATACAGAGATCCCTCTCCTCGCATCATGGTCAGTCAGTCCCAGTTCCTACTATACCTTTTAATAAATTCACTCCCGAGGGATCGACCACTATTCCACAACCAGTTGCTCCATTTTCTGTCTCTTTTTAGCATGATCGCCGGCCCCATCTGTTGGAAAGGCCACATGTTGGTTATGTTCTTACCAAAGGCTCTTTCCCCTCCCGGGCGTATGATTACAGTCTCCAATCTCGGGGCGTTGAACAAACTATACCTTAATACATTTCTCATTCAAACATCAAACCCTTTTGGCTGATCCAGCGGCGGCCTGATGAACGGTTGTGTCAGGTCCAGTGTGTGCTTCCAGTTTGAACCCACACTCCTCACCTCCTGGTATTAGTGACTTATTGAAAGGCCGGTCCAGTCTCCATGACCCCTCTTGGGTGCGATTGATTAAGAACTCGTCACGCGCACGAACTAGAGCCTATCTGAAGGGTCTCAAGCGAGCAAGCCAGGAAGCTTGATTAGTGCCAATCAGAGCTAGTACTGATTTTGCAACTCTTGCTGGCATCAGCCTTTGAAGGAGAAAGCCCTCTCCGGAGCTCATATGGGAGGCAGGGTAGGCTAGGCTTCTTAGTGAGACATCCCCACCACCGATCGAATGTTTAAACCGATCGAATGTCAGTCTGCGTATGAATAGTTTGAGTTGGCTTGTTCGCCCCTTCTATGATAAATCCCTTGATGGAGAGAGTTCTCTTTAGGCTATTGGTTCATAAGATCTTTCAGGCGAACTAATACTAGTTATTTCGGGATCCCTAACCAGCAGTGAATGAATCCGTAGCTGAAGTAGTGAAGTAAGCTTAAGCTCCGAGCTCATAGCAGAGAACCCACCTTCTCTTGTTATAGAAGCAAGGTGCGGAGCGGTCAGATGCCCTTAGTGGCAAAAGAATAGATAGGCTCCTCTTCTACATTTGACACACTTTCCTTGTAGCTGGAAGCGGAAGTGAGGAAGAACAATACTCGTTGCCGGTCATAAGTCAGGTAACCATCCCCGGAGTTTGGGACTCCTAACATAAGAATTGTGCCCTTATTCGGAGGTAGATTCATCACTGTGTCATGCTTAAGAGCTGGCATGAAACTAAAGGAAGAAGGGTGATTCGGCAGATAGCTACTTTCTTCTAGCGCTCTCTCTACTCATTCAAAGAAAGTCTAGTCCCCCAGGAAGCAAAACGAGGAAGGGACACTTGAACTGTGGGGGGCAGGAGAATTGGAAAGTAAGACAGAACCTCTATTTATGCTTTGCTCTCGAACTGCATTAACCATAAAGAAAGTAAAGTAAAGAGAGCTCCCCGCACTGCCAAGATAAGAAAAGAAATGGGGATGTCTAGTGAGTGCGAAATGGGTTAGGTCATAGCAAGACGCTCCCGACCGAAGCGCTTATCTTATATTAAAAGAATGAGCTTGAACGAGCTCGCATCTTCACTTTAACTTTAATAGGAAGGAAGCGCAAAAGAACCAGAATTCGGAATGCCCAGACCAGAACTTCCTGTGACGGGGGAACTGACTGTTGTGGGACCACTTATGATTCAGTGCCTCCAGGCATAGACGAGACACACCTCCAGGCATAGGCGAGACTAGAAGTCTACCGCTCCGTGGGGTGTGTGATAATATTGTTATACAATGAATGAGTGTGAGCTGTGGCTGGACCAAGGGAAGAGGGAGGTGCCTCTTATTGAAACTCTACAGTGCCACTCCCTACTGGCAATCCAAGTCAAGAGCTGGGGTCGGCCCTCTCTTATTTAGTTGGTCTCTGTCTTCGGTCTATTTGGTCCCCTCTGTGTCAATCCCTCGTCCAGCAGTTGCAGTTGCTCGATCGTATGCTCCAAGCAAGTATAATGAAGAGTAAAAAAGAGTAGGCTCTGCAGATCCTAATCTAAGAGTGGTTGGTAAGAGGTAGTGTGTGCCCCTTCTTTAGGGGAACTTGCGCTGCCGGGTTGGGGTCGTTCATGTTCCATTCACTTAAGGGGTTGGCTCTTTCTTGTTCAACTGGTCCATAAGAGGGGCGGGATCCAGAAGTACTTGATGCTCGAATCCGGGAGGGTCCTCTTACCTTATTTTAGAAGGGGATCCCATAGGGGTAGAAATCCAGGTGCAATACCACGGGAAAGGCCTCAACTCACGGTTAGGAGTCTGGGCAGATTGAATGCCGGGGAATCAATAAGCTCAGGCTCTTAATTTGAATAATGGGAGGATGGTGCCGCCAGCAGTGAACCGATTCCGCTGCTGCTCTGGACAGATAAAGAATCAGTGCCCATGGGTCGGCTAACTCTCATAAGCTGGTTCTTGCTCGACTTCTTCAATCTCATCTCTACGGCACTCACCCTTGCTCTATCGGGTGCTTTAACCCAAGTCGAGAACTAGCTCATGAAAGTACGGTAGAGAAGGAAGCGACTACGAGCGAAGATGCGGAGCGGACGCGGAGTCCTGAGCAGGAAAGGTATAGAGTGAACTCGGGAAAGCGCGGATCCAGGCAATGGTGAATGTGGGGTTGGTCCGGGAGAGCACACCATTAAAGCCAAAGACCAGATGGATAGAGTGTCAGGCGAGGAAAATAGAGTCAGAATAGAAGAGGAGAACTTCTCTCTCTCTTCTCCTACTCCTCTCTTCTAATTTTCACCTTTCTATCACTATCTATTCTATTATTGAACTTGAACCGGAGCTTAAAAAGAGTGACGTGACCTCAGCTGCGGGTGGAGAAAGAAGGACGATCTTGAGACAGTTCTTTTTTTTGTTGCCTAGAACGAATGAGACGGCGAACTCAATGGTGCTACTCAATAGATTTTGAAAGAAAGAAATGGTGCTACTAAACTCAATAAGGCCCGTCCCGGCATACTGATCAATAAAGAATTATCGGACAGAGCTAAGGAGGCTTTCCATTAGTAAGCTGCACTTATCTTTCCATAAGAATTAGATTGCAGCTGGCGCCAAGAGTCTGAGAGTTCTTGCTTGAATTCGCCCAGGTGCGACCGAGTGTCCCTTGTAAGTGATGTTGATGCCTGGCATTCCTAAGACTCTGGATGGGAGACTGAGCACGAACCTCAGATTAAGACAGATAGAACTCGTGGAGGCTCCCAGTTCTCAGTCGAATACATTCATGGACGACTCAGACCTTGAATTCCAGTAGCTTAGTGAGATCAGTTCTGGTCTAGCTCCGTCTGTGATAGGGTAGGGAGGCCTCATCCTGACCTTCTTATATAGGCCTTCCGCACAAACAAATTACATATCTAATCTCAGTAGTTGCTTGAGCCCAATGACTATCAAAGACAGTGAAGGGGGAGTGATCAGAGTGAGAGTTCACTGGCTCCGGACCCAGAGAAAGAGATGGTTAGAGGAGTCAGCCCTAGCTAGCTGGCAGAGGAGTCCTTGTCTCCCTGCTACCCTTGAGACGTCTGAACCACCCCAATCCAATCACTTGAGCCCTCAACACTATAGTCGCGGGCCTTAATTAAGATCCTTGAATCACTCCTCCGGCGAGGACCCCTCTTGCTTGCTAACTCCTCAATGATAAGATGTGGTTGGATTCTATAATATAATATAATTAGATAGGTGCAAGAATAAACAGAAGCCGGGAGAGAGGGAAAGAAGGCATATTGGGAACCCATCACTGAGCTCAGACAGTGGAAGTGGATGTCGAAAGAGTATTATGTCCAAAGAAGTGCTTCGGATGCTTTGACCTTTCAATCGCACCGAAATAAGGAAGTCCTCTGGCTATTAAGCATGACCCCAACTTCGGGAACTAGAGCCTGCGTACTCATAAAGCAACCCAGCTAGTTGAATACACGAAAGAGAAGGAGAACCTCTCTCAAGCCAGCCATAGCCTATTCAAGTTCATCTCCTAATTCATAGGTGGAGAAAGACAGAGGGAGGCCCCAAGACAAGGCTCAATTCAAAGTAATGTTCAAAGCCACCAAGGAAGAAACTATCATACTCTCGCTCGAATTCAAATACTATTGAAATCGCCAGTATGGATTGAAAGGAAAGCAAGTCATCTCGAGGGACGAGCGATAGCGAACACTCACAATAGAGGGGTCAAACACTTTCTCACTCCCGCGTGTACTCATTCCATTTCTTTCCTGGTCGGACAAAGAATGAAGGGTTCTTCCCTTCTCCGATGATGAGATCCCCGCCGATAGGGCAACCCACACGCACCCGCTTTCTCTTTTTTGTCTTGTCGGGCCCAGATAGTACCTGCAGTGTTGATTGATAATGGGAGTGGTTTGAATGTTTGCACCTTTTTCAGTGTAAAGGCCCTGGGGCTGGGGCATGGAGATATGAAGAGGAAGAGAAAGACGATGACGGTCCGAGCATTCTTTTATTCCGTCCGCCTAGAGTAATTTCACTTGACGATCGGGTCGTACCAGTTCAAGATCAATCAGTTTGAATGTGGTAGATATCGAGGCATCGTTCACTTTCCTATTGGGAACACTTTGCTCAGCCCTGTGTCAGAAAGAGAGTGAGGGCACATTCCGGCTAAGATGAGTGAAATCCGTTTTTTGGCTAAAGTAGCCGAAGTTCCAGTGCCATTTGAGTGAGGAAGTCCTAGTTTTCTCAATCAACAGAGCTGCCCGCATATAGAAATCCACTTTTCTAGCTAAGAAGGTATGTAGCCAAGTGCCTTTCTCAATGGGAATCAGTCCCCGTGTTCTTATCAGCCGCTAAGGGGCTTTTCTTTCTCTCTTTTTATCTGGTATATTAGGTGGAAGAGTCAAAGACTCAGTTCCTTTGATTCTTCTTTTAGCTTTTCCAAAAGGATCAAATTCATTCTTTTTGCCTCAGTCTTTAGACTCATCCTTATCCTTCAGTCATCGATAGCGACAGAGCACAGAGCACTATACTATAGAGACTGGTCAGTCCACTACCCTATGCCGCTTTCTTGCTTGTCGGCCGTTGGCGACCACTCCTATGATCTTGCCCTTATCAAGCATCCCGGAACGACAATTCACATCCGAGGAACTTATAGTGCTAGATGGGACCTGAAAGCGCTGGTTCGAGCCCAGCTCGTGACTTTGGTAACCCGGTTCATCTTCTGAAGACTACATCCGGGGGGAGAAGGCTCTCTTCTCCCAAAGTCCGTAGGGACGGCTACAACCCTGCGGCAATCATACCCGGACTAACGAGATTTCTCTCTCCCTCTCTTTTTTGCGCCCAAAAAGCCAAGACCAATGCACCTTTCAAACTAGTTCAAACTAGCGCTTAGACTTCGGTGCGATTAGAAAGGCAGTTGGAATTCAAACTACTGCTCTTATAAAGAACTGAATTCTACGACTCTCGATAAGTAGATTCTCTATTCCCATTCCGAATATACTTTTTTTATTTGGAGAGCGTCCTTACTTCTTTATAGTTTTTTATGCCTTATTTTCTTTCTAGGCTGATAGTAGCCCTTCCCGACCGTAAGCAAATGTGGTCTCTACTCATGAGTGATAAGTAAGCATAAGCCACTAAGACAATGGTGGAAACCAAACTTAGTCTTCAATTCTAAATAAGCCCTTGTAGGTCTCCTCTCCCGTTGGTCGAGCTCAATGTAATCCCTACTGGATTGATTTAGTAGTTGCTTCTTGTTGTCCATAGGCATATGGAAGTGAGTTAGGACCTGTAAGCGTAAGCTCTAAGCTTTCTTTCCGTGTAATGGAAGAGAGGATAGAGACAATGTTAGAGAGAGGTTGATGTGCTCTGGTCAGACTGGTGCTCACGCTTTCCCCATGCAAGGCAAGGGTGGCTTCTATACTCAGTTTCTGATCATGAACCACTTAGTCTCGACTTCTTTCTTCTTCCCGCAGGAGAAGTTCTTTTCAATTTGAACCTATGTGGCTGAGAAAGAGAAGGGGCGAAGCGTTGGATGTTTAAAAAATCTGTCTTAGCATTCCCTTTCGTCCAAACTCATATCCTTGATTAAAGTCAGTCTGGACAAGAAGAAATGAGATTCCAGTGGCCTAGCTGGATTAAGCGAGGTCTCGAACCCAAGACCTTTAGGGGCAGGAGGAAGATCGGTATGACCTATTCATTATACCTCATTTCACGTTCTCCGCTAGATTGCTCAGCTGGGCCTTCCTCTGAACTGGATTCTGTCTCCTATCCCCTTTTAGCTTCCGATATAATCTATAAAGAAGTGAGTCTATCTCATATCTGAGATAGGTTGAAACTCACTACTCCTTCCACTCTGATTTAGACTTCGTCCATGAGAAGCTCTTAGCAAGCACTGGGGGGTGGGACATCTAAACCAATGGCGACTGGATATGTATAAGTGCCTCAGCATCATCTGGACAAGGTCTTTCATTCCCAAGAAGGGAGGTATAAAGAAGTAAAGGAGATGTACTATAGCTTTCTTCTAACCTTTGTATACTTCCGTAATCTTTTATCTACCTTCCTTTCCCTACTACCTTTCTCACCAGCTTTAATTTGTCGCGGAGGGATTGATGATCAAAGCCTTCACTCATGATATGTTGTATGTCGAAAACTTGAAGACGAGAGTGAAAGAGCGGGAGAGAATTCCCAATTCCATCTGTCTTTATCCAACTAGCTTGGGATCTGATCAAAAAGTCATTGTACATAATGTAAATGTCTCTTTTCCCTTCGTGAATGAGATTTGGGCTGGCCGTGTAACTGTAACAAAACTGGCGTACTTCTGCTCTGATTTCAAACCCGATTTCCCCTGTCTGATGGAACTCGATGGAAGTAGAAATGAAAATATCCAATATCCGACGCTAGGATAAAAGCACTTTATTGAATTGGCTTTCTATAGGTACTAGCCCCTTACTTTACTCTTGACCTAGCTCTATTACTAGCGCTATGATATTATACCCCTATCCTTACCAGGAAAGAAAGATATTCAACTACCTTAGAATCTTATCTTATCTTCGCTCGCATAATTCACGGGACCAGCTATCGCGTTCCACTACAGCTCTAAGGTTCGAACTCCGGCCTTGTTCGCTCCATCTGCCTGAAGGAAGGCCCAACTACTTTAAAGAAAGTGCAGGAGACGCGCGCTCTTCTGTCCCGTTCCACTACTGGAGGAAAGATTGCTATGAGTGAGAATGCCACTACTGTTACACCAGCTGTAAAGGCTAGAAAAAGGCCTGACTCCACTCCAACGGGAACTTCCACTCAAACTGGATCTCCAAGCACCTTATAAAGAGATGGCTTAGTTAAAAAGGCCTTAGGAAGGGAATGAGACTGCTCTACAGGGCGGGGGATGCAACTAGGAAAATGAAGACTCGCTGGAACTATAATTTTCATTTGAAGCGAGGACAGATACGAAGAAGGCTCCAACCCCTCCTGCTAGACAAAGAATGTGCTTGGTATCAGGACAGTAGAACGCATTCCAAGGATAGCGGTTGAAAGCAAGTAGTCAAGGAGTCAGCTAGCTTCAGTTATAAAGTGGAGAAGTAGCTGCTAGTTCTCACATCATATCGGCTGCTACTCTTTATCCACTCTTTTCAAGATCAGCTCTGACATCGAGGAAAGCATAATTCAACTGTACTACAAGCACAAGCCATTCAGCGCCAATGAATTGGGAAAGACAAGTCTGAAGTCAGCCTACTTTCCTTTCTCTCATTCCGAATAGCTAGTCTTCCGATACCTTAGATTTGACCTGGAAATGTTCAATAATATATATTAGATATGGTACGCGGTCTTAGGAATACGCATAACATAAACCTAACCGAAATAGATATACTTAAGCACTCCTAACTTCTTTTAAAACCGACGGGGAATACACATAGATAGATGGAAAAGCGAAAGAAATATACTATAATCAAAGCCCAAAGGAGGACTTAGCACTCACCACAGGGAACTGGAACTACCCCTCAAACTAGATCCCTTGCTTACTCGCTTTCGAACTTGAGGACTCTCTTTTTCTATGTTTAAGCCAGCCCGGAAAAGGAAAGAGACTTCTAGACTTCCAACTCCATATAAAAAAACTTAGCTGGCGGGAAACTCCCATATGGATATGGGTAGTAGTCCTTCAACGCATATTCTAAAGGGAGGGCCACATCCAGGGATGGCCAATAGCGTGACAGAAATGCTACACTCTTATGAAGAAAGAATGCTCCCGCTAACTTCCCGCAAGGAAACTCGACTAGACCAAACATGAAAGGGTAGTACTTTCCTTTCTGACGCCTGGCTAACTAATAGACACGTAGCTTTTGCCCTTGCTTGCCTTAGAATTCCAATTGGGTAGCTGAAAATGCATAGAATATAGTAAGACCTCTATCTAAGGTACGCTACTTACATTCTCTTCAGTGAAGTTCTAAATAGAATGACTTCAGATAGACTGAATGGCTCTTTCCCTTGCTTCCACTTGAATCCAATTTGGCTTGCTTGCCTGGACTATAGATTATAGGGAGAAGGCATGCAAAGCAAAGACAAAGATGAATAATAAGAAAAGAAAAAGAAATTAGGGGAGTCCTGCAAAGCATATTGATTAGATATTATAGGAGCGGAGCGGAAGTCAATCCCTTTCTGTAGTACTTCAAGGCCTATTACCGCTATGTCCGTTAGACACCTTAGGATTGTTAGCCAAGGTATGCCTGCTATCCACTAGACTACTATATCTCTAGGTTCTATGATTGATATCATATGTCTCTCTCTCCAACGCCGAGACAAGAAAGAATCGGGGAAGAAAAGGTGCTCAGCTTAAGCTATCTTTATCTTGCAAGGAGAAAAAATGGAAAGATTACCTAGAACCTTATCAACTGACCAGGGGAAGACATTAGATTAGCACAGGCTTACATAGAGGCTTAAGCATGAATTCAATGTCAATTCGAGACGAACCAAGACCCAGCACTCTTCAGTCAGAAAGATAGGAAAGAAAAACGTGGGTAGCAGTTCTCTTAGCTATTACTACTATTAGTGGGCAGCGTGGGCGAATAGCGAATCGAATAGAATATGTTTATAGGAGAATAGCTTAGCTGAGAATAGTATTAGCTGCTTGACGCTTAGACCTCTTACAAGCAAGCAGAAAAGCCAGGTTCAAATAGGCTTAAGTTTGAATCATATGCATAGTTTATGCTTATTCTTTCTTTTGACCACTTTTCTTTGTACCACTGGAGCCAGCTAGCCGAGAACTGATTCTAAGCTGGGAAGAAAGACTTATGAGATCCAATATGTTTGGTAGCTTACTTGAAGAGCATTCACCAAAAGAAGAGGAAGGATAGGAATATTCAACCAGTTTCATTTACCTATAGGACAGCGAAACTGAATGAATTTCTTACTTATTTTAGATTGTAAGGATAGACTCAATAGAAAGAAATGACAGAAGGAAAGAATCCAACCAAGCAAAGACTTCAACAAGAGCCAAGAGGTCACTCATCTTAGTTGCTATATCAGTTAAGAGAGGGACTTGCCTTCACCGATAGCAAATGGAACGAAACCATTTGCCTTTGAATTCCTTTCCTAGATAAGCTATCCTTTCTAGGCGACCTATCTTTATCAATCAATCTCGCTCCTTTTCAAAGATGCGCTCTCACTCCTATTTCGGCTCTTATACATGCTGCCTGCCGATTTCGAACTCTTCAACCTTCTCTTAAAACTCTGAAACCACTCTACTAAGTTTCCACGAATCCTGTGCAATTCAATTCTTTAGCTCGATCGGTAAAGGCCGCTATTCCTGATTCTGGATAGGGTAACCGATGTTCTTTTCGCTCTTGGAGTAAGAAAAGTATGTTTGAAAGCTCAAAGCAGTCTAGCTAAGCCAAGTCAAGCAGTGCCAGATACGGATGAAAGAGTTGCTGATTCTCTTCCTTTAGATAAGTAAATTCCTTCTTCAATCGATTCAATTCCTATCTCCCCCGAGGGGTACTCCCTTTAAGCTTTAGAGAATCCAGTTCAAGCGAAAGACTAAGTAAAGTACGGTAGCAAGTCAAATCAATCTCCTCCAACAGAGGGCTCTGACCTGACCACAGTAAATCAGTCTCTTGTTTTGGTTCTAGAGAGTCTAACCCCGTAAAGATAAGAGAAGAAATCGTCTCATCGCTTTGAGCCTGGTCCAGGTGTGGGATCTTTCCCATCTAGTAGTCCAGCCCTTCCGATGATGTTGAAAGAATGCGGCCCTTTCTTTTTTCCGGTGGTGCAGTTCCTCCAGTTTCAATGCTTTTTCCTTTAGTTGTTGTCGTCAAATCCTCCTTACCTTACTTTACTATTTTTCACCATTGGCGAGTGTCTTAGTCGGCTCCTTTAAAGAAGTTTAAGATTTGAAGTTAAGGGCTGTCGGTCGGTCCTAGCAGTATAGCAGGAAAACTACCAATCCGTCTCATCTAAAACCTCCCCTTTCCCTTAAGGAGAAATCAGGACCTCCTCACTTTACCCGGGTTAGGATTTTCTTTTCCTTCATTTCTTTCTCAACCTTCTGAGTGGCGGAAGTCCTCATAGTCACTCGAGTGAGTGAGTGAACTTGCTACTGAAGGGTCTCTCTGTCAATAGTAGGAGTCGGCTCACTGACTGAGTTTCACTCGCTCGACTGCGCTTTCAGTGCGCTTCATTGTTCTGATGTCGCTCTTCGTTAGTTCCATATAAGTGACACTGCTCTGCGTCACGCTCCTACTCATTTCTACTTTCGACTTGAGAGTAGTACCGATCGCCTATACTCCACGGTCCAGCGCGAGTCACTCGATAGTAGGTCCTCCGACTGGACATCCGCTCTCTTACTTCTGGGGCTAGTTCGGGCATTTCATTCATTTATAACTAAGCCATGCGAACGTAGCTTCGTTCCCCACTTTGTGCGGAGGGCTCTCGGATTGAGCTTAGCTTACGGGATGGATTCAGATGTGATATTGAATAACACCACTCTTTCGGTGACTTATTGTTATATAAAGGATAGGATAGACGAACGAAAGACAAGGTGCTACACGAAAAGGTGCGCATGAAAAAGCAGCATCAAGAATAGCATTCGAACGCGTCATTGCATTCGCCCCTATTCCAGCGAAAGCAAGAGAAGTCGATGCGAGGAGCGCTTTTTTGAATCCGGATCGAATAGCGGAGTGGCATAGGTTCGAAAAGGTAGACGTGGTCAAAGGAGGAGGAAAGGAGAAGCAGCCGATTCCTATCTGATATAAGTGGTTGGGATCCCCACCAATCGCCCTGCTATCCGCGACTAACCTATTGTGCCAGAACCATGGTCTTCCTCCCCGAGCGAGAACCTAGAAAGCGGCTCAACTCATTGGATGTTCCATATGTACTCATTGGATGTTTTCCATATGTACTCATTGGATGTTCGATATGACTTGCCTCTATTATGTATAAGCTAGAAGTACTGGATGGCACTGTTGAGGACTACTTTCGCGAGCATGTAAAGATAAGACTCATTGCTTTGGTTCTTCTCGAATCAATGGTTGACGCACTCTCTCTATTATTAGAAATGATAGCGGTACCAAGGGCAGAACTAAGCGTAGGGGGTCGGCCGAGTGCGATGAGCTATGAAACCGTGAGATCCTGGCTCTAGCTACGCTCCTTATTTAAGCTCAACCGGTGAATGGAAAAGAGTCATTCTGCTATGGGCACGGCACCTGCAAGAGCAGGATTCGTAGGTCTAAGTCCTGACATCCATGACTTCTCGGGAAGGGGGATCATACCATTTATATGGTCACCTCTTTCCCACAAAGCATTCACTATCTTGTGATCTCTTTCTCCTTGTCTGAGTCCTTCTCGCGACTACTTAAATTATTATAAATCCTCTCCCGTCAGCGTACCTTCTTTCTGTTAATTCCCGGCAGCTGGACATAGAGGAATAGAGGCTATCCAGGTTATCTTGGCTTGGACTAGGCACGGCTATTCTTCCCTGACACGTGAGGACATGCCGGCCTTAGACTTTTCCCTTCCCTGGTGCTGTAGCTGGTGGCACTTGGCCTAGAGTTAGAGCCCGGTCCCTTAGTCTTTCCTTACCTAGTGGTGGGTATAGGGCACCTTGATCTTTCCCCGGGGTTGAGCGGAGGCTCGGGAAGAAGATCGGATGGAGCGAACGAATAGTGAGCCGACCATTAGGATGCCTATATACCCCTTTCGTATGGGCACTGGCGGATGTTAGGATGCTAAGCAGAGGCTAAGATGGGCGCGCCTAAGAAGCAGCTCTCTTATCCAACCAATTCATCCACCAACGGCAGGATAGCCGCGGCAGAAGTCAGATAGCGGGCGGTCCAAAGAGGGCGGATGGTATAGTTTAGCGGTATGTGTGATCCCTTTCCTTTTCTTATGATCCCTTTTCTTATAGACGAGAAGAACGAGGAGTAATGGAAGAACGAGGAGGGCGGTGTGATCCCTTTCTTATACTTTATTATATAAGAGAAGAACTAGGAGGGCGGTCCAAAGGAAGAACTAGGAGGGCGGTCCAAAGAAGATGGAGGAGCAAAGTGCCCTTCCACCAAGGGTCGTCAAGGGTCGTTCCACCAAGGGTCGTCAAGGGTCGCTAAAAAGATCTCGAGATGGGAGTGGAAGAGCGAGAAAGATAGTTGTGTGAGCGGATAGTTTCGTTAAAGAAGTGAGCTCCACCAAGGACAGAGTGCACTGCTAGTTAGAAGTCAGGGCAGCATCGGATAAGTAGATTCATTCCGAGTAAACCCCGTGCTCTAGCCGGCCTTCAAAATTAAATTAAATAAAGAACATCGCGGGGCAGCCTTCTTCCCTTGGGGAGGTAAAAAGGTACTTATAGCTGGCATGCTATGCTTGCGAGGTCTATTCGGTGCTTCCAATACTTCCTTCTGCTCTATCCCAATCTCTGTCTTCGGCTAATAAAGAGTCTTTCCATTCATCTATCCCTACCCTCTCTCTGTAGGGCTACTGCGTGACAGGAGCGAAGTGGTGAAAGGTAACAGGCAATAAAATAAAGAACTTCTTTTTCTTAACACTTTTTTCTTTTGTTTATCTGTATGTGTGGTAATTTTTTCTCTTTGTTTTCTAGGTGTTTTTTGTTGTGTTTTTTGTTTTGCTTAACATTGTTTTTTTTCTGTCAATGTATGTAGGGGCATTTTACCTCTTTCTTAATGTAATGACCCTCATGCCTATCTCTTTCAACTGGATTCAACAGGTTAGGAGCCTCAGCAGCCGAACTCCGCTAATGAAATGAACTCCAATTCCCAAGGAGAATATCCTCATTCCTCTAAGCGGAGAGTGAATGGAAATTACTACTATTAATATAAGTTAGCCACGGACTCTTCACTTCAATCAGCGCATCATTCTTCAATCAGTCTCCTTTTTCTCTCGTTCTTGCGTTCACACTCTATATCGTACTATAGGAGTTCCCACTGTCATCGGATCTAACTCGCACCTCTGATCTTCAGCCCTCGCTCACCGAACCGAACCTGATTATGCTTCCTTTTCCCCGAAAGAGTGATAAGAAAGCCCTCTTAGTAAGGACTGATTTTAGACCCTGCGAGTGGAGGTCCTAGTGGGGGAGGTCTGATAGGAATGCATGGTTTCTTTCGGGCACTTGATTGAGAGGAAGGAAGTCATTCTTCTTAGGCTAGGTGTATCTTCCTATCTTACTGTAAGGAAGGAGGGCACGTCATTCTTGTTAGGCAGAGATTCCTGGCAGGGCGGAAAGAGAGAGAAAGATAAAGATTCAGAGTACGTGCCACAGAAAGATAAAGATGAGGAGCAGCAAGGTCGCAAAAGAAAGAGACACTCCTTGTCCAATGCTTTAGTCAAACTGGCTACCAGAGCAGTAAAGAGTTCATTCTTTTAGCTGACGTAGTTACTAGGCACTTTCCGCTGATGAGTCCGAGCCGCTCCCGGACTACTAGCCCCGGACTGGATCTCTGGTTCATTGGAAAGGAGCCTGATTCTATGCCTCTTCTACTAAGTAAGCTATCGCGGGCAAAGTCACTACTTGATGAATCGGGTCTTGGCCACCTCCGCTGACCTTACTTGAACTCTTTGCGTCCTTTCACGAGCTCCGAACTCGGAACCAAAGAGCTGAAGCACTTGATCCACTTGTCCGCCATGCCACTTCTATTAAATTTAAGCCTCTGCCCTATCATCGGAGATGCTATTAACGAGTCACTATTGCAAGCCAGCGAGCGGGATGAGCGAGCCCACCAATTCATATTAGGAGAAGTCTCACTCATGAGAACCACTGTCAATAAAGAATGAGCTCAGATCACTTAACTATAACTACTCTCGATGTTAGAGAGCGAAAGAGAAGCGAAAGTCGAAGTCTGAATCCTCATGGCAAGAAAGCGAAGTAGAGAAAATGAGCCTACTTAATTTGGACCCGCGAAGCAACGAGGTGAAGCAACAAATGAAGCGAAGCAGCTAAGGGATCTTGGGCTTCATAAAGTAGTGGAGCCAGCAGAAGATAAGTGAAGACAGCATTTCAGTTTTTTGTCTCCACGTCACTATCGTTCGTCCCTCGTACTTGTGACGCTTTATCCAGGAAGCTTGTCTAACGTTCCAACCGGCCGGACAGGGAACGAAATCCATTTGGCTGTTGTGCGTACGAAACTCGCCTTCAAGCTTGAAATGACCATGAGAGTCAGATCCAGAGTCTAATCTTTCCCCGGAAGGAGCGTTCATACTTTTCTTTGGCTAATAATTTCTTTATTTTATTTTTTTTTCTCTGGGTTTACTAAGTTACTAAGACTTGAATTGGATAAAGAATGAATTTGATCTCCTAAGACAGTCCAGTCATTGGATAAGAGCCCATTTATCACTCCTCTTACTCTCATTGGCATTCCTTTCTCCGGGAGCCATTTATATCCCTTAGCACCTTCCTTCTGAGTCTGCCCTCTGACGCGTTCCGATTCGTATAGGGGTCTCTCCCTTGTCTGTCTCTTCGTCAGCCGCGGCTTGCACTCGAGCCTCCTCACCGATGCGGCTTTGCTCTCCGCTACCGCACCTATTTAATGATCTTCTTCTTGGTACCCCTATCCCGGATTCCAATGCTTCCTGGCATGAGGCGTAGCTCCGAAGATGATTAGGTGGGGAAAGGACTCGAACCCGCGGACGGTCATAATTGAAAACGGAACTCTTTCCCGAGGACGACCTTCTTTCTTCAACTCGAACGTCTCTGCTATAAGAAAGAACTGAAAGAACTTAATTGGCTTGGCTTTCTGCATCTTCGCATCCAACTCCCTTCACTTCACTATATAGATTGGATTATTGGCACTCGCACTGGCACTCAGATCAAATCAACTCGTACGCTTCTTCCAGGGACGGGAACTCTGCCTCTCAGCCAGCTGCACTTCTCCGCCTTGTCTCTTCCACCATTCCTTTCCCCTTCGCTCCTTTCCATTCAAAGAGATATGGTGAACGGCTCTTATCTGCACGGCGATCGTGAACTGCTTGTCTTGAGAAAGAGATGCTTGTCTACTGCTTTCCTTGTCCTACTGCGGGGCTCCTCTGCATGCGGAAGGAACGAGGGCCGGCGTCACTCAATCTCCTTATTTATAGATGGGCTGTTCCACTGCTACTAAAGGTGGGCTGGCAAAGCATGCTCAACGGAGGCTAATCCCGCTCTTTTTTCTGCTCGACGGAGGCTTATCCCTTTCACGGGCTGGTCGGCTCTGAAACTCGATACCGTCCCCATGCCTATAAACTGTGCTTGCTCATAGTCTAATCAGTCTTCATAGTCACTAGAAAATAGTTACTCACTACCCCTCGCCTCGTATTAGAAGAGAGTTCCTCACTACCATTGATAAGGGCTTGCATTGGCAAGGCTTGATAGTAGTCCCCCGACCTCTCGTCTGGAAAGAAAAGAGTAGGACTTGAGTTCGCTACCTTGATCTCATATAGAATGAGTGATTGCTTCGTTCACTTGAGAATGTGATCGATCGATCTGAACTTTAAGACATCAATTAAGGTCGGCTCACTGAACTAATGAACTAAGGTCGGCAGGATTGCAAAGAAGTAGCGACTCCGCCTGCCGCTCCACTCTGCCGCTGTCGCTCCGAACTGCCGCTGTCGCTCGACTGTTGCTCTGCTCTCTCTCTCACTTGAATTCATCTCTCTCTATCGGTGAACGGCTCTCTCACTGGTCAGTCCTCGCATCGGGCCCGAACCCTTAGCTGCCCCTCGTAGTGTCTGCGTTGCTCGCTCCGGTTAGCCCTTCTTTCCGAACTAGTAGTTTGGGCATAGCTGGATTCTTTCCCAGCGAGCGACGAGCGAGCCAACCGCTTAAAGACTGGCGTGCGAAGTGCCGATGCCGGTCTCATCCCCATCCTTGCTCTTGTCCAGTTTAGTGCTTTGGAGAGGTGCCCTGCCTGAGCATGAGCATGAATTAGCCCTATTATCTGCGAGGAAGCCCTGAACTCTTACTGGGTGCTCTCGATCTATCTCTTCAGAAGGGCTCACTGAAGCTGAGGATCACTATCAATCAATGCGTAGAGTACTTGAAAACTATATTATATTGTGGTCATTGGCCTAACGAACGAAGAAACTGATTCAAGGCATGCTCGTGCCTCCCGTAGCCCTCATAGTCCTATTTTCTTTCTTTCTCCGCGGTAGCTTCCCCGAGTCCAAGACTACCTTGTTTGTAGATCGGCACTACTTGAATGGCTCTATATAAGACAAAAGAGCCCCTCGTTCGCTCCTTTCCTCAATTGAGCACGTCCGAGATAGCATGGAATCGTTCCGACCATGAGACGCGGAGTGCGAGTGCGTATCAGCGGAGAGGCGGAGAATAACTAGACTGAACACAAACACAGCAGAGGCAAAACCCTTCCTCAGATTGACCAGTCCATCACATCAGAAAGAGATCTTTCTCGAACAGAATGTCAATACCAGAAGCAAGCGAGTCATTTAAAGCATTCTCGAGACCTGAAGGAGCGAGTTCAAGGCCTATTCGGGAGTCCGTCCCAGCTTTCCATGCCACTTGGGAAGTCAAGTCTCGATCATGCCTTGTAGAGGTGGCCAGCGAACTATTTTCCATGCTCTAGCCAGCGAACCTTCTTTATATTTGCCAGCTTTCCATATTCTTTATTTTTTTGCCTTCTTTGCTTTCCATTCTTTCCCATGCGCTATCACCTTTAACTTATATAAGAAGAGTATAGGGCGGACCGACCAACCCTCTCTGCTTTGTAAGAAGTCGCTTCAAAAGTCTCGGATTTCGCTTCAATCTAGTGTCTCTATATTTGTTCAATTTTCTGTAATTGTTGTCAATTTCGCAGCATCAGCATCAGTCTTCTAGGGTCCCTAATTAAAGGAAAGGAGCGGGTGAGCGGGACCGGAGTCTTCGGCAGATCGAGTTCATCCCACCGTAGCGGGAAGCTTCTGAAGAATCTTCGTTGCGCAGCCGAATTAGGAAAGTGAATTGGCGATGCACGGGACGGTTTTAGAGTTTACTTCATCTCGCCTACCGCTTTACTTTTTCACGAATGAAGACCGAAGACCGAGAGGCTAGACCAGATCTGAGAAGGGAAGCACTGTCAGAAGGAGCGGGCGAGCCCAGTTATAAGGCCTGGGCAGATAAGATGTTTCCGAGAGCCGACGAACATGCCGATTCCCACGTTCATTACTATAATTTAAGTATAGAAAGTTGAGCCTAGCCTAGCCAGACCAGCTTGGATGCACTCGCTTCTTCAGTTCAGTTCATTGGATTTATAGAAAATGTTGCAATTCTTATCTTAGCTTTGAAGGGCTTTCTTTGTGTTGTCAAGAATTAGATTATAGTTTAGTCAACTATTCTTATTCTATTCTCTTCGTCGGGAAAGAGAGACCAGCGAGATCAGCTCATTCACTGCTATTGACCGCTATCTTTGAATTTCATTATCTTTATGTCCAAGAAATATAGTTTGATAATTTGGTGTCGAGATGTAAGATGGGTGAACGGCTTCGTCAAGCACAGCTCGTTTCTTTGCAACCAACGTGAAGCGTCAAAGGCTGGCTTCGATGGGCACGGCACGCGTCCTCGCGTCTTCGGTCTTCAGTCAATATGATCTGATCTGAGTAGGGTGCGATCAGGCTCAGAGCCGGTTCGGGAGGCAGAGTCACTGGCTGTGAGGGGAGCGATTCACGGAGGTCAGACCACTCGGTGAGTGGGAGGAAGCATTGTCGGGGAAGCTACCTGTCTCAGTGGATTCATTACTTTCTAATAAATGGGAGACCCAATCTTTATAACTCTCTTTGGTCCCGGTTAGGAAGATCTTTTCGACCAGCAAGCAGAGGTTCGGGTCTCAAGCCTTAGGCAACATCAGTAATCCAATCTTACTGTTCCAGTAGAGTAGTGCTAATTAATAGCGGTGCGAAGCGAAAGATCAAGAAGTGGTTCACTCTCACTTCACTATTTGCTCAGTCCTCTCTTCATACTTCATAGGCGACAATAACCAAGGAAGCTCCTGGGAATAGCCAAAGAACCGTAGCAGTTCTAAAGTGTTTCATAGTTTTATCGATATGACCCCATTCTCCTCTCTTGGGAGGGAGAATCAGCCTCGCTATTGTGGTCAGCTACCTTCAACGAAACTCAAGCCGTGTCACTTAAGTAATGAATTCGGGTAGTCGGAGTGAATAGAAAGGTTAGTTCAGCGAACTATTAATAGTCTGTTCTGGTCACTGGTCGGATCATTCAAAATAAGTTGATGTCAGCACCCCATGAGGCTCGTTCATTCCGATTCCACTCGCTCGGTAGCTTTATGAATTCGTGCATTTTTATTCGACTTCGGCAACTACTCTTCTTTGATTCCTCGTCAGATCCGTCTCTCTTATCTAAGAATAGAATGGTGTCTTAGACGAGATGGATATCGATCGATGGATGGATGAATTCGACAAAGCAGGGGGATGAATTATTAGCGCGGGGCGAGTTCAGTCTTCGACCGAGTCCCACCTTTCTTCTTCAGCAAGTCTTGAATCCACTCCGATCCAGGCCAGGCATGGGCATGGTTCTAGATCGGGAGTTCGGTCGGGCATCTATATTCTGCTCCATTCGATCTGAACTGGAGAACTGAGATCTTCTATTATTTATAAAGAACGATAGCGAACCGATCATAATAGGGGCATTGGAGCATGAGTAAAGAGAAAGAATTCTTTCTACTTCGCTTCCATAGTTCTTCGACAAAGCTTTGATTGCCAAAGCTGAATAGGGTCTGGTCTAGTGGAGTGTTGACCCCATTGATTGTTGACCTATTGCTTTTTCCTATGCTGGATTGGACCCATTGCATTGTGAATGATTCCACTCCTCGACTTCGGTTCGACTTCGCATCTGCTCTCTTGCTTGCTTGATTGATGAATTCATTCTTGATCTCTTGCTTTGCGCTTTCTGAATTCTTTTCTCTTTCGTGCATTTCTTGTAGACTTATCCATCTCTTCCTGGCTCTTCCTGGATTCATGAATTCTACTTCGCTTCCTCTGCTGGGGAGATGGTGGAGCTTGCTCTTTGATTGCTTGAGCTTGGTTGGGTGGCTGGCTAGCTCTGGTGGACTACTGAGGTATCCTCATTCAAGGTTTCACTCGATTGCTTTGGTGGAGGTCCTAGTTGAATGGATGACCTAGCCCCTAGATTGGCCTTTCCTTTAGTACAGGAGGGCAACTCTCTTCTAGTGGAGAACCTGTCCGGTGGGGACTCGTGAACCCCTCTCTTCTCTTTAAGCTCGGTCGATCGGGGGTAGCTGCTGATGATGCGATCTCATTCTAGTAGTGGATGTCGTAGGAATTAATTTGCTTCAGACAGGTCTTCTGTCATTATTTGCCTGTTCTTCTGTCTTGCCATTTTCGAACATAACCACTGACATCACCAACTATCGCTTGTCAAAGATTGCCATTTTCGAACGACCTACGCTTGTCTTTGTTTGCCAAGAAAGGACATGCTCTATGAGAATGATTCCAGTGGCACTTTCCCGAGCAGCAGTCACTCTGAGCCGAAGGAGAGACCTGTCCCTTGCATGGGGAGTGAAGCCGGGTCTGAGCCTTCATAGCAAGCGGCAGCCGGAAGCTTTTGCATTCCCCTCCTGGCCGAGCAGATTAGATACTGTCCAGTAGCGGAGGGCAGCGGAGAGCAGCCATCCGACAGTGATCGGGAGTGGGAGTGAAGCCAGTATAGACTGAGGACCGGCAACTAGCCGAACTAGGAAAGAAGCCCGGCCCATCCGATCTTGATTCATTCATCCTTACTCGCTTGCTCGCTTCACTTATTTAGATTAATGAGATGAGGCGGGACAGACCTTAGATCATATAGATAGAGATGAGATGAGGCAGGACATTGAACCACACTCTATAAGTGCTCCGGGGGCCACGTACACTTGCTTCATGAACCATGCATGCTATATACTCGTCTCTCTCCTACCCGATAGCTGCTTATGGCTCCTTTGTCTGCTAGCCTCTGCTTCACCAACCAATGGAAGGGCATGGCTCCGATAGCTGACTGGAGGCCCATGTGTGCCTATCAAGCATTCCCGATCCAGAAGAGAATAAGAAAAGGAAAGAATCCCGTCCCATTGACTAGGGAGCACGTAATCAGGCCTCTAAAGAATACCTGCCTAGGCACCTGAGCTAGGACTCATAAGCGGGAGGAGCAAACGAGAGTGTGACGCAAAGGAGCGAGGTCAGACTGGTCAGATCGCCTTCGCCAGACAAAGATGGGAGACCCGTTCCGTGATGCAGACAAGTTTCAAGTCGTTTAGGACAGTGAGTGGGCGGGGGCAATAGAGGTGGGAGCTATCTACGCTTACTCGGCACAACGAGAGCATGGGAAGGGAGCCCTTACCTCAGCCACATAAGAGAACCTTTTCCTACGAAAAGAGGAGCGAATGAGCAGAGAAGGAAGGTCTCCTACTCATGTCAGCGAGCCGAAGAAGCGAGCGAGTGAACCATTTCATATGAGTATAAGGAATGTCTCTCTTTTCCCTTCCTTCTCGGCTTTGGACTTCTTGCAAAGTCTGCTAGACCTCGCTCAAGCTCAAGACACGAACTGGACGCCTCCACCTATTGATAGAGCCTAGCCAGATATGCCGGATCAAGTAGCTATTAGCCAGATCAAGAACCATATCCCGCACGAGAACCAGCCCAAGAGAGGTGTTCCGAGACTAGGACCAAGAGAGCTAATCTTCCCTTCCCCGTCCCGGATCGAATAGTAGAGCTCCTTTCTCCCTCCCTCACTTCGGACTCTAGCCGCCCATTCATCGACTTACGAGACTGAGCGCTCTAGCTTCTCCGCTACCTTCGATCGATCATCCCATTCAGAGTGAAGCGACCGAGAAGGCGCCACTCTGACTAGTTATTTCATGCGAGACTAGAAGACTGAGGCACTCTCCGATAACTTGAATCTCTTCCCGCCTCCTTGCACGATATCATCTGATAATTCCAGCTAAGCGACCTCATTGGCCTTCCCACTTGCAGTTAGCCGCCTCTCGTTCTGGTCTCCTTCCTTTACTTGTAAAAGGACTCTGGTCTCCTTCCTTGGAATAAATTGAAATGATTACTTTGTTCTTCTCCTTTCCTTTACTTGATGCATGGGGAGCTTTCTTTTTCCTATAAGGTTATCGAGATTAGAAAAACATCTTACTTCTTTCCGGTCAGTGATCCGCGACAGTAGTCTTTTCTTTCCCGAACTCAACCCCCATATTGGAAGGGGCGAACCCACTACGCGGTAGAAGACTTGGAAAACCCTTAAAAGGTTGGATCGCGCCCTCTTATAGGAGCTACTGCTGCAAGCGATACATGGAGCGGGGCCAGTTCCTTCGCTTCTTCTGACCGACTGACTTGTTAAGAGACTTTCACTTCTCCATCACCACTGCACTGGATTCCGCTTTTATGATATGGTCAATGAATGGGGCACAACTATGAGACTTAGCGTATTCACCTCATTCACTAATGTATGATAGAGCGGCGGAGAATAAGTACGTTCATTACATTACTCGACACTGCCTGACGTGGGGCCGCCCGAAGGAGAGAATGGGATAGAGCAGAAGGAAGTATTGGAAGCACCGAATAGACCGAGAGGGCATAGATTTATAGTTCAAGCAAGGGCTATAGACTGCTGCTGGTCTTTCTCATGGTCTGGGGTCAGTCCAATGAGAGATCCAGAACTGATAAAGAAAAAGAAATAAGAGCGGGAAGGCACGAATGGGATGATCGTCTCTAGGCTGGGGATGATCGTTCGGCCAAGGGCGAGGAGCGTTAGAGCAGTTTAGCAGAAGTTCAGACAAGCGACCAACAGAAGAAAGGAAGAAAGTAATAATTTTTTGCGAAGTCGGAGCGACACTGGCTAGAATCTGTCTCATAGATGTGGTGGAAAAGGCTAAGTGGATTGAGTGAGGCTCGACGAAGAAATGATCTCGATACGGGGGTTCTGTCCTATCAGTGAGTGCGAACAGAGACAGAGGAGTCAGTGCCACCAAGGAGACTCACCAGCCAGCTTTATAGACTAAGCTCTCTTAATCGCCACCTTAGTTCTTGTTTTCGTCTTTGCAGTCCAGTTTGTTTTCTTTGTGCATCTAGTGAAGGAGTTCGGTCCGATAGGGGTGGAGCAGATGATCCCAACCTCTCTCATCTCTCAAATTAGGAAAGAAGAGAAGCAGCTAGGAATGATAATGTTCTCTCTTGTGGACTCAGCGTACAAGGGTGAGTGAGCGGAAGGACGAGAGCAGGTCAGCCGGGATACGAGGACGGACAGCTAAGGATAGCCCTGGAGGGAGCCTTGCTATACTCATTACCCGAAGATTCAGAGCAAAGGATTACTAAACTCAAAGTAATAGTGTGAGCAAAAGCTTTGTCCCACGTGGAAGACTTCTCAAAAGAGAGGACGATGGAGCGAATGTAATGGTAATGAGGCGTGAATGCTTCCCGCGATCGATCAGTTGCCAGATTCCACACTTGGATGAGCCCAGTGCCAAGGACAGATGAGTGGGCTTACCCGCATGCGTAAGCGAATGATGAGACCCGGGCGCCTAGGACGGAGCATGATGAGGGCGCCGGATGAGCAATTAGCGGTCCAGGTCTCCCCTTCCAAGTCCTACTAAAGAAAGTAGTAAGGACTTCCTTCCGCATGATGGGATGAGTTATGGTCCTCCCTGCTTCCCCACTTCCGGCTAATGTGCTTGCTCTTGAATTATGCTCCTTATGAGGGCTTCCCATCCATACACTTCCTTCTACGCAGGAGACATGAGGGCGTAGGTATGTCCATTTTCGAGCTGGAAGGACAGAAGAAGCGAAGTCGGAAGAGACCAACCCAAGAAAGAATTCCAACTCAACCAACAGAACAGAAGTTTAGACCACGCAACCGAAGCAGCTATTGAGTGGAATGCACCTCAGAAAAAGAGATCAGGCAACTTCTGAAGTCAACGCTCAACGAACGAGAACAAAAGCACTACTTTATCACTGAATCCAATTGAAGAAAATGCCATTTTTATCACAGAATCGAAAATGCAATTTTTCTCGCACTTCCACTCATGAGCTGAGCGAGAACACCGGACAAGTGGTGCCAGCAAGCAAGCAATATCCCTTCTTTCCGGTCAGTGCAGAGCCGACAGCGAAGTAGGAAAGCTGACTCATGAAGGAGGAGCGTTAGTGACGCAGAAGTTCAGACAAGCGACCAAAGGAGTACAAGGGAGCACTCATTCGGGACTCATTCCAAGAGATTGAATCAATAGGCCAAGGAGAAGGAGGGGAAAGCTATAGCAGGCAGCGGGGAGAGGAAGGGCTTGAGACTGGCCACACCACACATCCGTCCTCAAGTTCGGCCATGCAAGCACGCGCTTCTCCTTCCCCTTTTCTCCCAAACATAACCTAGAAGCAACATTGAATCAAAGCAAAGAAAGTCGTGTGATCTGCCACTAAGCAGAAGAGAATCAAAGTCGTCAGCCGCTAGATTGAATCAAAGCAAAGTAGTGTGATCTGCCTACATACAAGCAAGCAAGCTAGATTGATTGAAGAAAAGTCGTCAGCCGCTTCAAGAAAGAAGAGAATCAGCGTTAGACTAGCTGAGTTGAATGCGAGACTATCTTCTTTATCTATCCACCATCTCAAGTGCAATCGGAGACTCTTCACTAGCATATAGTTGAATAGGTTGAACTCCCCCACCTTTAGTGCAGACCAGACCTTTAGCTATCTCGCCTACCATTCTTTCCAATGAAGCTCTCCCCTACCATCAGACTACTGAAGCAAGATTCTCGACTATGCAAGAGCGCAAGAGCAGCTATTGGAAAAAAGCAATCTCCCCCACTAGGAGCAAGAGCGCAAGAGCAGCTATTGGAAAAACCCCCACTAGGAGTCTCTGCACTATAGCTCACGAGTTTCATGCTCGAGAATCAGCGTTAGACTAGCGGAGGCTATCTGAGTAGCGGAGGAGCGATGCGGAACGAAGTGGAGCTCCGCCAGCAGCTCTGCTCTCGAAATAGCTATCTGCACTTGCATGTGTTAAGCATATAGTTTATTGCAATCGGAGAAGAGCTACGGAGCCATGCAGCGAGCGGAGCCAGCAGCAGGATCGAATAATGCAAGAGAATCAGCGTTAGACTTGCATGTGTTAAGCATCTAGCGAAACAATCTCCCCCACCATTAGAGCAGACCTTTCCTCGAAAAGCGAAAAGTACTGATTGCGCTGTGATTCGCCCGTTGGATGACCGGCTTGGCGGGTCGAGCACAATGCCCTTCTGACCACTATTGCCCGCACTATGGCTCCCGTAACTACTCCATCTCAGCTGACAGTCACTACTTTGACCTCTGGCTAAGATCAACTCATTCTAACAATTCGATCCAAAGCAAGAAAGCGAATGAAGCGAGTGGAATGAACGAGCCAGCGATGCGGAATGAGCGAGGAACAAGCGAGCGGAATGAGCGAGCCAGCGTGGAGGACTTCTGAGGCTTAAGGCCTCAAGGATGATGAAATAACGAAAAGAAAGAAGCGAGTGGAATGAACGAGCCAGCGTGGAGGACAAATAAGGCAGAATATGAGGCTAGGCTGAAATCAATAACAATAACGAATCAAAGCCCACGGAGCGGTACGAGCATAGCGACGTGGGCATCATATGAGGCTGAAAGAAAGTTCAATAACGAAAAGAAGGAGGAGAAAGATCAATTTAAGAAGAGCCGGAAGAAAGAAAGCAAAAAATAAAACATGAAATTAAAGAAATTAAAAAAAAAAGCAAAAGCACATGTTCGGCGTAAGAGAAGAGAAGCAAACAAAGGAATGCGGTAGAAAAGCATTTGGAGCAGCGAGAAGAAGAAAGAAAGAGAACATTGCAGCGAAGCGGAATCGCAGGGTAAAATAAGTAGCCCATGAGCGAGCCCACCTTGATTGTTAAACCCGTGTCGCAGAGCAGTGTGCGGTTGAGACTTCTCAGGTTGAGGCAGATTCTTATTAATTAAAGGAATAGGCCTCCAACTCTGAATCGGCATAGGATTCGTGCGCAGGTCCGAAGGGCATTGAATTTGCTTGGTTTGCTTTGGGAGGAGGATTCGTCACCAACTCCTCTATCGGGATTCAGTTCTTAACTTCACATTCAGTCCTGCCTATAAGGAAAGGAAGAATCGGACTATTGGAAAAGGTGCGAAGCGAGCGAACGAGTAAAGGTAGACTTAGGTAGGAGACCAAGAGACCAGTTGATTAGATAGGTGCGGACGTAGCCCTTTCATCAGTCGTTAGGGCAGGCGGAGGACAGGCTTGAAAAGAGAGAAAGAGAGGACGAGAGGTTCGAACTAGGAGCTGATCCCCGGGAGCCTTCCTCACAAGCGCCCGCCAACCATACCTTCTTAGCTGACCGGACTTGAATTGTCTCAGATGCAAGGGAATCCTGCCTCCAGCGACTAAGGGCAAGACCGCCCATTAGACGAGCGTCTCCTCGACCACTGAAAGGAGAGAGCAGGCCCGTAGGAGGCCTACTGGAAATGGCAGTCTCAAATGGTCCGACGAATCCGACCGCGAGTCTCAAAGGAAAGGAGCCAGACTTAGAGCACTGATCTTCACTGATCCCAATGAATGAGAAAGGAAGGAGGAAGGAGCGATAGCGACGTAGGGCAGGCCGATTATCCGGGTTTCTTTCCCCGATCTATGGGAGCCCACTCCGGGGTGACGGGAATGATTCTCACTTAAGAGAGAGGGGCGTTCTTAATTTAATTAAATAGTGAATTGGACAGGAGCCGTACTCAACTTAAGCCGAATAGGACTGATGGGAGCCTCTTGTCTTGGCAACCTTAACAGTTAACTATGGTTGAACTCGCCTTTACCTCCCGAGTTGAGGTGAGGGTCCTCTGGACCTCCCGAGGCGAGCCTAGTTCCACTCGCTGCAGTTCCCCTCTCCTCCTATGCGATCCCGGTCAGGGCGGGCAACTCATCAGAGGCACGGGGACAGGCTACGATGGGCCTCTCATATCTAAAGAGTAGAAAGAGGAATGTACAAGGCCCGCTACTTTCTTTAGTTTAGAGTAGTTCCTACGGGTGCGATTTCTTTACCTTCCTACGGGTGCGATCCGAAGAGAAGATAGTACGTATACGGCTGCTCTTTCTCTTTATCTTTCTTGTCTCGCACTCGTAATAGTAGTCGTAGTCGTCTTCTGTCTCGCTTATAGTTCTTTCTTATCGTTCGGGCTCGACTCAATTGAAATGTATTCGACATGAGTTGCGTCGGGAGGCCTTCCTCGCTATTAGGTGTCTCTGCACGAGTTAGACAGTCCGTCCTGGCCTCGGCTTTATACGCTTCCGGTTCGGTCTTTCCGCTTCCATAGTCGTAGGTCTTTCCGCTTCACACAATAGTCAGTCGTAGGTTCGTCCGCTTCCGGTTCGGTTCCTCTCCCGTTGCCCCGCGAGCCCAAGCCTCTCAGTCTAGTCTCGGCCTGGGGTTGATAAAGCATTTGCGAGTGCTTAAGTGGGCGAGTGAGCCCTCTACGTCGCTGCTTTCTCTCCCGACCGGTCTTCTACGTCGTCTTCTGTTCTCGTTCATTCTTTCGTTCATTCACCCCCCTTCTCTTGATTCTTCTTTTCGTGGATATGCAGCCTTTATCCCGATACCTTACCCGGGCCCTACCCACCATACACCATACACGGGTCACCCGTTACGGAACCGGTCGACTCCACCGATGAGGGAGTGGGGAAGTGAGGATTGGTACGTCCCCCGGTTCAAGATTAGACCGGACCTTGTGCTTTCCATTAAGTGTTGGATAGTCTAAGAATTCGCGTGGGGGACCGACTGCCTAGCAGATACTCAACAAGCCACTGCTCAACCTCTGAGACCGGAAGCATAGGCTTGCACGGCTCGGCTCCCACAACGGATGATCGGATCAGGCGGTGAGCGACAGCGTTATGCATGTCCGTAAGACGTAAGATCCAAGTGTCCTTCGGAGCGCGTCGTTACCGTCGCTACCGCTATGGGCTGCAGAACTGTAGTCATTCGACTCCGGTATGCCTTGCTTAGTCGGCGTAGCACCTTAACTTAAGATGTTGAAGATGCTCTTCATCCCGTATTCTTCCCTCTCGCTCGACAGTTCGCATTGTACAATAAGGTAGGCTCTATAGTAGAAGTTCTTTCAGCCGGGCCAAGGACCTCTGGCAGGCCTATCTTTCAAGGTCCTTACGAGCTTCCATCTACTATGGAACCCTCTGCTTTCCCGAGCGATCCGATGAGGTAGAGCGTAGAGCCACTACGAAGCCGGGAGTGACGTGACGAAGGTCGGACTCGAGAACAGGCACGCTATATGAGGTCCGATCGCACCAGAAGAAAGATAAAGAAAGCATTCCAAGACAAGAATAGACGATATAGGAAAGATGAAGATACTTTATACGAAGAGATAGCGATACGAGAGTTTTCGAGACTCTGATCTTTCTTTCTAGTATCATACACAGGATTCTATCTTTCCCTCTCTTTCATAGTGGTAGGAGTCCGAACCTCACGCGAGACAGACTATATAAAGATACTTATCTGGTCGGAGTCAAGCTAACCGAAGCTTAGTTGCTCGACCGACAGGTGAAGAAGCGAGCTAAGGAAAGGGGTGCGGGCAGGGGAAGAAAAAGAGGACCGAAAGATGCCACGGAAAGACTCGATAGAATCAAGATGGGCTGTCAGTAGAGGAGGTAGGATGGGCGTGAGATCGTACGTATGGATCTGTACGGGAGTCGGCGGCTCCCCTGCCCTAATCTGGGATCCCTGGGGAAGAGGATTTGGCCAAATAGCTTGATGCACCCCCCTATGGCAAAGCAACCCTTTCTCTGGTTCAAGTCACGTAGCTATGTACAGAACAGAGGTAAGATAGTTAGGTACGAGGACTCTTGTTCTTGAGACGGGAGCGACGTGGAGACCCCACGGAGCGGATCGGGAGGGAGAGGATTACATTAAACTAGTTTTAACAGCTGTGTGGGATTACATCCTAAGTTGTTTAATGGTAATTGTTATTTAATTGAGTGAAATTCAGCCTGTAGTCGTCCTTCTGAATGTGATAGCTGAGAACTGTGATTCGCTCGATCAAACCTTTTTCTAAAAGGCATAGGCTCTTGCAAACCCATTGAAGGAAGGATATTATACCACTTTCAACCTGGCTCCATCTCGGTCGGGCAATCAAGGCACGACAGCTAATCTGGCGTAGAGGCTGAATGAAGACGGTTTCTGAGGTAAGTAAGGCAGCAGCGGGGGAGTGAGTTTATGATTTGATTAAGAAAACCTCCCCGTCCATTAGTTCTCTTACTTTCCTTACCTTACCTTACCCGCCTTTTGAGTAAACAAAGATCCACTTCTATAAACTTGATTGTTCGGAGGAAGCGACACAGGGCTATCCCAAGGGCCCATATTGATCTTGAGACAAAGATAAAGGAAGCGACTGATCTTTAACCGGAGGAGATTGGAACCTACAAGGTCGATAGCCCGAGGTTCACCTATCCAAGCGATGAAGAGGTAGAAGTTCCATCCCCAGGGGCCTGGTGATCAAGATAGAGCTTAAACATGAGAACCTAAGCGATGTCTTTCAACGAAGCCAGTTGATCCTCTTTCTCACACCGGTCCGGTTCAGGGAGTTACCAGTAAGTACGAATGGCTTGGTAGCCCATCGATCTCCTGCGGGCATATAAGGGATTTGAACCTATAAGCAGATTTCAAGCGTCATGCTTTTAAGCAATTCTGGTTCAGAGCCAAGAGACGAAGTTAGTAAACCATAACCATAAGGGGAAGGACGCGTTAAATAGGCAGTTTCTGAGAAAAGAGAGGATCACGCTCTAGGGTTAGGGAATGGGTTATCTTAGCTCTTATAGGGCAGATATCTAGCATCTTTGCTTGGCTATCCAAAGTAGTCCACATACTGATGGCCTATCAATTACTGGAGCTATTAAGACAAGGTAGCTAGACTATTCTTTCTTATTTAAAGACCCTCGCTTTAAAAGGGGCTGCTATCCTATCCTGCTTTGTCTGAGAGAATTGGTGTGGTTCGCTAGTTCTTTCTTCCTGGTACTGCCGATTGAAAAGGGAAGTCCTCATATGAGCGATCAGGCTCGAGCATAGCAATAGCATCGGGAGTGGAGCTGATTAACCTCTAACCCGAGTCATGGAGTCTGGCTGAATGCCTACTCTTATTGATCGGCCAGTTGAAGGCAACTCAAAGGGTAGAAAGAAGGTCTTTGAGAGTAGTACATCGGCTATCAGAAAGAAAGCAAATGAGCTACTGAGCACGAGCCTTCGAAGCCCAACTTTTCGATATGCGCGTAAGATTACATCAAACCTTCGGTTCCGGTTTAAGTGAACAGATCGGTACGGTACTTTACGCGCTGTTAAGAGTTCTCGTTCTACTTCCTGTTAGCTGGTAAAGTATGAACTGAGACCGATGGGATTGGGCTGCCAAGTTATAAAGCGAGATGTAGTATCATGGGTACCTTACTTTAGTACTCATAAATAAGCTCTTACCGACAAACTGTTAACTTTCTAATATACCAGACAGAAGGGGTTAGAAAGTCTTGTTTTCTCATACTATGATCTGGCAATAAAGCTAAATGTTATTATTCACTGTTCCTCATGAACACCAAAAGCTATAATCTTCTTTTAGTGTTCAAGGAGGGAGGTGCATTTTTCCTCCGCTCGGTAGCATTAGACGCTCGGTGGCCTTTTGTCTTTCTCCGCACCAAAGGCTCAAGCATCAACCAAGGGCTAGGAACCGTACACACTCCACCTTGCTTGCCCGGACCGCATATCAGGTCTGCCTGGGCTCAATTCCCGGTTTTCTAAGCTTTTTTACGTAGGCACTTTTACTCATTTATTCCATTCCCCGCTCTATCTGCCTCAGGGCCCTTGCCCTTCTCTTAATCGAAGACACGTGCCCTTCGTAGGTTTGGCGGAATTGGCATTATCAGCGTCCTCAGCAAGAGCTTCGGGGTCTCCGAGTTTAATCTCTTTCTAATGTAATGCGATCAGTTTTTTAAAGAAAAGGGAAAGGCTAGGACTAAAGCCATTTGAACATCCAGGAGCAACAAAAGAGCTAGATTCGTTCGGAGGTCAATCAAACCAAAGCTGGTCGGAAAGAGTAGGGGAGGTCTCAAAAACTAAGGACTAAATTGCACTACTCATCTTACATATGACTCACATGATTCAGACTGACAAAAATATATATGGAGTCAGTGGTACGAATGCACCTCTAAGGGAGTGCCAGCTCTTTTACAAGATCTCTACTGGTAGCCTCTTATAGGGCTCACTACAACTCTATAAGAGTTCAGTTCTAGGCATTTGCCAATGTGGTAAGAGATCTCGTTTTGCCAGGCTGACATGCTTGAATCAACCCTCCCGGCAAGCCTTTTTTCCCAGGCTCAAGCTAAGTCTAGTTCGCCAGTCAAGTATAAGGGCATGGCGTGGTGGCATAGAACAAAGATACTTGCACCTATATCGAGAGACTCTCATTATCAAAGAGTCTGGGTCACATAATGAATGGGAACTCACAGCGCACGAAACTCTTATCTTGAACTCCGAAGAGATAACCAGGAAGATATGTAGAATCATTCCATAGGTAGGTAAGGTACCAATTGATTCTACCCACAGCTCGCAGACTCAGCATTGTAGGGAGGTAGCATACCAAGTCTCTTGTTGGCGCGTAGCAGATCCATTTCCTAAGAGTCCTACTGCTCCTACCCTCTCGTCTTATTAGCCAACTTCTGGTCACCACCTTCTCGTGCGAACTAGAGCAGCAAGTCCTATTAGCCTTTGAGACGACCTGACCTCTGTCCTTGAAGGCATTGCAACCTTCCTATTATTCCTTTCACGGCCCATACGCCTTTGATGAGTTCACGCTTGACCATGGCTCCGAGAAAGCATTCCGAGACTGGAATCACTGATCTGAGTACTTATCCGCCCTTCCGTATGAGTGAGCGAGCCCATTCGGTAGCTGTCTTTGTCCTTGCCTGCTCAGGATATCCTTTCTTTGAGCTTCACTCCTACTAGAACTCAGAGAAGGTACACGAGTGCAAGGACGTGAAGGCCTCAGAAAGGTTCCGAGGCTACGCACCTTGCTGGGATAGAAAGAGCATCTCTTCAGAGGGCCAGCCACTGAACTCAACCATAGTTAGACGGACCTTCCTACTCTTGTTGATGCGCCTGGAATTCGTTCCAGCTCCCCATAGGCCAAACCCTTCTCATACGAACTAGACTACGCAAGTCGAGAATCCCCGAGAGGATTTTATTCACTACGCAGGCAGAAGAATAACTAGCACTACGCAGGCAGAGAAGAATAACTAGTGGTCAAGTAAGTGCGACCTACCGTCTTACCCCATCCCAGTACGAGTCCCTCCCTCTGACCTCAGTTAATAAACTTATTGAGAAAAGGTCCTTCCGGACTGGAGAAAAGGAATCCCAATCCTATCCTTATTGATAAAAGAACTGACTCAGAGGTACGATAGGAAAGGATGATCATGAATCGTAATCGAGCTAGATATCAACAATAAAACCATTAAGCATTCGTTCGTCATTACATTCGCACGTCCTACTTCCTCTACTATCACTGGTCGTCTAGCCCGTGAGCACTACTTCTCGCCTGACCGCCATTCATAACATCAAGAGTTTTGGAATCGTGGATCCGTCTCCAATTCTCCAATAGGTGTATGGTTAAGTGGCCCACTCTAGGGAAAGGTACGAAAGCGTGAAAACGGGGGATTTGCCAAAGAGAAGCGCAATAGAGATAGGATAGAGACCTGCATGCTTCGCTTCAAGCGATCTCTTGTGATCATCTATATAGTAGGAAGTCTCAGGCTCCTGAATAAGAAGTGGGCACTGGTCCTCCTCGGGGTTCGATTATGGTAAAATAGTTCTTCCGTCTTAGAAAGATTCAGTATGAACTGAGTTTGGCTAGCGGCTCTCCGACCTGGCACCGAGACCTTACCTAACTGACTAGCAAATGCACGGAAAGGTCTTAGGTTACTATTTATAAAGGAAGCATTGAAAGAAGCGGAGTTGAACTAGACTAGCGCAGGCTGATCTTTTATTTATCTGCATCGGAAAGGAGCTCCACAGCTAGGTCTGAAAAAGAAATCAGTAGAGGGGCCGGGAAGCTCTCACGCACTATTAGGCTTTCTTTCTCTGCCCTGAATCAGTAGAAGAGTAAACTCACTCCTGTCGAGGGCAGGTCCCTTTCAGTCTTCTTTCTCTTTGCAATGGTTTTTGAAAAGACTGGACTCAAGGTCGTGGTCCTCGGACCCGGGGAGAGGCCTTAGCAGCTCGTTCAATGGGGAGAGAGCACTCAGTAGCAGCGTCCAATCTATCTATAGTATAGGTATAGGAACTGGGATGACTCGACTCAGTTGACATTCCATAGTGTGAGTACGCTACTTAAGTTAAGGATGTCTGTCCTCTGTCCTTGCCCTTTCCGGTGGTTGACACTCCAACTAGATCCGCAGATAACTCAGGACCTTTCTTCATCCGATTGCCTTAGGCTGTCCTTGACTCTCTTCCCTAAAACTAATATAATAAAGCGTTGGATAAGCTTGTGGACTTGCTTGATTGAGCAGGAGGAGAGGATTATATTATATCTTTTTCCTTTCTTTCATAAGGTCTCTGATTCGAATCCCACACGGGATTGGGAATGCAAGCGAGTAGGAAGGTAGGCTTTTTCTTTTCCTATTATCCGACCTGGGAGCGTCCTTCTTTTCATTGCGAGATCTATTTCTTTTAAGAAAGCGAGATCTATTTCTTTATACTTAATCAAAAGTAGTGTTCGCTGGCGATACAACTGGAACAGGTCCTGGCGCTAGGAAGACTCCGGGAATAGTGTGCTCACATAGAGGACTTGCTTGATGCGCTGAGTCAATTCAATTGTGAGTCAACCGCTTCCGCTTCGCGCCTCCTTCAAATGGCTAATTTGATAGTATGAATCAACCATACCCAAAGAGTGAGTCCCACTTCTAGTTGCACGCCTCCAGGTCAGGTGCCTCAATCAGTATTCCAAAGCGAGGAGACCATCGAGTTAATGGTCGGGGAAGTAGGGAATGGGCAAAGGAGTAGAGAGAGGGAATAGAGAGGGAGTGGGCTATTGCGAAGGGAGGTTCAATAAAGTATGCTGCAGTCTCATACAGGATGGGCATCCGATAGGCACTCTCTTTTCCTTAATCAAATCTAATCTACTCGAGCCCTTGGGATTGAACCGGGGGCCGGTTCGACAGATTCTAGTTCTGCTGGCGCGGGCTCGCCTACTCACATTCCAGAAGTCGGCATCTGCTAAGTCAGAATAGAATCCAACCCTTTTTGGTAAGAGCACCTCAGTAGAGGGACGAGGGACGGGTAAGAAAAGAATCAGTATGACACCTCAGTAGAGGGACGAGGGCACCTAAGTCTTACAAGATTCGAATGCAGCCTAAGCCCTTTCTTTGAATCAAGCTGTTCTGACTTGGCTCCTCCTAAAAGGGCCCGGCCTAATCTGACGGGCCTCACAATCATTTGAAAATGAGAAAGAGCGCCTATCCATCCCATTGAATCTAGAACCCATAAAAGAGAAAGAGAAGAAGAACCTCCTTCTTGGACCCGGCCCATCAATCAATAGCAGTAGCAGCCGGGAACTAACTAGCTTATCTGAGTGCCAAAGTACTCTCTTCCTTATTTGGAAGGCTCTTAGTTCAAGACCCTCAGGACCAGCACCTAAGACTGAAAGGGAGTCAGAATAGGTAGACGAGTCCTCGGGTAAGGGATCGTACTTCTAGACCTCTTAGGAGAATAACTTGAATCTACCTCTGAATTAGGGGTAGAGAACACTTCCTTGTGGAAGCCCTAATTTAATTTCTTTGGGTACTCAACAGTCGGAAGCGGGAATAGAATCCATTCTTATCTAATGAGGTGCAATGGTAGGGAAGGCTCTTATCTAAGGAACTAAGACCCGTTTAGCGTAGGATAGCACACTTGGGGGCAGTATCATTGACACTTGCGCTGGAGGAATTCTCTGTCTCTCTTTTATCGTCTCCTCGTCTACTTCGCCTACGCCAGTTTCATTGCACTCGGATCCGGAGAACGAAGAGAGAGGGGGAGCAGCTAACAGAACCAAGGTGCTACGCGAGACCCGATGGCACCCGAGAGTAGGTGCTGGGGTAAAGAAAAGAGTAATAGGGCACGGGAAGGACTCAGAAGCCATTGAGTGGGGCTAACTAAGCCTCTCTATTCCACCGAAAGAAGTAGGAGCATGAAGCGAGACCCGAAGCTCTTCAATCCGTAGCAGCAAGTCAGTGCCTAGACCCGCCCTGATTCACTACAAAAAAACGGAGCAGAGCTATACTATAGGAGAAATGATTGGAAGAGAGCTAGCGCACCCATACCTTGAATCAGTAGCTGAGCTCTCCGGGCTAGTTGATTGCGACCTAAGAACTCGTCCAATTCCGCCTTAAGGAGAGGTCCCGGATCAATCATCCTTGAAGGAGGAAGCGTACCGTACGATTACTCTTTGGATAGACTCTGGGAGCAGATGATAAAAGGAGGGACGAGTGAGCAGAGAGCGAACCATAGTGACAGAGTTTCTTCCTTAGAGGCGCAGGTCTCCCCTCTCTGCCTAACTCTTTATTCTATTAGATTAGATGATGGTGAGGAGAGCGCGCGAGTCCGTGGCTAAATCTTTCTCCGCCTACTGCGGAAGAGAATTGAATTATATATTCCAGTAGTGGAAGGGCCGCTTCGGCCCCCCCTTATAAAAGTATCAGAGATCAGAGCTTCGGACCCCCCCCCCTCCTCGCTTCTTTGCTTCGTGAATTGATGAATTCTGCTATCTTCTATACTTGATTTGCTTCGCAAATAACTTCCCTTCCCCCTCAGACCCCCACTGAGATGAGACTTGGGATAGTAGGTCGGGACTTCTCTTAGGACTGCTATCTACTGACCATTAGATTAGACTTGGATTGGCTCCATCTCCTACCAGTTGAGTTGAGTACCACCTTCCTGCTCTCCCCCATTCTCTATCAAACCTTCCATACCCCATTCTCAATCATTACCACTTCAACCAACCTCTCCTATCACCGCCTCGGGTCGGGCCAGTAGAAGCATCCATCACGTAGGCGGAACTTAATTTATGCGCAGGAAAGTTCCGACCAGTTCATCGATCGGGCCATGCATCACTACACTACGGCGGGATAACTCTCTTCTATGCTACCCATTCCGAACTCACCAATTGGAAGTGAAACGTAGCGGAAGTAGTGAGATACTTATGATAATTTATGCTTGAACGTCCTCTCTCTCATTCTTTCTCTCTGATTCTCCGCAAGGAACGGAAAGCAAGTATAAAGCTAATCCGGCTTGGCCTTCGTAACACCCCATACGACTACGAACGGGAACCTAGTATTTCTCGTTCGGCTTTCGTCGACCCTAATAGGATCCAATACATGGTTAACATATTCCACTGCTTTTCCATTCACTATAGCTAGCAACCATATTCCAATTGCTTTGCGGCTGCCCTTCTTATTCTCCTCAACTCAAGGCATCTCGAGCTAATTACTCTTAAGGCATCTACTGCTGGCAGACCTATTGTGATTGCTCTCAGACAAGGCTTCTCCAACTGCTCTCAGGCAAGGCTTCTCTAACAGGCCCGTCTGACCTTATAGTAAAGTCAAGGCCTCCTTCCTCTCTATTACTTACTCTCACAAGGCGGCCCATCTCACGCTTACCCACGATAGAGGCTCTGGCAGACTTATCAAGCTTACCCATCCTGGCTTCCCCTATATGTTTAACAGGTTCAAGTCGAACAAGGAATCCGGGTAGGGATCGAAAGAGAAGCTAGTCAGGTCTTTGATGCAAATAGCGGACAGATCTCGTAGGCAGGAGGTACAGAAAGAAGAACTATCCAGTTCATAATAGGGTGGTGCCTAGCCATCTTCTTAAGTAAGTCAGCCCACCTGATCCATATGAGAACTAGCTTGTACAGAAGGGATCCAATTCTTATCTTTCTCTCAAGAGTCCGACTGCTCTAATAGCGGAGCCCGGTAAAGGCTCTGATCTCATCCTGCTCTTACCAAAGTTGATACTCTCAATTGCTGCTGACCCAGCCAAAGATTAATTGTGTTCTTGTCTGTCCTGGCAAATTGATAATCTAGGTTTGAAGACGGGATCTTTTCCCGGCATACATAAATGACCTCTACTTTCCGATTAGAGAGTTGGTAGTCCTAAGGCCTTTCTTTAATAATCTATCTGCCTATGAGTCTAAGCAAGGAAATGTCTTCTTAGATAAGATCCGATCCTCAATCACTTTCTTTTAAGGCCAATCCCAAGCATTCCAGATCGAATGCGAGAGCTGGGTAGGGTAAGGAAAAGAGGCTAGCCAGTGAGTCTTCGTAGCGGCTAATCTACTAATAGCCGAGCCATGATTCTCAGAATAGCCGAGCGGGTGGAGAGGATCGAGTGAGAACTAAGCCGGGCAACCATTGGCGAAGAGGATAGGTCGACGGGGGCAGACCGAAGCCTAAGACATTGAGGAAGATGTGAGAGATCCGCGAGATGTTAATAGATGATGTGATCTATGAATACTCTTCTCTTTCTTTTGGTTGGGAGTTCCCTTCTTGAAAAAGAGATGTCTCTGTCTATCTTCTGATCGAATAGACCTAATCTTTGATAGGTACTATGAAATGAGGTCTTTTCGTTTAGACCTATGGAATTCGGAGAGCACTACTGTTCTCAACTCTTCGTTTCGCAGTGAAGAAAGGGGGTGTGGGGAACTTAGCATGCCAATTATCGGTGGCTATCACACTATGCCTTCTTCGATCAGCGGAGTTCCTAGGCGATAAATATAAAGGGTCGGGTGAGAACTCCAAGGAATGCTAAGATGGTTGGAGCCCTATCAGCGACAGAGAGAGACCTCGACTGAGTTCAGTCTTTTATTTATATATAAAGTCACATATCTATTGTCCCCACTGAGTAGAGAACAGATTGGGCCCAGATCATTCATGTAGTTTGGAGATGATATGAGATATAGATTTTTTGTGAAAGAGGCGTAGATTGCGAAAGTGGATCGGAGAAGCCTTGCATTCATGTCTTCTCGATCGGCAAAGAAAGATAGGCTGCACGGGACTCCAACTCGACTCAAGATCAAGGAAAAAGGAGACCAGATGGAGGGGGGGTTTTGAACCCTTTTCAAGGTGAGGATCCGTCTTTGAACAAGCAAGCCATAGCCAAAGCAGCTGCTTTCAGATCATAGTCCTCATTTGGAGTGGGAAAAGAAAAGCGGAGTCATCGGATCAGGCAAGAACTAGAAGAAAGAATAATTGAGTACTGACCCGCGGGAGCCAGCTCACCCATCTGTTGGAGCATAGCGGACACCTCCCGATCCGAAGAGGGCTTGGAAGTCTTTCTCTAGAGGGCGCGATCAAATCTTCCTTCTGGTATTCCGAACCCTATCGTGGATGCTGGAGCAAGGGATTTCCCGGCCATCCCCAGTGAGACCCGCCCCAGCAGCATAGTCTTCAAGAAAGATCATTCCGATCCCTAATATAATGTAGGATAGGTTCCCTCATTTGATACCGAACCAGAGCCCAAGACCGCTTCGGATGCTTCATGCTAATCTTTTGCTTCCAGGAGTGCAGCCCTACCCCGGATCCTTCTCAGTTAGAAGTCCCCGTCCGCTTAGTTGGTTCCTTTTTTTCTTGTGATGGTGTCCTCTACTTAGTGAGTTTCTTTCCGTACCCCACACCCCGAGCAACTATTATTGATACGAGCTCCAATTGGGACTACAGGTACTGGACCGAGAGTTCTCCCTTCTCCCGCGAAGGTTGACTCAGACACACCTCCTCTTTCACCTACTACTTCCTACGCATCTTTCTTTGCGTCACCACATCTGTCTTTCCTTTTAGGCTTGGATTACTTCCTTTACCTTTACCTTTATATAAGACGCATCCTCTTCCTTCCTTTAATGGTGGTTTGTCTCTAGTTACTTACTTTGCTCTTCGTTTCCACTAGCTTATCCGCTTCGTAGTTCACACTGACTTCCCTGCCCTGGTTTCGTAGTTCTTTCACTTAAGAACAACTCATGTTACATCTTTCACTTCATCACTCATGTTACATGTTAATTAAGGACAATAGGAACACATTTATAGTTAATGAATTATACAATAAAGATAATGCATGATTGATCGCAGATAATGAACAATCACAAACACTGGTCTCAAGGCACGGGAAGGTGGGAATTGGGCTAACACGTGGAGAAGAGCACGCACACGGACCACTAAGACGCAGCTAAGGTGAGCCAATAGCAATTGAAGAACACATATCGAGTAAAAGGAAAGGAAGGGAAGGACAAGTAAACGAACCAGATTGATCGGAGACAGGACTGACTGAGACATAAGCAGCGAAGGTGAGCAAAGACAATCCTTACTATACTCTGATCTGATACCGAACTATGCATGAGTTCTTGAGCTTGACCAGCGTAGGTTAGGTAGGACACGCGTTCAACGAGCTACTCCCCCGACAGACGGTATTCATGGATGCTTAGGCAGAGGAGACACGACCCCACCCCATAGTTTATCACAGCCGCTCACGAACCCATCTTTGTTTATCACAGCCGAGGGATTACTTCCTTCCAGCCTTGGATTACTTCTTCCCACGTATCCATCCGTCTTTCTTTACACTTCACTAAAGCCTTCTTTATTTCTTCTTTTCGGTGCCATACTTGCTTATTTGTTCTTTATAAGGTATTTCGCTTATCTTCCTCGTGATTGTAGGAGCTTGATTCGGGTATTTGATAATAGTTGTCTCCGACCTTCTCTTCATGGGTTCGAACGGAGATTCATTCTTCTTTATTGCTTGCTAGAAGTGAGCAGAGCTTATCGCTTATATAACCCAACTTGCGTAGATGAACACATGGACCCAACAAGTCAATCGCAATTCAAAGACATGCGTTAAAAGTCTTATCTCAGACATTAGATATTAGATTAGCTACCAAGGCTCACCAATCCTGACTTCACACTGCTTTCCTTGCCTGATTCCGAGCTACTCATTCGTTCTAGAGCGGATACTTGATTGGATGCTAGAGCGTTGATAGGCGTCCTTACTCACACCTCGGATGGAGTAGAAGCTATTAGTTGAAATCAGCGGTTGGAGCTCTTTCTATTTAGTCAGTCGCGCTCTTCGTTGACCCCTTTAAATAGCGTATAGAATAGAGAACTTGCACTTTAAATAGCGTATAGAATAGAGACTTGATGTCGAGTGTTGAAAGAGCTAGGACCCTAGTGAACCTCGCTATGACTCTGAGTTCTGTTCCCAGAGCTACTACTTTATTGGGTATGGTACTCGCTTGCTCCTTTCACCACTTCCTTGAAGGGGTCTCGTTTCATGGGTCTTGGTTCCTTTACTTGAATGGTACCGGGTCTTGGTTCCTTTACTTGAATGGTATGCGAGGAAAGACCTGTCATTCTAATGTGATAGTCAGCGAGAAAGATAGCTGTTGTGGGAGCTACTCATTTCGTTAAATAAGTGATCGGTGATCGGATAGTTTCGTTAAAGAAGTAAGCGCTCCCACGTTGGACGCATCAGATCCAATTGCTTAATTATCCGTTATAAGGGTTGACGTAAGGGATAGGTATTCCACTCATGATAGGTATTCCACTTACTCTCCCTTCGTAGCTTGAACTTAAGAACTCAATGAATAGCAATAGGAACACATTTGTAGTTAAGGAATTTAACGAAGATTATGGGCAGTGAACCCAGATTAGCAACTTTGAACGCTGGAATTCTTCGAAGGAAGATAATGAGCCACTTGTTGTAATCGAAGCAATTGAAGAACATGGGTTGGAAGGCACGGGAATGTGGGAATCGTACAATCAAGAACATTGGTTTCATTTATTCCACGGAATGAAAGATTGGTCTCAACGAAAGGGAGTTTGATAAGGGGAGACACTAGACGCGGAGAACTAGGACGGTCGGACAAGTGGGATGGGACAAGTCGGACAACAGGAGAACTCGTGAGAGAGACGTGGGTCGGTCGGGAATGAAAGAAAAGAGAGCATTGGAGACTGAGGGTAGGAGTCAGAGGGAGAGAGAGACCAGAGACCAGAGAAGAGACACTTGTATGAATCGAGACCAGAGACCCGCCCCGCATAATAGAACTTGAAGCCGGACCTGCACCCTTACCCTTTGTTGGGCCGATACCCGGGATGTTTAGGAGACCCTCGCAGCCAGCTTGGACCTTGCACCCACCGTTGGAAGCTAAGGACGACTTGGATAGACCGATACACGACCCCTAGGCTGTCTTGGAGGAGCGTCTAAGAACCCCTGTTCGTCGTCAAATAGCTATCGGACTTTCAATCTATCATTGCTATCGGACTTTCAATCCTATCATTGTAGTCATTGCATTCTCTCATTATTCATTGATCACAGCAGCTGCTCCGCTAAGCTGAGCCTTGATAAATGAATTCAATTAGGCACGTCGGAAAGCAGGGAATTGGTCTTGATCGGTCTCATCGCATTGGTCTTTATTTGAAGCCAAGGGAAGGCTAGCGAACCAAAGCTAGATCCAATCGCGAACAACGGATGTTTACTTCTGGAACGAACCTGCTAAGCTTCCTCTAACCTTTACACTTGCGGGGTGCGGGGTCACAATCTCACTTCGTAGCTCGGGGAATTAGAAGCAACCGGGACCACGGTCCAATCTCACTTCAAACTAGTAGCTCCGGGAATTAGAAGCAACCGGGACCAACGCTTAGGGGCTTCCAATCTCACTTCAAACAAGTAGCTCGAGGATAAGCCTCAGGACCGGACCATCAATGTCTCGTTTGCTAAAGCCAAAACTAGTTTCAAGCCCTGTTTGAGGCAATCCATGATAGATAGATCTAAAGGACCCCACTCCGCGGTAGGACTGGAGGGCAGTCAAGGAAACGGAAGACACGACGCATATGGGAGGAAAGGAGAGAACTCTACCCCCGTGAATATGCCTCGTTGGTCGGTCAACTCACGCGAATATGCCTCGTTGGTCGGTCAACTCACGCAATAAGACTCGTTCGTTGGTCGCTAGCCCGTTGAAGTGTGTTCGTGCCACGTGTCGTTCCAAGGGTTCAAGTTCTCGTTCCCAGATCGAATGCATCCGAGCAGCAGCAGAGGCATATGAGCCATAGCAGAGTGGGTGGGCGACGCGAAGAAGACTTGAGGCAAGAGACCGCACTTACACTAGACTCCCCCCCAAGAGACCGCACTTACACTAGCCTACTCCCATTCCAATATATATGTTCCAGAAAGCCTTACACTAGCCTACTACCATTCCCATATACATGTTCCAGAAAGCATTGCTCGGGTTACTCCTGGAGTCCGCATACCTTTGTCCGGGAAGCCATAAAAGACTCAACTCGTATATTCTCCATATCGACAACAGAGGCTCATATCTGTTCATTATCACTTGTCCCTCCTCTCCTGGTCATTATCACTTGTCCCTACATAGCATAGAAGTAGTCACTGGCAACCACGTGAAACTCAGGATCTTACTCACCTCACCACGGGATCAATTATCGTATCGAATTCCGCATTCCTTCTTTTGTCTTTTCTCCGAACTTCATCCCTACATAAGATAATTATTGATCTTTACTTCATCATCTCCCACATAAGAGAACTCCTGATCTATCTCTTGATCTTTACTTCATCACATCTCCTACATAAGATAATTCATGATCTATCTAATAGAATGTAATAGAACGCCTGCCCTGCCTTTTCGGTCCCATGCTCTGAGACACTGCTTTCGCGAAGCCTTCTTCTCTCCGCACTTATCTTATCGTCCATATATCACATACCCTCCTCTATCCGCACTTATCCTCCATATATCACATACCCAGAATCAAGATCCGCTGCGCTCTTAGTAGTACCCATTCTCGTAGTAGTACCCATTCTCGTAGTAGCACCCATTCTCTCCGCACGTCCATATAGCACACCGGGAATCAAGAGCCGATCCACTACTACTATCTGTCCCGAAAGAACACACCATCACCGACTGCTTACGTAAACCTCCTTACATACTACTAGTACACTGAAGGAAGTAGACATCTGAAGGGAGAATTAAACGACAGATAAATAGAGATAGATGCGCTATAGCCTCTTACTCTTTTCATTGGACTTGGAATATATCTATGATGATCCGACCCTTCCTCTTAGCATGATCCGACCCCGCAGACCCCCACGCTCTTATCCTTTCCCAGTCGAGTGATCTTACTCGATATGGCGCACCAAACCAACCAACTACTAATGAATTCGAGACTCCGGTTATCGCTACTTTCAGCACTGCCACTATGGGTCAGCATACACTACAACACATAACCACCTCACTACACCACATCACCACCTCATAGTTGAGCTTCTTCCCATGTAGATGCAGATACCACATAGTTGAGCTCGCTTCCATGTAGATGCACATACCACATAGTTGAGCTTCTTTCCATGTAGATTAGATGCGGATAGAGACTCACTCTGAACATTATCCCTGGCAGAAGCAAGAACTTGAGCCCCATTCTCTTTAGGTTCAACATGTCCTCCTCCCATGAAAGACTAGACATACCCCTAGGTTCAGCATGTCCTCCTCCCATGAAAGACTAGACATACCCTCTCACCCTTTGAGACTCACTACCCTACCCACACTTTGCACGCCATAGATCCATAGATAGAATCCTCTTACTCACTCTTCTCCATGGATAGAATGAATCCTCTTACTCACTCTTCTGCTTAACCATCGTATCGTTCCCTCCTATGCGTCTTCGTCGTCCTTCGTTCCAACCATCTCTTCTTCTTCTCTTAGCCAGAATCATCTACAGGTCTTCCTCTCTTAGCCCAACCATCTCTTCTTCTTCTCTTAGCCAGAATCATCTACAGGACAGGATCCCTACTGAGTCTTCTAGTAACGCACGGGACACACTGAAGACTAAGGATCGGAATAGTAACGCATGGGACACTGAAGACTAAGGATCGGAAAGAAGGGACAGTAACAACGATGCAGTGTAGAGCGCCCCCCTTAGATAGACCAGACCCCACGACCCCCACGTCCACTACGAGCTCGACCCTCTCTAGTTGTTTCCGGATCTTATCCTCTTCCCCTGATCTTATCCGCCTCTTCGCAGCTGACCCACTATCGTTCCTCTACTTGATTTGATCTTATCCTCCTCCCCCCTGATCTTATCCTCCTCCTACCTACGTCTAGCTCTACTCTTTCTTTGGAACTAGATTGAGCACTGATCGTCTATCCCCTACTTTCAGTCGTCCCTCCCCATTCGTACCAATTCGCTGACACACTTGCCTTATATAATCTCTAGTTAAGTAAGGGCATTGAATGACTTAGCGTTCTACTCTAAGTAAGTGAAATAAATCATTCTAGTTAAGGGCATTGATTGAATGACGACATCTCTAGTTAAGGACAGTGAATGACTTAGCGTTCTACTCTGAATAAGTGAAATAAATTTTCCTTGCGCCTGACTCTCTAGGAGGGGTTCCAGCCACGCTCCTTTAACCTTCCACTTCGCCGTCTATGTCTATGGTATAGTAAAAGAGGTCCTTCTCCTCGACCGAGCTCCCATGCAAACCAATCTTTCTTTTATCTGACCCCACCATCCTTACAAACCCTTCCTTCGCATAGCCCACGCAGTCACCTTGATCGATAGAATCTTCGCATAGCCCACGCCTCCTTGATCAATAGAATAATCTAAGAATGTCCGCAATCACCTTACCTTGATCGATAGAATAATAATTTATAAGAATGCGCTCCGGACTCACGCGAGACTTTATGATCTGATAGCCCTTCCTCCTCTCAGTCCCCATCGGCGACTTGGATTCTTGCTTTGAACCGATCCCAGCTTCACACACATCCCTACTAGCAAGCTTTTGAACCGAGCCCAACTTCACAAGTCCCTATCAAGCTTTTGAACCGATCCCAGCTTCAACAGTCCCTCCCTATAAAGCATCTTTTCCATACCCTATCAGAGTGACTACTTGCAGAGAAAGCCTCCATTGAGAGATGCTCCCCCTCGTGAGAGAAGGCCGGGTCTTAGTTGACGGGAGAGAAGGCAGGGTCTTTGTTGACCAGACCAGATCGGTAGTACTTTGATCTTATCATCACACGCGCATCAGACGGGTAGTACTTTGATCTTATCATCACACGCACCTCTCCTCACTTCTAGCCTTATAGATCAATACGCTCTCCTAACTGTCCTTCCTTTCCACATGAGGTCGAGTCACTGTCCTTGTCCTTCTAGCCTTATCGGTCGCTCTCCTCACTTCTAGCCTTATAGATCAATACGCCCTCCTACACACACTGTCCTTCCTTATCCTTATTGGTCAATCCTAACTGTCCTTCCTTATCCTTATAGGTCTCTATTGTCCTTCTATCCATCCTTATAGGTCTCTGTCAATCCTAACTGTCCTTCTATCCTTATAGGAATTAAATTAGTTGAGAATGCTTTGCTCACCACTCAACTCTACACCAATTCTCACTTCCCCCACTTCAACGCTTGATCACGACTGATAGGGACTATGAATCGAACCCGCACACTCAATAATAAAGAAAAGAAGAGTTGTCAACCACTCATAAAGAAAAGAAAGAACAGTTGTCAACCACTCATCAATTCAATAATCATCTTGACCACTCAACATAGATGATAGATTTAACCACGCACCACTCAACATAGATAGATGATAGGATAGATTTAACCACGCACCCCTTCACGAGCTACGGTTCACTCAGAGTCACGCATACTGGAAAGAGCTCCTATCTTATATTGTCACGCATACTGGAAAGAGCTCCTATCTTAGAATTCCCATCTACACCAACCAAGCACTCGGATACTCTTTAGCAGCAAATAGCTCCTACTGAATTACCAAGCACTCGGATACTCTTTAGCAGCAGTTATAGAGATCTTACCTCTCATCTATCTTATGCCTCACTTAGCTCTCCCAAGTGCCTCACGGAAGAGAATTAAGACTTCAAAGGGACACTTGAACTTGCTTATGAGCTCGAAGAGAAGAAACAATCCTTATATAAAGAAAGGTAGAAGAGAAGATGCTTGATTAGCATATAGATAGCGAAGAATTGACTCTGACTCTCACTTGGGAAGGTCAGCCTCACTTACATTGATTGGGAGGCAGCTTCTGCAGATAGCAGCAACTTATCACACATTGGGGAAAGATTCATTGGGGACGCTTCCACCTATGTCATTGGGGACGCTTCCACCTATGATAGAAGAGTCTGACTACTATTACCTCACCTCTCCTTGCTTCTCTTATACCACCACGGCTATTCTGATCTTATACCACCACTGCTATTCTGATTGGTTCTGCCGGCGCTAACGAAAGTTCTGACTCAATGCTTGATCGGCTAACCAAAGTTCTGACTACCTGGATTGATTGGGTCTACCCCACATCCCATAGCACTAAACTAAACCCCCACATCCCATAGCACTAAACTAAACCCCCACATCCCATAGCACTAAACTCATGAAGACCTTGAGCCAATGAATTATTCGACATACTGTCTACTACCCGACTGAATAGAAAGACTCTCCTTAGTACCCGACTGAATAGAAAGACTCCTTAGCTTAGCACCTCCTCTCTTTACTTTAATTCCACTCACGCTCTCTCAGTGCCCTGACACTTCCAACATTGTCCGATACCAACTACTTGGTACGATTAACTTCGGATGGCTAAAAAAGGGTATCTAATAGAATAAAGAAAGCTTCGGATGGCTAAAAAAGGTATCTAATAGAATAATGGAATAAACTCTTTCGATTCGCTACTTTGATTACCACAAGAACTTGAACGCTCACGCATCAAGACTCATCTCATAGTCAGTTCGAGATCTGAGAATGCTCTTCCCACATCATTTCTATTCATTCTTAGCTTCGTTGCCTTAGCTTCGTTGCCTTTTTTATTCATTCTTAGCTTCGTTGCCTTAGCTTCGTTGCCTTTCTCATGTGAGCGATCGATCCTCACTTTCATGCAGACCGAACGAGATAAAGATCGTCACGTAAAAATCCTAGCAACTCCGATACCTCACAGAGTTGGATACAGTACAGAAAGCGCTTCACTCAACCTTCCGAATCCTTTCACAGCCGACTCCGATACCTCACTCAGAAAGAGTTGGATACAACAGATCACTCGACCTTCCGACTTGCCTGTCCAAGCCAAGCTACCTTTGCTTAGGCATAACCTCCCCGAGACTTCTGTCCATACACCCTCCCTGGCTTATGAATCATCCAATCCCGAACGATAATGAAAGCCTATACGCATAGAATAGAAAGGATTATTCCAAGAATCAGATACCACGCACGATCAGATCAACCACTCCCACCAAGAATCGCTACCACGCACGATCAGATCAACCACTCCCACCACAAGCCAGCCAACTTCATTTTATCTACTAACTAAGCTCGGGATAGGATCCTTTCTTTGGTCGCCTCGCCTCCTCAACCATACCACATATGTAGTGTAGCCCGCTTCAGTTCTTTCCCTTGCTCCGAAGCTACCAGATAGACACACCATTTAATAAAGTAAAGAATAATAATACCAACTAAAGTCAATAATAATAATCCCAACTATCAGACTGAATCTTATCTTCTGGTCTTCTCTTTTGCACTTCTTTTCTTCCTTTTTCACTTCTTTTCTTATTAGTATTGTCAGTGGTATCAGCATTCAATTGGTCTGCATTTGGATTCTAGTAGGGTCCATTTAATCTTTCTATCCCAATCATTGATTGATGTCCTTATCCTTACCACTGATTGATTTCCTTATCCTTTCAAATAACCTAGTCCACATCCTTTCAAATAACCTAGTCCACGCGAACACATCTCAATAGCATACCCACGAACACATCTCAATAGCATACCCGCGAACACATCTCAATAGCATACCAATATATTTGACTACTATATTATTTGGCTAAGTTGAGCGATAAAAGCTAAACACACACCCTGCCTTCGCTCCTTTCATTCTAAGCTCACACCCTGCCTTCGCTCCTTTCATTCTTCTTGTCTTTTATTATCTATTGCCCAGTTTCCAGATAGTCAAAGTAGCTGCATCCCCCCGACCGGAAGAAAAAGGAGCCGGAGGATGACTTGCCTTATCCGCTAAAAGCAAGCACAAAGCTGCTATGCCTGGTCGGGGAGCTTCCTAACTTGGCACCAAGACCTGCTTCTTCTTCAAGTGTGACCCTTTGAGTGAATTGAATTGCATTCAAAAGAGTTCATGGAACAAGGAGTGGATGCCGCCTCACAGCTAGGGGTCTCACTCTTACGCCAGGAACCCCTTTAGTCTTTCATGGCGCCATCCACTCTAATCTGGGAATCCAAATATATGTTATTAGCTTATTAAAAAAATCATGGCTCAAGAGACTCATTTTCCGTCCCCTTCGTCGTCTACCACCCTTTACAAAGAAACCCTAGCCAACGAAAAGGCTGGTGAATATGATATGGCCTTGTCCCCTTCGAAAGTAAAGACCGAACAGAGTGTTGTGCCAAAAGGCGCCTTCGGAGGAACTCCTAGTACGGATCGATTCGGAATATTCCAAACGGTCGAAGTGTATTCTTTTCTTCTTTTGATTGGTATTCGACCCAGAAAGACTCAAAATCCAACCAGATACCACACACCTAAGAAGCTAAAAACACTTTCATCCAAGTATAATCGCATTCATTATATGAATACACAGATACATATCTATCTATTTTCACTCTTCTTTTTTCTGAGAATCTTCTTCTTAAATCAAATGATATGAGAAATGGACTAGTATTCATTCTAGCATTCATGCTTCTATATCTCTTTTTATGGTGAGTGAAATCTTTCTGGTGAGCTTCTTACTACGTATTTGCCCTTCGCCCCTTCGGATTCCACATTAGTAGGCGTGTTGTCGGCCGGGGAGTGTGAATCAGAAAGAAATCCTCGCAGCCAGGCCAGCCGGGATAACTACAACTCCGTCCTTCCTTGTTGACTTATCTCGTCGTCCACCCCATTTTTGATGTTGTGTTGAGCTAGCGCGAACTCGATCCATAAATAAAGAAATGAAAATCGATTTGAATAAAATTGACTGACTTCACCCTCGATGCGGGGTCTCTCTGAAGCTGGGGGGCGCGGTCCGAGGGACAAGTCGGCTGTCAAGCGCAACGAGCGATATCTCAACAACTACGTCCAATCTCCCCGAGGCTAGCAGGCCATGTAGTTCTTTCTTTCGCCCCTAAAGTGTGTCATTTTTTTTGGGTGCGACCAAGTTCCACCAACTGGAGCGGGATAGGGCCGAGTGAGTTAGACGGGTCTTCCTTATTATCCCAACCGTGAATGGCATTACGCAAGAGACAATAGAAAAGGAAGGGAACTTATAAAATCTGTTCCCATGCGGAACTCTTGACGGTATCGAGCTGGAACAACCTGTTCTTCCTGAATACTCTGCCCCGTCCTCTCACTCTCAGTGAGTCACTTCTCTTACCTAAAGGAAAGGAGAAGAGGGAACCCCAGGGGAGCGTAAGGAAGAGAGAACTGCCCTAGCTAGCTAGCGAATAGAAAGAAATTAGTTATTCGGTCTTTAAGAGTCCCGTACGAGTGCTTATAGGTTGCCATTCAGCTATACTGAATTTGTCTCTCTATTCAAATAATGAATATGATAATATATACTAGATAGTACTATCTCAGAGACTTCTTATCTCAGATACGTTCCAGCCAGATGCGCGAGCAAATCTTTCAGGTAAGGGGAAGAGACATAGAGGGATGAAGCTTACTATCGGGACCACCAATCATACCTGTAACAGGAATAGCAAGAATAGGTATGAAGGCGTACGCTTTCTTCCCAAAAAAAGGGCAGAAGTCAAATGATAAAGCCTGTGGGAGTCGTTTTTTCCCCCAGTCAGTATAAGTCAGATCCTTTCCTATAGTCTCTGTCCTTTACACGTGAGTTTTCAAGGCCAGCATGCTTCTCATAGGTGTCAAAACCAAAACATAAAAGCGTGGCCTAAGCAATCAATCACGACCCGTCGGATTCAAGCAAAGGGAGCGTCACTCTTGAGCCTTTCAAAGGACGTGGCTGGTGATCATATAAGCACAATGCAAGTAATTTTCTATTGACTGTCGGGGACAGGTAACATGCTATCTATTCCAAATAGCTTTCTTTCTTTCACTGGCGTTCTCACTGTATTTTCTTTTTTACTATCTTTCTTTGGGGCTTCTCACTCTTTCCCCAATCCGGGCAAGGGGTAATCAACACTTTTGAGATAGGAATGGAAAGACATGGGCCCTCCACGAGAGCAATAGCTCGACTGTTAAGGAGAGGGGATTCAAGTCTTATACACCTCTTTTTTAGGAAATGATGGAACTGGATAGGCCAGGCCCTATAATTGTAATGACTTCAAATCCTTAACTTCTGAGAGCTCCTTATTCAAGGTATTGTTAGAACAGCTAGTCCTTGAAGGTTTAATAGTAGTAGGCTGGGACTAGTCCTGCAAATGAATAGAAGTTTCCGGGATCATATGCCCCCTTATCCGTAGGGTATAACTCATAATTAGTCGTAGACAGGGTCTCATCTCACTATTAGTTCTAGTATTGGGATAAAAAAGTGCTATGGGAGACAGCATCTTACTATGTTGACCGGTAGCAATAGCTTTCTTTAGACTTATTAACTCTAACAACTCTTTAATCCATGCTGAAGGTAAGAAGAAAAAGGAAGAGCAATCAACTCTATTTAAGGTCGAAAAAGCCTATGGACCCCCATCCAAGGCAAGGGCTTAACAATGGTTGGCGGGGTACTCCCAACAATATCTGAACTCCCAGATGGAAGGGCACTGAATGGAGGGAGATACATAAAGACTGGAGGAGCGGAGCCTGCTACAACTGGATGCTGGATGTAAAGATTGACTAGCCTTCCGCTTAAGATATTATTGAAGCACTTTTCTCTCCCCCTTGCCCGCCCATCTTGGCTCTTTAGGGAGATTGACAGGGCAGGATTAGAGAGCTCAACAGAGCAGAGTACGGGTAGATAGCTGGCTCTTTAGAAGGGAACAGCGAGTATATAAATTATACCAGGGTAGGTCTAAATGCCTGGAAAAAGCCTGTGCCGGGGCGGGAGCCCGGGTTTGCGTTCTATGGATCGAAACCGTTCTTGAGTGGGGGATGAGCTCCCCAGCAGAGTGTTTTTCAGTTTCACGCGAAGGCGTCCATACCGGATTCAAGATAGTATAGTGGAAGCCCCTTGCATTCGCAATTCACTCTTTTCTTTCCTTGTGCAGGTATGAACCCTCTTGAAACTGACCTAACCGAAGCGAATGTGTTCGAGACTGAAATATCTACCCTTAAGGGAAGTGTGTTGTGCCTAAGGCAAGGGCTAGCCAAGGGAAGTGGCGACTGATAAGGAGCGTAGCTACGCTGACCTAAGGCAAGCTAAGGGCCGACCGAGTTCCTAGAGCCCGAACCTTAGTCCAAAAGGGAGAAGTGCTCCTTAGTTCATTCCCTTGTCGGTCAGGTAATGTCGAACTTGTCTGAATTAGCCCTGAGATCTTTATTCTAAATAAGGCTCCTATCCGGGATGCCTGTCCGGGAGCTAACCATGAACTCCAAGGGGAGAGGCACGACCAAGGGGGTAAACTGATATTAATATTACCCCCACTCCGCGGTTAGAAACTTATCTTATATTCAAGTAAAGGTACGAGGAATGAGAGTGAGAAGCATTAGAAGCATTTCATTCACGAAATTAAGCACTTACTTAAATAGAATTAAATTAAAGCAACTTACTAACAGGGTCTAAATTATATGGCATTGCGCTACGAAACTACGACAGATCTTTGAATTCACTCTACCCCTGAACTTAACTGAACTTATGAGTAATTCGAGCCCAACAACTTACTTAACGTCCCTTTCATTCCTATCTATTTCTTTTCCTCTCTCGTCCCTTTCATTCCTATCTATTTCTTTTCCACTCTTCTCCTTAGTCTCTCTGCTTCGTTATGCGAGGCCACGTCCTCAATCACGATTACGTTGACGACGAAGCTTAGCCTTCGGGACTCTGATTATGGTTAAGTGAGTCTGGTAAATGTATTTGACTTTAGACACCCACGGAGCGGTTTCCGGTTGCTCTTGCCTTGGTGCTTTCTTTAAATCGTCTCGGTCTTGGAAGAATCTTCTTCACTATCGGCCATCCACGTACATTTTCTCGTCGGCGCGCTTCAAGCCCTTTTAAGGGTTTCCGATCAGCGAAGACCCTGCACACTTGTCTGTCTCTAAATGTCCACGTAGTTGAGGCATTGGACGGCCGGTTGTCATGGATCCATGGCCGCCCTAAGATCAGACTCAAAGAGGTCTCCTTATCAATGACGTAACAAGTGACCTCTGTCTTGAGTTTTTCAACCTTCAACTTCAGGCTAATTTTCCTTTTGTGCGTGCTTTAGCATTGTCAAATTGATAATTCTATAGATCTCCTTTAAAACTGGCGAAGTCAATCCCTTTTGAAAGTAGGGTATTCCTAAGCTCGGGAATACGATCCAGCTAAGAAGGAGTATTTAGGTAATCCTTTCCAGCCAATCCTAACTAAGAACTTATGGTTCGACAAGACGGGTAAATAAGTAAAGATGTAAGTACAGCATTAGTTACGGAAAGCATTTCGACAGAGAAAGTACGATCTGCTTAGAGAATGACCCTGATATGAACCAAGGATACTATGAGGAATCCCTAACCCCTAACCGTAATAGCTCTTCCGTACTGACAGTTTAGCCTTCTCTAAAGCGAGTGAGCGCACTACTAGGTAATGCAAATGAAAAAGCAATCGCTTCCTTGTGGCATGAAAGTGTTCACTTTTGATGATGTCCAGCTAAACCCCAACTTCTTCTTAGGAAAGGAAGGGACTTTCTTTATATATATAACAATTCCTACGAATTGAGGCTTGACGACTCTATCCACTGCTGGGAAGAAGGGGAAGCGAAAGGGCTTTGTTGAGCGAACTTACTACAGAATTTAAGGAGTCAAGCGGAGCGCGATCAGCAAAGTCGGGAAAGTGGATTGCAAAGATTTCGCATAAAAGAATAGTGCAATCAAACCGATCCTATATTTTGCAAGCAAATAGCGGAGTCAAGCGGGCAGAGTAAGCAAGCGACAGCGCAGCGTGATCTCTGCAAAGATCTCTGCAATCCTCTAAGAAGTGGAGCTCGCCCACGTAGCAAGTGGAACTATATAGAGCCGACCTTACTTTACTTCATGCTACTGACCGGGACCAGTAGCGGAGCCCACCAATTAGGAATGTTTTGAACGAGCCGAGCCTACTCATGAAGAGGGGAGCGAGCCAACCTTACCTATTGTACGAGCGAATGCAGTCGGAGATGTCGGAGAGCACTCAAGTCTGAAAGCACTCTCCTCAAGCAAGCGCTAATTTATCAACTCAAGCAAGTCATTCCCGTCGAAGCGGAGACAGGCAGAGAGCAGAGGCACCAGACCAGACAGGCTCGTGTGGGAATGCATCGTACGTCCGGCCCTGCAAAGCTCATACGATTCATAATCATTCTATAATATCATAGTTGGTTTCGGCTACCATAGGGAGGTTCGACCAATAAGGATCAAAGATCGACCAATAAGAAAGAGAAGGCTGAGTCAATGGCTGCTGAGGTCGGTTAAGAGATCAAGTCAAGGATAGGAAGGTTTTCATAGAAAGAGTGGAGTGAATAACCGGGGCAGTGAAAAGAGAAATGAATGGAATAATGGTCCGGAGCGAGTGAGCCCTTCCTTACTTTTAGCAGACTTGCACTAAGAAGGGGACGGGTGAGAGACCAGATCCGAATGAGACTTGGTAGACTCAAGTTCGTGCCGAGTCAGAGTTGAAAGGGTAAGTTGGAGGAAGGCAGCTAAGAGAGAGTGAGCCAGACTCAGGGGAACGATCCAGATCGAATTCGACTTCGCTTAAATTATGGTGCCGAGGAGCGAGTGAAACCTTCTAATAGGTGCCCCGAGTAGCACTTGTCCAATACTACGAGTCAATCTAGGAGGTCAGCCCATCCCTTACTGGCCTCAGAAAGCGAGCAGAGTCCAGTCAAGGAGCAGAGCGACGCATAGCATCTAATCTTATTCTTCGGATTGGTCCAGCTCACATTTATTCTGGACTCGTGCCCGACAGCAGCATGCATGGTTCAGTCCGGATGGGCATGGAAGATCAGACTGAGAATTGTAGGTCAAATTAAATGAGCTCTCGCGCTATTCAAGGCTGGCTGCTTTTCTCTACCGGTCTCGGAAGGCGTAGGGAGCGGCGTGGCAGACCAGATAGCGATGGAGGAAGGCGCACCGAACGAAAAAGCAGAAGCATAGGTGCTACGCAGTGCAAGTTCAGTTCAGGCAATGCTCATGCGAGGGCTAGTCAGGCGCGGAGCGGGAGAGCCGAACTCATTCACTGCAATCACCAAATGTAATGAATGGACGTCTTCCATTATAGTTCAATCTTTCAATGATAAGAATAGTTCTTGATTGATATGATAATCATAGTTCAATCTTTCTATTCTAATCATAGTGAATTCGACTTCGCATTCTAATCATACGCTTTGTCGAATAGTTCTCTTCGCATATGAGAATCAGAGTGAAAGTTCAGTCCGCCTCTCTTTACTTTTGATAGAGAAAGTCCAATTGTGCGCGTCCGGCCTCGCTACTTATGAGGTTCCGTGCTTCGTCCGAGCCCGCATCTCTAACCTACCCTTCTCCGCCTCTAGACCTACCCCGGAAAAAGACCTATCCACCCCTGCCTATGCCCACACTGCTCAGAACTTCTGGAACTCGCGGAGTCTCGCTCCCCATTTTCCTAGATTACACGCTCCCACTACTGAGAAAAAAAGATAAGTTGACACGCTCTATCTTCTGCCCTCTTCCTTCCTGCTAACCAAAGGAGTCCTGCTCCCCGTCCAGCTACCCGCTCCCGGAAGACTTCCTGAACTATTCAGTCCTCCTATCTTTCTTCGCACCGACCGGATCGTCTAACCCTCTTCTATTAGTTAAATGCCTAGCCTAGCTCTTGGTAATAGCTAAGACCAGGAAGTCGACCTCTTCCTTTAGTACAAGTACCCAATCCTTACCTGGCATTAGTAAAGGTCTTCAAAAGATAAAGAAAAGACACTCGCCACCATGTCCCAGGTATACCTCTTCTTCCTCAACTGAGCCTTTACCCAGCCAGCTATATCTCTATCCTTTCTCGCTGATAGGTATAATCCATCTCCTTCTCTCTTTCGTACGCATCTCTTCCTTGCGCGCCGCATGAGCTCGAGCCAAAAACACTATAATTCGGACCTCCTCTCTTTCCCGAGAAAGGCATTCCACTACTTGAATTGAAACTACCTGTAGAGACTTCCTTTGATCCCACTAGACCCAACATTTCCCTACATACGGGAGTGGAGGGTCCGGAACCCGGAAGAGCGAGGCCGGTGCACAGTTCGTGGCCCCATTCCCCATCCAGTCACAGCCAAAGAGAGCTAGGGATTGAATGGCACGTTAACCCTGACTTTAGTATGAATGTGAAATAGATAACAATATATTCCACTCTTCAATCCATGTTATTGTTATTGTTATAAAGAGATTTTCTATTTTGACTCTCTTTTGCCTATGCCCCTTTTATCTAATTGGGAGTCTAACTAGAAGCTAGGCATTTCCAGCCTATCCAATTAGAAAAGTTCCCGTTAAAGTCTTTATTCCCGTACTCTCTCCTATTTCAATAATTTGAAGCATAGCCTGAAACCAGTTCCCAGGAAGCCCGTAGTGTAGTCCTTCTGTTTTATTTCGATCTAGTTCCCAGGGGGAATTTCGTTACATCAAGTGCCATT